>OY747125.1:23928420-24439146 GCA_963556465.1 Berberis vulgaris
TTTGAAAGGATGATCGTGGTTTTGAGAGGTGAGTGGTTTTGAGGTGTGAGTGGCTTTGTGGCTTTCAAAATTGTTGAGCGGTGAGTGTGGTTTTGAATGGATGAGTGTGTCATTAACTTAGAATATTTTACTCTTAAATTTCAATTTTATTTAATTATTGAATTTTTAAAATAATATAAAAAAACTAAAGATACACACATAATGCTCCTCCACACTCTAGTACTGATAATGTTGTTTAAGCTGTGGATGTAACTAATTTGGTTCTCTCGAAAACTAGATTGTTTCATTGAATCTACCATTTGAGGAAAAAATTAAGTAAAGTTATTTTTATTTTTTAAAATATTTTTTAATCTCTTTAGGTTTACGGCTGAGTTGCTACCGTATTGGCAAATTGAGTAAAGACCTTTCTGACCACCCACAAGATTAGACCTTGGTAGATATAGTTAGATTATATATATTGGAATTCATTTGTTAGTCTAATGGAGAACCCCAGTTAGCTAGTTTTTTATTGTAATATAATATCAAGTCTAATGGAGAACCCCAATGGAGAATCTTCCTAAATATAATATCAAGATCTATTGTCCTTTTGAAAACCCACTAGCTAGTTTTTTTTATTGTAGTTCATCATCAAAGTCTAAATAAAGCTGACAAAAAAGAGAGCCCAAGTCTACATCATATGAAGTCATTGGGCTTTTTGATTTGTTGACTGTACTTTATGTTAGGTGATTGCCCTTGCAAGCTTTTTTTTTTTTTCTTTCTTCGGGAGAAGTTAGCACAAATTAAACAAGATTAGCAGATCCAGGCACACGAGAGTCTCGTGGGATAGAAGAAATAATTTTTTCTACACCTACTCTAGGTTGTCTAATAAAGGCATAATTTCATCATTATCGGCATTATATGTTCAAGTGGCAATCTAATGATTTATCTGACAGAAATTTTAGCTGGCCTGAGAAACCGGTCTGATTTGCTGTTTGAAAGAGCGAAAATACATTTTTACCCCTCTTCCTTAAACACACAGCTCCAAAAAGTCTATTAATCTTGCATTGAATTGATCACAACCTTATCAAAATATCATCATTATATAAAGAAGTAAACATTTCAGAAACAAAACACTTGAGATCAAACACAAAAAAGAAGAAGAGTAAAATGACTTCTTCAATCTTTGCAAAATTTTCACCACTTTCTTTGTTGTTGTTGTTGTTGCCAACATCAATGGCATCTTCGGATGCAAATTATGAAGACTTTCTCCAATGCCTGGATCTGTATTCTCAAAATTCCATTCCAGTTTACACCCGAAACACTTCTTCATATACATCCATCTTGGAGTCGACCATAAATAACCTTATATTTCTGTCACCCACCACCCCCAAACCAAACTTCATTGTCACACCCATGCAAGAGTCCCATGTCCAAACATCTGTTATTTGCTGCAGAAAGCATGGATTGCAGATGAGAATTCGAAGTGGGGGTCATGATTTTGAAGGCCTATCTTACGTATCAAATGTGCCATTTGTTGTCCTTGATTTGATACATTTTAGAACAATAAAAGTTGATATCGAAGATAACAGTGCATGGGTTCAAACAGGTGCTACAATTGGTGAACTTTACTATCGGATTGCTGAGAAGAGTAGGGTTCATGCATTTCCAGCAGGGTTGTGCCCCACTGTTGGTGTTGGTGGACACATCAGTGGAGCTGGATATGGTGTGTTGATCCGAAAATACGGGGTATCAGCTGACCATGTCATCGATGCACGTATAGTGAACGCTGATGGAGAAATTCTGGATAGAGAATCCATGGGTGAAGATCTTTTTTGGGCCATCAGAGGTGGTGGAGGGGCTAGTTTTGGAGTGATCCTGGCATGGAAAATACGATTAGTTCCTGTTCCACCTACCGTGTCTATCTTCATAGTCCCCAAAACCTTGGAAGAAGGCGCGACTGCTCTTCTTCATAAGTGGCAGTTCATTGGAGACAATGTTCATGAAGATCTTTACACCGGCATCAGTATGCGCCGCGAGATCATCAGTCCAAAAGGTGATAAAACAGTATTAGTTTCATTCATAGGCCTTTTCCTTGGTGGTTCTGAGAAACTAGTCCAACACATGGAACAAAGCTTTCCTGAATTGGGAGTCAAGCCCCGTGACTGCGTCGAAATGAGTTGGATAAAGTCCGCTGTGGTTTTTGGAGTTTTCTCCAACGACGCATTACTTAATGTGTTACTAGACAGGAAGAACCCATTCCCACCAAGAAGTCACCACAAGATAAAATCTGATTATGTGACAGAACCCCTTCCAATAACTGTGCTGGAAGGAATATTGAAAAGGTTTCTTAAAAATGGAATTGATAAGCCTGAGATTATCTTGAGTCCTTACGGTGGAAGGATGAATGAAATTTCAGAGTCGGAAATTGCTTTCCCACACAGAAAAGGAAACCTTTATAAGATCAACTATATAATAGAATGGGAAGAAGCCGGGAGCATGGAAAAACACTTGAGCTGGATTAGAGAGCTATATGAGTACATGACTCCTTATGTATCAAAGTCACCGAGGTCTTCATATCTCAACTTCAAGGATATTGATTTGGGTCAGATGAAAAATGGTACTGCAACCTACTCACAGGCTAAGGCTTGGGGTAGTAAGTACTTCAAGAATAACTTCAAAAGATTGGTGCAAGTGAAGACCAAGGTTGATCCAAACAATTTCTTCTCTAATGAACAAGGCATCCCACCTTTTTCATCATAGGGCGAACTGATGAAGGAAAACAAAAATGCTGTTTTTGGCAAGAAGTGTTGTACTAGTTTCATTATTTTGATCAAGTTAAGGTATTAAATTCAGCAAAACTGCAACAGCTAATTAACAAAAAAATTACTTCAATACGTGGTAAAAAAACCGACTCTTTTGTAAACAGCGAGAAAAATCAACAAAATTAATAGTGGAATGTGAAGGAGTGGCGAGTTGTTGTAGTTATTGTACCTAAGGAAATCTCTATATCACTTCCTCGGTTCATTGCAAATTAACAATAAGGGTTTGGAAAGAAGATGTTAAATATGTAGATGTCTTCCTTATGTTTTCCGTTTTAGCCTCCAAGAGGATATGTTAATATGCCATAGCTAGCTAGGGCCAGTCCAACGGTCTCTGGGCCTATACCCAGCACTTGGCAGTGGTAACAAAGGAGATACAACTAAGTCTTGCGAGGTCTACAATTAATTATCTCACCATTATAGTCATTACCCATTAAGTTAACTTTAAATCCCAATATTACCTCATGTAGAAGGCTGAAATTTAACAATTACAATTATTACATAGTCTCGATAAACGTAAATTTAGTTCTAGATGTGACTGAAAGAAGCAACTGTCCTGTGAGGAAGGATGGAAGATTTCAACAAAAATGTAAAAAGCTGATTTAGAATTCAATAAAAGAAAAAACTATGAAGCTGAGACTGGGAGATCTGATTGCTCTAAATAAAAGCAAACACCATCGGACCAGTCGAGCTAGTGATGTAGCAAATCCTCTTATGAACCAACTAAAAATGATCAGCCATTGAGATTTGCACTTTGAGAATGAGCAAAATTTCGAGATAGTATACAAATTCTCAACATTCTCCGTCCAAACCATTTCCATTTCTATCACACACAAAAAGTCACCAAATTCATATACATTGAATTAAGAGACACACAAGAGAGTCAGTGTCAAAAGTACATATTAGAGACACTCCCATAATGAACTTTTAATACAAAAGTGAGGTTCTAGCTGGTTGCTGTTTGACAATAGAAGAGATATAAATGCCCAAAATGCTTCAGTGCCAGTTTGCTTTAACAAAATTTTTGAAAAACCTATCTTCAAACATTTTAATTTTAGCATAGTGATCGAAATATCGATATCTTTTGCAAAAATTTCAACAATTTCGAAAGATCAAATAACAAATAATGATGCTTTCTTGGGATACTCTTTGATGTTAAACTGTACAGTTATATCAAGCTAAAACAACTTGTTTCAGAAATATTGGTGATAGCAGGAATAAACATTTATGTTCTCTTCTAGTTTATCTAATATACTCACTAACCTCCACAAAGTGAACCTACTTGAATTTCAACTGTAAGAATGACAAACAACTAAAAGAAGAAAAAGGAAGATGGCTAATTAACAACAGAGGACTACCATCAAATTAAACATAATATATCTTACAACGGGTGTATGCGATGCAAACAAACAATCATAAACACTAACTTAATTTTGCTTAGAACAAGTAGGGTGTAATCCAAGTAGGTGATGGCCGGATCCAAGGTGATTGAGAATTGTCAGCAATCAGCATACCATGGCAGCATTTTGGTACTTTGATCCTCCAAGTTATAGATGCCTGCATCATGGCCTTCAACAATGAACTGAGGAGATATCCTACAATCTTCAGTGAAATAAAGGCAGTTAGGCTTGACACCTCATGCGGCGTCCTTGGCTGAGAGGGCAAAAGAACAATTAATGTCCAAGAACACAGTGTAATCACCAAAGCTCCTCATTCTCTCCCATTTCTTTGTTGTTGGTATGAACCAATCTGAAACCATTAGGTCTTATATGCAACACAGTCGCAATCACTTGTTGTGAATTTTCCTTTGACGACCATTATCAGCTCACCAGATACCCCCACCAATACTTAAAAGCCAAAGTTTGGTAATTACGAATGCTTTCTCCTTTGGGTGAGAAGGATCCGTATGAAAAATCACAAGTGTCTTGTGGTTAATTATATCGTAGAATTGGTCGTTGAAATAGATGAAATCTCATCATTTGTTCTCTCTCGATTTTTCCATCCTTTACTTGATTTGTCCGACACACTGGTCTGAGCGACATCATGTATTATTCAAACGTTTTCACACGATTTGGCAAGAGAGGAACTATAGAAGATTTCAGAACAAGTCCCTCCCATGCATGACAATCCACTCTGGCTAAACGCATAGCTAGTGTCAAAGCACAACAGGCTATCAATATGAAGGTGGTGGAGAACAGCACTCAAAACAAATTGCTTTGTAGGATTGTAATTCATAGTTAGCATGGATGTATCACAACGAATTCAAAGACATACCAAAAAATTAATTACAGTGCAACAACCGCAACATCTTCTAGACTAAAGGCAGGAACCATGTGATGCCCTGAGGATTCAGCCATAATAAAGGGTTCCTTATCAGATTCAACTTCTTTAAGTAAACATACCACACAATGGAAATGATGATATCCCATTTGCATTCCACATATATAAGGAGAATGTTCAAAGTTTGTAGTGAAAACCACACACAACTTTCCACTTCTTCGATAATGTAGGGACGAAGGATTGTGATTTCATTTTCCAAATCAATTTCATTACCTTGATTTAAGAAACATTTCATTTTGTATAGAAAAAACAAAAAAATGTCAGTTATAATAATAATTTCGAGTTTAATAATATAAGTTTTTTTAAATAACGATATAAGTTATGTATTTAAAATTTTTAAATATTACATAAACCTCACACGACTTAGTGTCATACAAACTACATATTACATAAGAATAACTCACATAACAAACTTTTGATACTAAAATAACATTATAATATGTTAAAATATATTGAGATTGAAATATTTATTTTTTTTCTCAAAAAAAACGAAATCACAATCCTTGAATACAACTACGACTACTGAAAACTGATCGAGGTTGATAATTGTTGCAGATGCTTCGTGCTTGACATTTCTTATTGCTTTTCCAAAAGGTTGATTTTGAACCAACTAGGACAATCGCCCTCAACAAGTTTACAAACAGAAGAGACTTTTCCTTTACCTCTTCCTCTTGATTGCGTTGGTTGGTTGTTGTAGGAGAATGATGCTCCCATCATGCTACATGCATCATAAATAACTAAATTTATTTATTTATTAATCTCTCTTATGCTTCAAACCATTATAATGACATACATTTATCGTAAAAGAATAGACATACTCCTAGCCTAGGGAAATACTTCCTAAACAAAGATTCTAATTCAATAAATGTGGCCTAAAAATAGACTTACTTGCAAATATTAAACTAGATAAGAACTTCAAGAGTAAGAAACTTCTAAATTCTCATTTTGTTCATTTACTGTTCCAGCTCACACTCTCCATCTTTACCCTATGTATATAAATAGACATTAATTATACATAAGACAGATGAGGATGCTATACACAACTGCCACGTCCTTTGGAATGATAAAGAACAAGATGTTGACACCACATCAATTGTGTGATAAGAAGGAAATGGGATGTTGACACCTCACACTCTTAATAGTGGACACTCACTATTACAAGAGTGGATAACCACCATTACAACACTTCCCTTTGGATGTCCACCATAGTTTCGTTGTATTCAAGCTTTGCCAATAAAACCCAGTGGGAAAAACTTGGACAAAAATAAGTATACAACATTCTTCAGAAAAATGGTGGGTGCGCATAATGCTTCCTCGTTAAAACCTTGACATGAAAATCCAATGGAATAAAACCATGTAGAAGGAAAAAGAGTATAGCACGCTAATATCAATGTAGCATACTTCTAGATGCTCTTGGTTAAGTATACTTCTGGACACTCCCTTTGATAATGACTCCCTTTCAAATAAATGTTAATTACTTTGATGTTTTAGTCGACGCATTCCAATCTCGTAAACTAATTTCTAAAATGTCGATTTTAGAAGTGCTTTGGTGAAGAGATTTGCTAGGTTGTCATTAGACCGAATCTGTTTGATGTCAATCTCATGATTCTTCTGGAGTTCAAAGAACTTGACCGGGATATGCTTTGTTCGATCTCCTTTGATGAACCCTTCCTTCATTTGAGCGATATATGTAGCATTATCTTCATATATTGGAGTCGGTTGATCAAGAGTTATGGCAATTGACAGTTATTTCTTATATGCTGAATTAACAATCTGAGCCAAACACACCCTCGGCTTGCTTCATTCAGAGCAATAATTTTGGAAGGATTTGAGAAGGTAGCCACTAACGTCTGCTTAATAAATCGCCATGAAATAGATGCGCTGCAGTTAAAAAATACATAACCTGTTTGTGAGCTACCCTTATGCGGGTCAGATAAATAGTTTGAATCTGCATAGCCAACTAAATGGGAATTGTTAGATAAATCATAAGAATTAAAAAACCCATATCAATTGTCCCACGGAGATATCATAATATGTGTTTAATTCCATTCCAGAGTCTACGAGTAGGTGCAGAACTATATCTTGCTAACAGATTCACAGAAAATGTTATATCAGGTTGTGTACATTGTGCCAAATATAACAATGCACCAATATCACTTAAATATGGTACTTCAGGACCAAGTATCTCATCATTTTCTTCCTTTGGTCGATATAGATCCTTAGAAATATCTAAAAAGCAGACAACCATTGGTGTAATAAGTGGATGAGATTTGTCCATGTTAAAGCGTTTTAACACTTTTTCAGTATATCTTGATTGATGGACTAATATTCCATTAGTACTTTGCTCGATCTGCAGACCGAGACAAAATTTCGTTTTTCCTAGGTCTTTCATCTCAATTTTTTCTTCAAATAGTTAGCAACATTTGTAATGTCTTCGATAGATCCAATAAAATTTATATCATCTACATAGGCTGCTGCTATGACAAAACCAGTAATAGATGTCTTGATAAAGACACATGGGCAAATGGGGTTATTTGTATAACCTTCTTTACACAGATATTCACTAGGACGATTATACCATATCCATTTGGATTGTTTCAAGCCATATAGAGTTCGTCTTAGTTTTATCGAGTTAGTATTTATGGGCTTTGCCTCAGGCAAAGTAAATCCTTCAGAAATTTTCATGTAAATATCTGTGTATAATTCCTCATATAAGTAAGCAGTTACTACATCCATAAGTCTCATATCAAGTTTTTAAAAAACTACAAGACTTATTAAATATCGAAATGTAGTTATATCCATAACTGAGGAGTATGTTTCATCAAAATTGATACCGAGTTTCTGCAAGAACCCTTGTGCCACAAGCTTTGCCTTATATCTGACAATTTCATTGTTTTCATTTCTTTTCCTTACAAACACCCATTCGAAACCAACATGGTTTACATTTTTGGGTGTCTGTACTATAGGTCCAAAAACACCACTTTTTTCAAGCGAATCTAATTTTGCTTTAATATCATCTTTCCATTTTGGCCAATCACTTATTTGTCGACATTCATAGATGCTACATGGTTCAATATCATTGCCCTTTGATAGTTCGGTAGCTACCATATGTACAAATACGTCATCGATGACCATTACATTACGATGCCACATTTCTTTCGAGTATATTGAGATCTCATTATTCTCAGGTACCTGAGTCTCACCAGGGGCATTGGTGCTATGTAAATTTGATAGTTAGTCCTATTGTTTATCGAGTTTAAAACATTGAGAAATTTCTTGCGTGCGCCATGGAAATTATGTTCATAGAAGGGTACACAATCCCCCGTCCTCTAATTTTTTCCCTAAAGTTGACCATGTGCAACACACATTTTACAACTATGTGTGTTTGATTTTACAACTAGGATTTTTGTATGCTCTGGATTTTTTAGTTCAATGGAAGGTAAAAGACCAACACTAGCCTACATCAAAACAAAACTATACTGCTGGCCATACATTGCTCAAGGAAGAACTGAGGCATTTCCAGATGCTTATCCTACTCATCCTTCCAATTTGTCAATATAGGCAAAACCAAATCAAGCTTTAAAATTACAGACAAATCAATAAAGAGATCATACCAAAAACATGTGGTTCTCCTCAAGAAACGGAGAAAAGGTTGAAAAGAAATTTCCAGTATCAGCATTGAGATCACCTTTTCCTCTTGATTGCGTTGGTTGGTTGTTGTAGGAGAATGATGCTCCCATCATGCTACATGCATCATAAATAACTAAATTTATTTATTTATTAATCTCTCTTATGCTTCAAACCATTATAATGACATACATTTATCGTACAAGAATAGACATACTCCTAGCCTAGGGAAATACTTCCTAAACAAAGATTCTAATTCAATAAATGTGGCCTAAAAATAGACTTACTTGCAAATATTAAACTAGATAAGAACTTCAAGAGTAAGAAACTTCTAAATTCTCATTTTGTTCATTTACTGTTCCAGCTCACACTCTCCATCTTTACCCTATGTATATAAATAGACATTAATTATACATAAGATAGATGAGGATGCTATACACAACTGCCACGTCCTTTGGAATGATAAAGAACAAGATGTTGACACCACATCAATTGTGTGATAAGAAGGAAATGGGATGTTGACACCTCACACTCTTAATAGTGGACACTCACTATTACAAGAGTGGATAACCACCATTACAACACTTCCCTTTGGATGTCCACCATAGTTTCGTTGTATTCAAGCTTTGCCAATAAAACCCAGTGGGAAAAACTTGGACAAAAATAAGTATACAACATTCTTCAGAAAAATGGTGGGTGCGCATAATGCTTCCTCGTTAAAACCTTGACATGAAAATCCAATGGAATAAAACCATGTAGAAGGAAAAAGAGTATAGCACGCTAATATCAATGTAGCATACTTCTAGATGCTCTTGGTTAAGTATACTTCTGGACACTCCCTTTGATAATGACTCCCTTTCAAATAAATGTTAATTACTTTGATGTTTTAGTCGACGCATTCCAATCTCGTAAACTAATTTCTAAAATGTCGATTTTAGAAGTGCTTTGGTGAAGAGATTTGCTAGGTTGTCATTAGACCGAATCTGTTTGATGTCAATCTCATGATTCTTCTGGAGTTCAAAGAACTTGACCGGGATATGCTTTGTTCGATCTCCTTTGATGAACCCTTCCTTCATTTGAGCGATATATGTAGCATTATCTTCATATATTGGAGTCGGTTGATCAAGAGTTATGGCAATTGACAGTTATTTCTTATATGCTGAATTAACAATCTGAGCCAAACACACCCTCGGCTTGCTTCATTCAGAGCAATAATTTTGGAAGGATTTGAGAAGGTAGCCACTAACGTCTGCTTAATAAATTGCCATGAAATAGATGCGCTGCAGTTAAAAAATACATAACCTGTTTGTGAGCTACCCTTATGCGGGTCAGATAAATAGTTTGAATCTGCATAGCCAACTAAATGGGAATTGTTAGATAAATCATAAGAATTAAAAAACCCATATCAATTGTCCCACGGAGATATCATAATATGTGTTTAATTCCATTCCAGAGTCTACGAGTAGGTGCAGAACTATATCTTGCTAACAGATTCACAGAAAATGTTATATCAGGTTGTGTACATTGTGCCAAATATAACAATGCACCAATATCACTTAAATATGGTACTTCAGGACCAAGTATCTCATCATTTTCTTCCTTTGGTCGATATAGATCCTTAGAAATATCTAAAAAGCAGACAACCATTGGTGTAATAAGTGGATGAGATTTGTCCATGTTAAAGCGTTTTAACACTTTTTCAGTATATCTTGATTGATGGACTAATATTCCATTAGTACTTTGCTCGATCTGCAGACCGAGACAAAATTTCGTTTTTCCTAGGTCTTTCATCTCAATTTTTTCTTCAAATAGTTAGCAACATTTGTAATGTCTTCGATAGATCCAATAAAATTTATATCATCTACATAGGCTGCTGCTATGACAAAACCAGTAATAGATGTCTTGATAAAGACACATGGGCAAATGGGGTTATTTGTATAACCTTCTTTACACAGATATTCACTAGGACGATTATACCATATCCATTTGGATTGTTTCAAGCCATATAGAGTTCGTCTTAGTTTTATCGAGTTAGTATTTATGGGCTTTGCCTCAGGCAAAGTAAATCCTTCAGAAATTTTCATGTAAATATCTGTGTATAATTCCTCATATAAGTAAGCAGTTACTACATCCATAAGTCTCATATCAAGTTTTTAAAAAACTACAAGACTTATTAAATATCGAAATGTAGTTATATCCATAACTGAGGAGTATGTTTCATCAAAATTGATACCGAGTTTCTGCAAGAACCCTTGTGCCACAAGCTTTGCCTTATATCTGACAATTTCATTGTTTTCATTTCTTTTCCTTACAAACACCCATTCGAAACCAACATGGTTTACATTTTTGGGTGTCTGTACTATAGGTCCAAAAACACCACTTTTTTCAAGCGAATCTAATTTTGCTTTAATATCATCTTTCCATTTTGGCCAATCACTTATTTGTCGACATTCATAGATGCTACATGGTTCAATATCATTGCCCTTTGATAGTTCGGTAGCTACCATATGTACAAATACGTCATCGATGACCATTACATTACGATGCCACATTTCTTTCGAGTATATTGAGATCTCATTATTCTCAGGTACCTGAGTCTCACCAGGGGCATTGGTGCTATGTAAATTTGATAGTTAGTCCTATTGTTTATCGAGTTTAAAACATTGAGAAATTTCTTGCGTGCGCCATGGAAATTATGTTCATAGAAGGGTACACAATCCCCCGTCCTCTAATTTTTTCCCTAAAGTTGACCATGTGCAACACACATTTTACAACTATGTGTGTTTGATTTTACAACTAGGATTTTTGTATGCTCTGGATTTTTTAGTTCAATGGAAGGTAAAAGACCAACACTAGCCTACATCAAAACAAAACTATACTGCTGGCCATACATTGCTCAAGGAAGAACTGAGGCATTTCCAGATGCTTATCCTACTCATCCTTCCAATTTGTCAATATAGGCAAAACCAAATCAAGCTTTAAAATTACAGACAAATCAATAAAGAGATCATACCAAAAACATGTGGTTCTCCTCAAGAAACGGAGAAAAGGTTGAAAAGAAATTTCCAGTATCAGCATTGAGATCACCTTTTCCTCTTGATTGCGTTGGTTGGTTGTTGTAGGAGAATGATGCTCCCATCATGCTACATGCATCATAAATAACTAAATTTATTTATTTATTAATCTCTCTTATGCTTCAAACCATTATAATGACATACATTTATCGTACAAGAATAGACATACTCCTAGCCTAGGGAAATACTTCCTAAACAAAGATTCTAATTCAATAAATGTGGCCTAAAAATAGACTTACTTGCAAATATTAAACTAGATAAGAACTTCAAGAGTAAGAAACTTCTAAATTCTCATTTTGTTCATTTACTGTTCCAGCTCACACTCTCCATCTTTACCCTATGTATATAAATAGACATTAATTATACATAAGATAGATGAGGATGCTATACACAACTGCCACGTCCTTTGGAATGATAAAGAACAAGATGTTGACACCACATCAATTGTGTGATAAGAAGGAAATGGGATGTTGACACCTCACACTCTTAATAGTGGACACTCACTATTACAAGAGTGGATAACCACCATTACAACACTTCCCTTTGGATGTCCACCATAGTTTCGTTGTATTCAAGCTTTGCCAATAAAACCCAGTGGGAAAAACTTGGACAAAAATAAGTATACAACATTCTTCAGAAAAATGGTGGGTGCGCATAATGCTTCCTCGTTAAAACCTTGACATGAAAATCCAATGGAATAAAACCATGTAGAAGGAAAAAGAGTATAGCACGCTAATATCAATGTAGCATACTTCTAGATGCTCTTGGTTAAGTATACTTCTGGACACTCCCTTTGATAATGACTCCCTTTCAAATAAATGTTAATTACTTTGATGTTTTAGTCGACGCATTCCAATCTCGTAAACTAATTTCTAAAATGTCGATTTTAGAAGTGCTTTGGTGAAGAGATTTGCTAGGTTGTCATTAGACCGAATCTGTTTGATGTCAATCTCATGATTCTTCTGGAGTTCAAAGAACTTGACCGGGATATGCTTTGTTCGATCTCCTTTGATGAACCCTTCCTTCATTTGAGCGATATATGTAGCATTATCTTCATATATTGGAGTCGGTTGATCAAGAGTTATGGCAATTGACAGTTATTTCTTATATGCTGAATTAACAATCTGAGCCAAACACACCCTCGGCTTGCTTCATTCAGAGCAATAATTTTGGAAGGATTTGAGAAGGTAGCCACTAACGTCTGCTTAATAAATTGCCATGAAATAGATGCGCTGCAGTTAAAAAATACATAACCTGTTTGTGAGCTACCCTTATGCGGGTCAGATAAATAGTTTGAATCTGCATAGCCAACTAAATGGGAATTGTTAGATAAATCATAAGAATTAAAAAACCCATATCAATTGTCCCACGGAGATATCATAATATGTGTTTAATTCCATTCCAGAGTCTACGAGTAGGTGCAGAACTATATCTTGCTAACAGATTCACAGAAAATGTTATATCAGGTTGTGTACATTGTGCCAAATATAACAATGCACCAATATCACTTAAATATGGTACTTCAGGACCAAGTATCTCATCATTTTCTTCCTTTGGTCGATATAGATCCTTAGAAATATCTAAAAAGCAGACAACCATTGGTGTAATAAGTGGATGAGATTTGTCCATGTTAAAGCGTTTTAACACTTTTTCAGTATATCTTGATTGATGGACTAATATTCCATTAGTACTTTGCTCGATCTGCAGACCGAGACAAAATTTCGTTTTTCCTAGGTCTTTCATCTCAATTTTTTCTTCAAATAGTTAGCAACATTTGTAATGTCTTCGATAGATCCAATAAAATTTATATCATCTACATAGGCTGCTGCTATGACAAAACCAGTAATAGATGTCTTGATAAAGACACATGGGCAAATGGGGTTATTTGTATAACCTTCTTTACACAGATATTCACTAGGACGATTATACCATATCCATTTGGATTGTTTCAAGCCATATAGAGTTCGTCTTAGTTTTATCGAGTTAGTATTTATGGGCTTTGCCTCAGGCAAAGTAAATCCTTCAGAAATTTTCATGTAAATATCTGTGTATAATTCCTCATATAAGTAAGCAGTTACTACATCCATAAGTCTCATATCAAGTTTTTAAAAAACTACAAGACTTATTAAATATCGAAATGTAGTTATATCCATAACTGAGGAGTATGTTTCATCAAAATTGATACCGAGTTTCTGCAAGAACCCTTGTGCCACAAGCTTTGCCTTATATCTGACAATTTCATTGTTTTCATTTCTTTTCCTTACAAACACCCATTCGAAACCAACATGGTTTACATTTTTGGGTGTCTGTACTATAGGTCCAAAAACACCACTTTTTTCAAGCGAATCTAATTTTGCTTTAATATCATCTTTCCATTTTGGCCAATCACTTATTTGTCGACATTCATAGATGCTACATGGTTCAATATCATTGCCCTTTGATAGTTCGGTAGCTACCATATGTACAAATACGTCATCGATGACCATTACATTACGATGCCACATTTCTTTCGAGTATATTGAGATCTCATTATTCTCAGGTACCTGAGTCTCACCAGGGGCATTGGTGCTATGTAAATTTGATAGTTAGTCCTATTGTTTATCGAGTTTAAAACATTGAGAAATTTCTTGCGTGCGCCATGGAAATTATGTTCATAGAAGGGTACACAATCCCCCGTCCTCTAATTTTTTCCCTAAAGTTGACCATGTGCAACACACATTTTACAACTATGTGTGTTTGATTTTACAACTAGGATTTTTGTATGCTCTGGATTTTTTAGTTCAATGGAAGGTAAAAGACCAACACTAGCCTACATCAAAAGAAAACTATACTGCTGGCCATACATTGCTCAAGGAAGAACTGAGGCATTTCCAGATGCTTATCCTACTCATCCTTCCAATTTGTCAATATAGGCAAAACCAAATCAAGCTTTAAAATTACAGACAAATCAATAAAGAGATCATACCAAAAACATGTGGTTCTCCTCAAGAAACGGAGAAAAGGTTGAAAAGAAATTTCCAGTATCAGCATTGAGATCACCTTTTCCTCTTGATTGCGTTGGTTGGTTGTTGTAGGAGAATGATGCTCCCATCATGCTACATGCATCATAAATAACTAAATTTATTTATTTATTAATCTCTCTTATGCTTCAAACCATTATAATGACATACATTTATCGTACAAGAATAGACATACTCCTAGCCTAGGGAAATACTTCCTAAACAAAGATTCTAATTCAATAAATGTGGCCTAAAAATAGACTTACTTGCAAATATTAAACTAGATAAGAACTTCAAGAGTAAGAAACTTCTAAATTCTCATTTTGTTCATTTACTGTTCCAGCTCACACTCTCCATCTTTACCCTATGTATATAAATAGACATTAATTATACATAAGATAGATGAGGATGCTATACACAACTGCCACGTCCTTTGGAATGATAAAGAACAAGATGTTGACACCACATCAATTGTGTGATAAGAAGGAAATGGGATGTTGACACCTCACACTCTTAATAGTGGACACTCACTATTACAAGAGTGGATAACCACCATTACAACACTTCCCTTTGGATGTCCACCATAGTTTCGTTGTATTCAAGCTTTGCCAATAAAACCCAGTGGGAAAAACTTGGACAAAAATAAGTATACAACATTCTTCAGAAAAATGGTGGGTGCGCATAATGCTTCCTCGTTAAAACCTTGACATGAAAATCCAATGGAATAAAACCATGTAGAAGGAAAAAGAGTATAGCACGCTAATATCAATGTAGCATACTTCTAGATGCTCTTGGTTAAGTATACTTCTGGACACTCCCTTTGATAATGACTCCCTTTCAAATAAATGTTAATTACTTTGATGTTTTAGTCGACGCATTCCAATCTCGTAAACTAATTTCTAAAATGTCGATTTTAGAAGTGCTTTGGTGAAGAGATTTGCTAGGTTGTCATTAGACCGAATCTGTTTGATGTCAATCTCATGATTCTTCTGGAGTTCAAAGAACTTGACCGGGATATGCTTTGTTCGATCTCCTTTGATGAACCCTTCCTTCATTTGAGCGATATATGTAGCATTATCTTCATATATTGGAGTCGGTTGATCAAGAGTTATGGCAATTGACAGTTATTTCTTATATGCTGAATTAACAATCTGAGCCAAACACACCCTCGGCTTGCTTCATTCAGAGCAATAATTTTGGAAGGATTTGAGAAGGTAGCCACTAACGTCTGCTTAATAAATTGCCATGAAATAGATGCGCTGCAGTTAAAAAATACATAACCTGTTTGTGAGCTACCCTTATGCGGGTCAGATAAATAGTTTGAATCTGCATAGCCAACTAAATGGGAATTGTTAGATAAATCATAAGAATTAAAAAACCCATATCAATTGTCCCACGGAGATATCATAATATGTGTTTAATTCCATTCCAGAGTCTACGAGTAGGTGCAGAACTATATCTTGCTAACAGATTCACAGAAAATGTTATATCAGGTTGTGTACATTGTGCCAAATATAACAATGCACCAATATCACTTAAATATGGTACTTCAGGACCAAGTATCTCATCATTTTCTTCCTTTGGTCGATATAGATCCTTAGAAATATCTAAAAAGCAGACAACCATTGGTGTAATAAGTGGATGAGATTTGTCCATGTTAAAGCGTTTTAACACTTTTTCAGTATATCTTGATTGATGGACTAATATTCCATTAGTACTTTGCTCGATCTGCAGACCGAGACAAAATTTCGTTTTTCCTAGGTCTTTCATCTCAATTTTTTCTTCAAATAGTTAGCAACATTTGTAATGTCTTCGATAGATCCAATAAAATTTATATCATCTACATAGGCTGCTGCTATGACAAAACCAGTAATAGATGTCTTGATAAAGACACATGGGCAAATGGGGTTATTTGTATAACCTTCTTTACACAGATATTCACTAGGACGATTATACCATATCCATTTGGATTGTTTCAAGCCATATAGAGTTCGTCTTAGTTTTATCGAGTTAGTATTTATGGGCTTTGCCTCAGGCAAAGTAAATCCTTCAGAAATTTTCATGTAAATATCTGTGTATAATTCCTCATATAAGTAAGCAGTTACTACATCCATAAGTCTCATATCAAGTTTTTAAAAAACTACAAGACTTATTAAATATCGAAATGTAGTTATATCCATAACTGAGGAGTATGTTTCATCAAAATTGATACCGAGTTTCTGCAAGAACCCTTGTGCCACAAGCTTTGCCTTATATCTGACAATTTCATTGTTTTCATTTCTTTTCCTTACAAACACCCATTCGAAACCAACATGGTTTACATTTTTGGGTGTCTGTACTATAGGTCCAAAAACACCACTTTTTTCAAGCGAATCTAATTTTGCTTTAATATCATCTTTCCATTTTGGCCAATCACTTATTTGTCGACATTCATAGATGCTACATGGTTCAATATCATTGCCCTTTGATAGTTCGGTAGCTACCATATGTACAAATACGTCATCGATGACCATTACATTACGATGCCACATTTCTTTCGAGTATATTGAGATCTCATTATTCTCAGGTACCTGAGTCTCACCAGGGGCATTGGTGCTATGTAAATTTGATAGTTAGTCCTATTGTTTATCGAGTTTAAAACATTGAGAAATTTCTTGCGTGCGCCATGGAAATTATGTTCATAGAAGGGTACACAATCCCCCGTCCTCTAATTTTTTCCCTAAAGTTGACCATGTGCAACACACATTTTACAACTATGTGTGTTTGATTTTACAACTAGGATTTTTGTATGCTCTGGATTTTTTAGTTCAATGGAAGGTAAAAGACCAACACTAGCCTACATCAAAACAAAACTATACTGCTGGCCATACATTGCTCAAGGAAGAACTGAGGCATTTCCAGATGCTTATCCTACTCATCCTTCCAATTTGTCAATATAGGCAAAACCAAATCAAGCTTTAAAATTACAGACAAATCAATAAAGAGATCATACCAAAAACATGTGGTTCTCCTCAAGAAACGGAGAAAAGGTTGAAAAGAAATTTCCAGTATCAGCATTGAGATCACCTTTTCCTCTTGATTGCGTTGGTTGGTTGTTGTAGGAGAATGATGCTCCCATCATGCTACATGCATCATAAATAACTAAATTTATTTATTTATTAATCTCTCTTATGCTTCAAACCATTATAATGACATACATTTATCATACAAGAATAGACATACTCCTAGCCTAGGGAAATACTTCCTAAACAAAGATTCTAATTCAATAAATGTGGCCTAAAAATAGACTTACTTGCAAATATTAAACTAGATAAGAACTTCAAGAGTAAGAAACTTCTAAATTCTCATTTTGTTCATTTACTGTTCCAGCTCACACTCTCCATCTTTACCCTATGTATATAAATAGACATTAATTATACATAAGATAGATGAGGATGCTATACACAACTGCCACGTCCTTTGGAATGATAAAGAACAAGATGTTGACACCACATCAATTGTGTGATAAGAAGGAAATGGGATGTTGACACCTCACACTCTTAATAGTGGACACTCACTATTACAAGAGTGGATAACCACCATTACAACACTTCCCTTTGGATGTCCACCATAGTTTCGTTGTATTCAAGCTTTGCCAATAAAACCCAGTGGGAAAAACTTGGACAAAAATAAGTATACAACATTCTTCAGAAAAATGGTGGGTGCGCATAATGCTTCCTCGTTAAAACCTTGACATGAAAATCCAATGGAATAAAACCATGTAGAAGGAAAAAGAGTATAGCACGCTAATATCAATGTAGCATACTTCTAGATGCTCTTGGTTAAGTATACTTCTGGACACTCCCTTTGATAATGACTCCCTTTCAAATAAATGTTAATTACTTTGATGTTTTAGTCGACGCATTCCAATCTCGTAAACTAATTTCTAAAATGTCGATTTTAGAAGTGCTTTGGTGAAGAGATTTGCTAGGTTGTCATTAGACCGAATCTGTTTGATGTCAATCTCATGATTCTTCTGGAGTTCAAAGAACTTGACCGGGATATGCTTTGTTCGATCTCCTTTGATGAACCCTTCCTTCATTTGAGCGATATATGTAGCATTATCTTCATATATTGGAGTCGGTTGATCAAGAGTTATGGCAATTGACAGTTATTTCTTATATGCTGAATTAACAATCTGAGCCAAACACACCCTCGGCTTGCTTCATTCAGAGCAATAATTTTGGAAGGATTTGAGAAGGTAGCCACTAACGTCTGCTTAATAAATTGCCATGAAATAGATGCGCTGCAGTTAAAAAATACATAACCTGTTTGTGAGCTACCCTTATGCGGGTCAGATAAATAGTTTGAATCTGCATAGCCAACTAAATGGGAATTGTTAGATAAATCATAAGAATTAAAAAACCCATATCAATTGTCCCACGGAGATATCATAATATGTGTTTAATTCCATTCCAGAGTCTACGAGTAGGTGCAGAACTATATCTTGCTAACAGATTCACAGAAAATGTTATATCAGGTTGTGTACATTGTGCCAAATATAACAATGCACCAATATCACTTAAATATGGTACTTCAGGACCAAGTATCTCATCATTTTCTTCCTTTGGTCGATATAGATCCTTAGAAATATCTAAAAAGCAGACAACCATTGGTGTAATAAGTGGATGAGATTTGTCCATGTTAAAGCGTTTTAACACTTTTTCAGTATATCTTGATTGATGGACTAATATTCCATTAGTACTTTGCTCGATCTGCAGACCGAGACAAAATTTCGTTTTTCCTAGGTCTTTCATCTCAATTTTTTCTTCAAATAGTTAGCAACATTTGTAATGTCTTCGATAGATCCAATAAAATTTATATCATCTACATAGGCTGCTGCTATGACAAAACCAGTAATAGATGTCTTGATAAAGACACATGGGCAAATGGGGTTATTTGTATAACCTTCTTTACACAGATATTCACTAGGACGATTATACCATATCCATTTGGATTGTTTCAAGCCATATAGAGTTCGTCTTAGTTTTATCGAGTTAGTATTTATGGGCTTTGCCTCAGGCAAAGTAAATCCTTCAGAAATTTTCATGTAAATATCTGTGTATAATTCCTCATATAAGTAAGCAGTTACTACATCCATAAGTCTCATATCAAGTTTTTAAAAAACTACAAGACTTATTAAATATCGAAATGTAGTTATATCCATAACTGAGGAGTATGTTTCATCAAAATTGATACCGAGTTTCTGCAAGAACCCTTGTGCCACAAGCTTTGCCTTATATCTGACAATTTCATTGTTTTCATTTCTTTTCCTTACAAACACCCATTCGAAACCAACATGGTTTACATTTTTGGGTGTCTGTACTATAGGTCCAAAAACACCACTTTTTTCAAGCGAATCTAATTTTGCTTTAATATCATCTTTCCATTTTGGCCAATCACTTATTTGTCGACATTCATAGATGCTACATGGTTCAATATCATTGCCCTTTGATAGTTCGGTAGCTACCATATGTACAAATACGTCATCGATGACCATTACATTACGATGCCACATTTCTTTCGAGTATATTGAGATCTCATTATTCTCAGGTACCTGAGTCTCACCAGGGGCATTGGTGCTATGTAAATTTGATAGTTAGTCCTATTGTTTATCGAGTTTAAAACATTGAGAAATTTCTTGCGTGCGCCATGGAAATTATGTTCATAGAAGGGTACACAATCCCCCGTCCTCTAATTTTTTCCCTAAAGTTGACCATGTGCAACACACATTTTACAACTATGTGTGTTTGATTTTACAACTAGGATTTTTGTATGCTCTGGATTTTTTAGTTCAATGGAAGGTAAAAGACCAACACTAGCCTACATCAAAAGAAAACTATACTGCTGGCCATACATTGCTCAAGGAAGAACTGAGGCATTTCCAGATGCTTATCCTACTCATCCTTCCAATTTGTCAATATAGGCAAAACCAAATCAAGCTTTAAAATTACAGACAAATCAATAAAGAGATCATACCAAAAACATGTGGTTCTCCTCAAGAAACGGAGAAAAGGTTGAAAAGAAATTTCCAGTATCAGCATTGAGATCACCTTTTCCTCTTGATTGCGTTGGTTGGTTGTTGTAGGAGAATGATGCTCCCATCATGCTACATGCATCATAAATAACTAAATTTATTTATTTATTAATCTCTCTTATGCTTCAAACCATTATAATGACATACATTTATCGTACAAGAATAGACATACTCCTAGCCTAGGGAAATACTTCCTAAACAAAGATTCTAATTCAATAAATGTGGCCTAAAAATAGACTTACTTGCAAATATTAAACTAGATAAGAACTTCAAGAGTAAGAAACTTTTAAATTCTCATTTTGTTCATTTACTGTTCCAGCTCACACTCTCCATCTTTACCCTATGTATATAAATAGACATTAATTATACATAAGATAGATGAGGATGCTATACACAACTGCCACGTCCTTTGGAATGATAAAGAACAAGATGTTGACACCACATCAATTGTGTGATAAGAAGGAAATGGGATGTTGACACCTCACACTCTTAATAGTGGACACTCACTATTACAAGAGTGGATAACCACCATTACAACACTTCCCTTTGGATGTCCACCATAGTTTCGTTGTATTCAAGCTTTGCCAATAAAACCCAGTGGGAAAAACTTGGACAAAAATAAGTATACAACATTCTTCAGAAAAATGGTGGGTGCGCATAATGCTTCCTCGTTAAAACCTTGACATGAAAATCCAATGGAATAAAACCATGTAGAAGGAAAAAGAGTATAGCACGCTAATATCAATGTAGCATACTTCTAGATGCTCTTGGTTAAGTATACTTCTGGACACTCCCTTTGATAATGACTCCCTTTCAAATAAATGTTAATTACTTTGATGTTTTAGTCGACGCATTCCAATCTCGTAAACTAATTTCTAAAATGTCGATTTTAGAAGTGCTTTGGTGAAGAGATTTGCTAGGTTGTCATTAGACCGAATCTGTTTGATGTCAATCTCATGATTCTTCTGGAGTTCAAAGAACTTGACCGGGATATGCTTTGTTCGATCTCCTTTGATGAACCCTTCCTTCATTTGAGCGATATATGTAGCATTATCTTCATATATTGGAGTCGGTTGATCAAGAGTTATGGCAATTGACAGTTATTTCTTATATGCTGAATTAACAATCTGAGCCAAACACACCCTCGGCTTGCTTCATTCAGAGCAATAATTTTGGAAGGATTTGAGAAGGTAGCCACTAACGTCTGCTTAATAAATTGCCATGAAATAGATGCGCTGCAGTTAAAAAATACATAACCTGTTTGTGAGCTACCCTTATGCGGGTCAGATAAATAGTTTGAATCTGCATAGCCAACTAAATGGGAATTGTTAGATAAATCATAAGAATTAAAAAACCCATATCAATTGTCCCACGGAGATATCATAATATGTGTTTAATTCCATTCCAGAGTCTACGAGTAGGTGCAGAACTATATCTTGCTAACAGATTCACAGAAAATGTTATATTAGGTTGTGTACATTGTGCCAAATATAACAATGCACCAATATCACTTAAATATGGTACTTCAGGACCAAGTATCTCATCATTTTCTTCCTTTGGTCGATATAGATCCTTAGAAATATCTAAAAAGCAGACAACCATTGGTGTAATAAGTGGATGAGATTTGTCCATGTTAAAGCGTTTTAACACTTTTTCAGTATATCTTGATTGATGGACTAATATTCCATTAGTACTTTGCTCGATCTGCAGACCGAGACAAAATTTCGTTTTTCCTAGGTCTTTCATCTCAATTTTTTCTTCAAATAGTTAGCAACATTTGTAATGTCTTCGATAGATCCAATAAAATTTATATCATCTACATAGGCTGCTGCTATGACAAAACCAGTAATAGATGTCTTGATAAAGACACATGGGCAAATGGGGTTATTTGTATAACCTTCTTTACACAGATATTCACTAGGACGATTATACCATATCCATTTGGATTGTTTCAAGCCATATAGAGTTCGTCTTAGTTTTATCGAGTTAGTATTTATGGGCTTTGCCTCAGGCAAAGTAAATCCTTCAGAAATTTTCATGTAAATATCTGTGTATAATTCCTCATATAAGTAAGCAGTTACTACATCCATAAGTCTCATATCAAGTTTTTAAAAAACTACAAGACTTATTAAATATCGAAATGTAGTTATATCCATAACTGAGGAGTATGTTTCATCAAAATTGATACCGAGTTTCTGCAAGAACCCTTGTGCCACAAGCTTTGCCTTATATCTGACAATTTCATTGTTTTCATTTCTTTTCCTTACAAACACCCATTCGAAACCAACATGGTTTACATTTTTGGGTGTCTGTACTATAGGTCCAAAAACACCACTTTTTTCAAGCGAATCTAATTTTGCTTTAATATCATCTTTCCATTTTGGCCAATCACTTATTTGTCGACATTCATAGATGCTACATGGTTCAATATCATTGCCCTTTGATAGTTCGGTAGCTACCATATGTACAAATACGTCATCGATGACCATTACATTACGATGCCACATTTCTTTCGAGTATATTGAGATCTCATTATTCTCAGGTACCTGAGTCTCACCAGGGGCATTGGTGCTATGTAAATTTGATAGTTAGTCCTATTGTTTATCGAGTTTAAAACATTGAGAAATTTCTTGCGTGCGCCATGGAAATTATGTTCATAGAAGGGTACACAATCCCCCGTCCTCTAATTTTTTCCCTAAAGTTGACCATGTGCAACACACATTTTACAACTATGTGTGTTTGATTTTACAACTAGGATTTTTGTATGCTCTGGATTTTTTAGTTCAATGGAAGGTAAAAGACCAACACTAGCCTACATCAAAAGAAAACTATACTGCTGGCCATACATTGCTCAAGGAAGAACTGAGGCATTTCCAGATGCTTATCCTACTCATCCTTCCAATTTGTCAATATAGGCAAAACCAAATCAAGCTTTAAAATTACAGACAAATCAATAAAGAGATCATACCAAAAACATGTGGTTCTCCTCAAGAAACGGAGAAAAGGTTGAAAAGAAATTTCCAGTATCAGCATTGAGATCACCTTTTCCTCTTGATTGCGTTGGTTGGTTGTTGTAGGAGAATGATGCTCCCATCATGCTACATGCATCATAAATAACTAAATTTATTTATTTATTAATCTCTCTTATGCTTCAAACCATTATAATGACATACATTTATCGTACAAGAATAGACATACTCCTAGCCTAGGGAAATACTTCCTAAACAAAGATTCTAATTCAATAAATGTGGCCTAAAAATAGACTTACTTGCAAATATTAAACTAGATAAGAACTTCAAGAGTAAGAAACTTCTAAATTCTCATTTTGTTCATTTACTGTTCCAGCTCACACTCTCCATCTTTACCCTATGTATATAAATAGACATTAATTATACATAAGATAGATGAGGATGCTATACACAACTGCCACGTCCTTTGGAATGATAAAGAACAAGATGTTGACACCACATCAATTGTGTGATAAGAAGGAAATGGGATGTTGACACCTCACACTCTTAATAGTGGACACTCACTATTACAAGAGTGGATAACCACCATTACAACACTTCCCTTTGGATGTCCACCATAGTTTCGTTGTATTCAAGCTTTGCCAATAAAACCCAGTGGGAAAAACTTGGACAAAAATAAGTATACAACATTCTTCAGAAAAATGGTGGGTGCGCATAATGCTTCCTCGTTAAAACCTTGACATGAAAATCCAATGGAATAAAACCATGTAGAAGGAAAAAGAGTATAGCACGCTAATATCAATGTAGCATACTTCTAGATGCTCTTGGTTAAGTATACTTCTGGACACTCCCTTTGATAATGACTCCCTTTCAAATAAATGTTAATTACTTTGATGTTTTAGTTGACGCATTCCAATCTCGTAAACTAATTTCTAAAATGTCGATTTTAGAAGTGCTTTGGTGAAGAGATTTGCTAGGTTGTCATTAGACCGAATCTGTTTGATGTCAATCTCATGATTCTTCTGGAGTTCAAAGAACTTGACCGGGATATGCTTTGTTCGATCTCCTTTGATGAACCCTTCCTTCATTTGAGCGATATATGTAGCATTATCTTCATATATTGGAGTCGGTTGATCAAGAGTTATGGCAATTGACAGTTATTTCTTATATGCTGAATTAACAATCTGAGCCAAACACACCCTCGGCTTGCTTCATTCAGAGCAATAATTTTGGAAGGATTTGAGAAGGTAGCCACTAACGTCTGCTTAATAAATCGCCATGAAATAGATGCGCTGCAGTTAAAAAATACATAACCTGTTTGTGAGCTACCCTTATGCGGGTCAGATAAATAGTTTGAATCTGCATAGCCAACTAAATGGGAATTGTTAGATAAATCATAAGAATTAAAAAACCCATATCAATTGTCCCACGGAGATATCTTAATATGTGTTTAATTCCATTCCAGAGTCTACGAGTAGGTGCAGAACTATATCTTGCTAACAGATTCACAGAAAATGTTATATCAGGTTGTGTACATTGTGCCAAATATAACAATGCACCAATAGCACTTAAATATGGTACTTCAGGACCAAGTATCTCATCATTTTCTTCCTTTGGTCGATATAGATCCTTAGAAATATCTAAAAAGCAGACAACCATTGGTGTAATAAGTGGATGAGATTTGTCCATGTTAAAGCGTTTTAACACTTTTTCAGTATATCTTGATTGATGGACTAATATTCCATTAGTACTTTGCTCGATCTGCAGACCGAGACAAAATTTCGTTTTTCCTAGGTCTTTCATCTCAATTTTTTCTTTAAATAGTTAGCAACATTTGTAATGTCTTCGATAGATCCAATAAAATTTATATCATCTACATAGGCTGCTGCTATGACAAAACCAGTAATAGATGTCTTGATAAAGACACATGGGCAAATGGGGTTATTTGTATAACCTTCTTTACACAGATATTCACTAGGACGATTATACCATATCCATTTGGATTGTTTCAAGCCATATAGAGTTCGTCTTAGTTTTATCGAGTTAGTATTTATGGGCTTTGCCTCAGGCAAAGTAAATCCTTCAGAAATTTTCATGTAAATATCTGTGTATAATTCCTCATATAAGTAAGCAGTTACTACATCCATAAGTCTCATATCAAGTTTTTAAAAAACTACAAGACTTATTAAATATCGAAATGTAGTTATATCCATAACTGAGGAGTATGTTTCATCAAAATTGATACCGGGTTTCTGCAAGAACCCTTGTGCCACAAGCTTTGCCTTATATCTGACAATTTCATTGTTTTCATTTCTTTTCCTTACAAACACCCATTCGAAACCAACATGGTTTACATTTTTGGGTGTCTGTACTATAGGTCCAAAAACACCACTTTTTTCAAGCGAATCTAATTTTGCTTTAATATCATCTTTCCATTTTGGCCAATCACTTATTTGTCGACATTCATAGATGCTACATGGTTCAATATCATTGCCCTTTGATAGTTCGGTAGCTACCATATGTACAAATACGTCATCGATGACCATTACATTACGATGCCACATTTCTTTCGAGTATATTGAGATCTCATTATTCTCAGGTACCTGAGTCTCACCAGGGGCATTGGTGCTATGTAAATTTGATAGTTAGTCCTATTGTTTATCGAGTTTAAAACATTGAGAAATTTCTTGCGTGCGCCATGGAAATTATGTTCATAGAAGGGTACACAATCCCCCGTCCTCTAATTTTTTCCCTAAAGTTGACCATGTGCAACACACATTTTACAACTATGTGTGTTTGATTTTACAACTAGGATTTTTGTATGCTCTGGATTTTTTAGTTCAATGGAAGGTAAAAGACCAACACTAGCCTACATCAAAAGAAAACTATACTGCTGGCCATACATTGCTCAAGGAAGAACTGAGGCATTTCCAGATGCTTATCCTACTCATCCTTCCAATTTGTCAATATAGGCAAAACCAAATCAAGCTTTAAAATTACAGACAAATCAATAAAGAGATCATACCAAAAACATGTGGTTCTCCTCAAGAAACGGAGAAAAGGTTGAAAAGAAATTTCCAGTATCAGCATTGAGATCACCTTTTCCTCTTGATTGCGTTGGTTGGTTGTTGTAGGAGAATGATGCTCCCATCATGCTACATGCATCATAAATAACTAAATTTATTTATTTATTAATCTCTCTTATGCTTCAAACCATTATAATGACATACATTTATCGTACAAGAATAGACATACTCCTAGCCTAGGGAAATACTTCCTAAACAAAGATTCTAATTCAATAAATGTGGCCTAAAAATAGACTTACTTGCAAATATTAAACTAGATAAGAACTTCAAGAGTAAGAAACTTCTAAATTCTCATTTTGTTCATTTACTGTTCCAGCTCACACTCTCCATCTTTACCCTATGTATATAAATAGACATTAATTATACATAAGATAGATGAGGATGCTATACACAACTGCCACGTCCTTTGGAATGATAAAGAACAAGATGTTGACACCACATCAATTGTGTGATAAGAAGGAAATGGGATGTTGACACCTCACACTCTTAATAGTGGACACTCACTATTACAAGAGTGGATAACCACCATTACAACACTTCCCTTTGGATGTCCACCATAGTTTCGTTGTATTCAAGCTTTGCCAATAAAACCCAGTGGGAAAAACTTGGACAAAAATAAGTATACAACATTCTTCAGAAAAATGGTGGGTGCGCATAATGCTTCCTCGTTAAAACCTTGACATGAAAATCCAATGGAATAAAACCATGTAGAAGGAAAAAGAGTATAGCACGCTAATATCAATGTAGCATACTTCTAGATGCTCTTGGTTAAGTATACTTCTGGACACTCCCTTTGATAATGACTCCCTTTCAAATAAATGTTAATTACTTTGATGTTTTAGTTGACGCATTCCAATCTCGTAAACTAATTTCTAAAATGTCGATTTTAGAAGTGCTTTGGTGAAGAGATTTGCTAGGTTGTCATTAGACCGAATCTGTTTGATGTCAATCTCATGATTCTTCTGGAGTTCAAAGAACTTGACCGGGATATGCTTTGTTCGATCTCCTTTGATGAACCCTTCCTTCATTTGAGCGATATATGTAGCATTATCTTCATATATTGGAGTCGGTTGATCAAGAGTTATGGCAATTGACAGTTATTTCTTATATGCTGAATTAACAATCTGAGCCAAACACACCCTCGGCTTGCTTCATTCAGAGCAATAATTTTGGAAGGATTTGAGAAGGTAGCCACTAACGTCTGCTTAATAAATCGCCATGAAATAGATGCGCTGCAGTTAAAAAATACATAACCTGTTTGTGAGCTACCCTTATGCGGGTCAGATAAATAGTTTGAATCTGCATAGCCAACTAAATGGGAATTGTTAGATAAATCATAAGAATTAAAAAACCCATATCAATTGTCCCACGGAGATATCTTAATATGTGTTTAATTCCATTCCAGAGTCTACGAGTAGGTGCAGAACTATATCTTGCTAACAGATTCACAGAAAATGTTATATCAGGTTGTGTACATTGTGCCAAATATAACAATGCACCAATAGCACTTAAATATGGTACTTCAGGACCAAGTATCTCATCATTTTCTTCCTTTGGTCGATATAGATCCTTAGAAATATCTAAAAAGCAGACAACCATTGGTGTAATAAGTGGATGAGATTTGTCCATGTTAAAGCGTTTTAACACTTTTTCAGTATATCTTGATTGATGGACTAATATTCCATTAGTACTTTGCTCGATCTGCAGACCGAGACAAAATTTCGTTTTTCCTAGGTCTTTCATCTCAATTTTTTCTTTAAATAGTTAGCAACATTTGTAATGTCTTCGATAGATCCAATAAAATTTATATCATCTACATAGGCTGCTGCTATGACAAAACCAGTAATAGATGTCTTGATAAAGACACATGGGCAAATGGGGTTATTTGTATAACCTTCTTTACACAGATATTCACTAGGACGATTATACCATATCCATTTGGATTGTTTCAAGCCATATAGAGTTCGTCTTAGTTTTATCGAGTTAGTATTTATGGGCTTTGCCTCAGGCAAAGTAAATCCTTCAGAAATTTTCATGTAAATATCTGTGTATAATTCCTCATATAAGTAAGCAGTTACTACATCCATAAGTCTCATATCAAGTTTTTAAAAAACTACAAGACTTATTAAATATCGAAATGTAGTTATATCCATAACTGAGGAGTATGTTTCATCAAAATTGATACCGGGTTTCTGCAAGAACCCTTGTGCCACAAGCTTTGCCTTATATCTGACAATTTCATTGTTTTCATTTCTTTTCCTTACAAACACCCATTCGAAACCAACATGGTTTACATTTTTGGGTGTCTGTACTATAGGTCCAAAAACACCACTTTTTTCAAGCGAATCTAATTTTGCTTTAATATCATCTTTCCATTTTGGCCAATCACTTATTTGTCGACATTCATAGATGCTACATGGTTCAATATCATTGCCCTTTGATAGTTCGGTAGCTACCATATGTACAAATACGTCATCGATGACCATTACATTACGATGCCACATTTCTTTCGAGTATATTGAGATCTCATTATTCTCAGGTACCTGAGTCTCACCAGGGGCATTGGTGCTATGTAAATTTGATAGTTAGTCCTATTGTTTATCGAGTTTAAAACATTGAGAAATTTCTTGCGTGCGCCATGGAAATTATGTTCATAGAAGGGTACACAATCCCCCGTCCTCTAATTTTTTCCCTAAAGTTGACCATGTGCAACACACATTTTACAACTATGTGTGTTTGATTTTACAACTAGGATTTTTGTATGCTCTGGATTTTTTAGTTCAATGGAAGGTAAAAGACCAACACTAGCCTACATCAAAAGAAAACTATACTGCTGGCCGTACATTGCTCAAGGAAGAACTGAGGCATTTCCAGATGCTTATCCTACTCATCCTTCCAATTTGTCAATATAGGCAAAACCAAATCAAGCTTTAAAATTACAGACAAATCAATAAAGAGATCATACCAAAAACATGTGGTTCTCCTCAAGAAACGGAGAAAAGGTTGAAAAGAAATTTCCAGTATCAGCATTGAGATCACCTTTTCCTCTTGATTGCGTTGGTTGGTTGTTGTAGGAGAATGATGCTCCCATCATGCTACATGCATCATAAATAACTAAATTTATTTATTTATTAATCTCTCTTATGCTTCAAACCATTATAATGACATACATTTATCGTACAAGAATAGACATACTCCTAGCCTAGGGAAATACTTCCTAAACAAAGATTCTAATTCAATAAATGTGGCCTAAAAATAGACTTACTTGCAAATATTAAACTAGATAAGAACTTCAAGAGTAAGAAACTTCTAAATTCTCATTTTGTTCATTTACTGTTCCAGCTCACACTCTCCATCTTTACCCTATGTATATAAATAGACATTAATTATACATAAGATAGATGAGGATGCTATACACAACTGCCACGTCCTTTGGAATGATAAAGAACAAGATGTTGACACCACATCAATTGTGTGATAAGAAGGAAATGGGATGTTGACACCTCACACTCTTAATAGTGGACACTCACTATTACAAGAGTGGATAACCACCATTACAACACTTCCCTTTGGATGTCCACCATAGTTTCGTTGTATTCAAGCTTTGCCAATAAAACCCAGTGGGAAAAACTTGGACAAAAATAAGTATACAACATTCTTCAGAAAAATGGTGGGTGCGCATAATGCTTCCTCGTTAAAACCTTGACATGAAAATCCAATGGAATAAAACCATGTAGAAGGAAAAAGAGTATAGCACGCTAATATCAATGTAGCATACTTCTAGATGCTCTTGGTTAAGTATACTTCTGGACACTCCCTTTGATAATGACTCCCTTTCAAATAAATGTTAATTGCTTTGATGTTTTAGTTGACGCATTCCAATCTCGTAAACTAATTTCTAAAATGTCGATTTTAGAAGTGCTTTGGTGAAGAGATTTGCTAGGTTGTCATTAGACCGAATCTGTTTGATGTCAATCTCATGATTCTTCTGGAGTTCAAAGAACTTGACCGGGATATGCTTTGTTCGATCTCCTTTGATGAACCCTTCCTTCATTTGAGCGATATATGTAGCATTATCTTCATATATTGGAGTCGGTTGATCAAGAGTTATGGCAATTGACAGTTATTTCTTATATGCTGAATTAACAATCTGAGCCAAACACACCCTCGGCTTGCTTCATTCAGAGCAATAATTTTGGAAGGATTTGAGAAGGTAGCCACTAACGTCTGCTTAATAAATCGCCATGAAATAGATGCGCTGCAGTTAAAAAATACATAACCTGTTTGTGAGCTACCCTTATGCGGGTCAGATAAATAGTTTGAATCTGCATAGCCAACTAAATGGGAATTGTTAGATAAATCATAAGAATTAAAAAACCCATATCAATTGTCCCACGGAGATATCTTAATATGTGTTTAATTCCATTCCAGAGTCTACGAGTAGGTGCAGAACTATATCTTGCTAACAGATTCACAGAAAATGTTATATCAGGTTGTGTACATTGTGCCAAATATAACAATGCACCAATAGCACTTAAATATGGTACTTCAGGACCAAGTATCTCATCATTTTCTTCCTTTGGTCGATATAGATCCTTAGAAATATCTAAAAAGCAGACAACCATTGGTGTAATAAGTGGATGAGATTTGTCCATGTTAAAGCGTTTTAACACTTTTTCAGTATATCTTGATTGATGGACTAATATTCCATTAGTACTTTGCTCGATCTGCAGACCGAGACAAAATTTCGTTTTTCCTAGGTCTTTCATCTCAATTTTTTCTTTAAATAGTTAGCAACATTTGTAATGTCTTCGATAGATCCAATAAAATTTATATCATCTACATAGGCTGCTGCTATGACAAAACCAGTAATAGATGTCTTGATAAAGACACATGGGCAAATGGGGTTATTTGTATAACCTTCTTTACACAGATATTCACTAGGACGATTATACCATATCCATTTGGATTGTTTCAAGCCATATAGAGTTCGTCTTAGTTTTATCGAGTTAGTATTTATGGGCTTTGCCTCAGGCAAAGTAAATCCTTCAGAAATTTTCATGTAAATATCTGTGTATAATTCCTCATATAAGTAAGCAGTTACTACATCCATAAGTCTCATATCAAGTTTTTAAAAAACTACAAGACTTATTAAATATCGAAATGTAGTTATATCCATAACTGAGGAGTATGTTTCATCAAAATTGATACCGGGTTTCTGCAAGAACCCTTGTGCCACAAGCTTTGCCTTATATCTGACAATTTCATTGTTTTCATTTCTTTTCCTTACAAACACCCATTCGAAACCAACATGGTTTACATTTTTGGGTGTCTGTACTATAGGTCCAAAAACACCACTTTTTTCAAGCGAATCTAATTTTGCTTTAATATCATCTTTCCATTTTGGCCAATCACTTATTTGTCGACATTCATAGATGCTACATGGTTCAATATCATTGCCCTTTGATAGTTCGGTAGCTACCATATGTACAAATACGTCATCGATGACCATTACATTACGATGCCACATTTCTTTCGAGTATATTGAGATCTCATTATTCTCAGGTACCTGAGTCTCACCAGGGGCATTGGTGCTATGTAAATTTGATAGTTAGTCCTATTGTTTATCGAGTTTAAAACATTGAGAAATTTCTTGCGTGCGCCATGGAAATTATGTTCATAGAAGGGTACACAATCCCCCGTCCTCTAATTTTTTCCCTAAAGTTGACCATGTGCAACACACATTTTACAACTATGTGTGTTTGATTTTACAACTAGGATTTTTGTATGCTCTGGATTTTTTAGTTCAATGGAAGGTAAAAGACCAACACTAGCCTACATCAAAAGAAAACTATACTGCTGGCCATACATTGCTCAAGGAAGAACTGAGGCATTTCCAGATGCTTATCCTACTCATCCTTCCAATTTGTCAATATAGGCAAAACCAAATCAAGCTTTAAAATTACAGACAAATCAATAAAGAGATCATACCAAAAACATGTGGTTCTCCTCAAGAAACGGAGAAAAGGTTGAAAAGAAATTTCCAGTATCAGCATTGAGATCACCTTTTCCTCTTGATTGCGTTGGTTGGTTGTTGTAGGAGAATGATGCTCCCATCATGCTACATGCATCATAAATAACTAAATTTATTTATTTATTAATCTCTCTTATGCTTCAAACCATTATAATGACATACATTTATCGTACAAGAATAGACATACTCCTAGCCTAGGGAAATACTTCCTAAACAAAGATTCTAATTCAATAAATGTGGCCTAAAAATAGACTTACTTGCAAATATTAAACTAGATAAGAACTTCAAGAGTAAGAAACTTCTAAATTCTCATTTTGTTCATTTACTGTTCCAGCTCACACTCTCCATCTTTACCCTATGTATATAAATAGACATTAATTATACATAAGATAGATGAGGATGCTATACACAACTGCCACGTCCTTTGGAATGATAAAGAACAAGATGTTGACACCACATCAATTGTGTGATAAGAAGGAAATGGGATGTTGACACCTCACACTCTTAATAGTGGACACTCACTATTACAAGAGTGGATAACCACCATTACAACACTTCCCTTTGGATGTCCACCATAGTTTCGTTGTATTCAAGCTTTGCCAATAAAACCCAGTGGGAAAAACTTGGACAAAAATAAGTATACAACATTCTTCAGAAAAATGGTGGGTGCGCATAATGCTTCCTCGTTAAAACCTTGACATGAAAATCCAATGGAATAAAACCATGTAGAAGGAAAAAGAGTATAGCACGCTAATATCAATGTAGCATACTTCTAGATGCTCTTGGTTAAGTATACTTCTGGACACTCCCTTTGATAATGACTCCCTTTCAAATAAATGTTAATTACTTTGATGTTTTAGTTGACGCATTCCAATCTCGTAAACTAATTTCTAAAATGTCGATTTTAGAAGTGCTTTGGTGAAGAGATTTGCTAGGTTGTCATTAGACCGAATCTGTTTGATGTCAATCTCATGATTCTTCTGGAGTTCAAAGAACTTGACCGGGATATGCTTTGTTCGATCTCCTTTGATGAACCCTTCCTTCATTTGAGCGATATATGTAGCATTATCTTCATATATTGGAGTCGGTTGATCAAGAGTTATGGCAATTGACAGTTATTTCTTATATGCTGAATTAACAATCTGAGCCAAACACACCCTCGGCTTGCTTCATTCAGAGCAATAATTTTGGAAGGATTTGAGAAGGTAGCCACTAACGTCTGCTTAATAAATCGCCATGAAATAGATGCGCTGCAGTTAAAAAATACATAACCTGTTTGTGAGCTACCCTTATGCGGGTCAGATAAATAGTTTGAATCTGCATAGCCAACTAAATGGGAATTGTTAGATAAATCATAAGAATTAAAAAACCCATATCAATTGTCCCACGGAGATATCTTAATATGTGTTTAATTCCATTCCAGAGTCTACGAGTAGGTGCAGAACTATATCTTGCTAACAGATTCACAGAAAATGTTATATCAGGTTGTGTACATTGTGCCAAATATAACAATGCACCAATAGCACTTAAATATGGTACTTCAGGACCAAGTATCTCATCATTTTCTTCCTTTGGTCGATATAGATCCTTAGAAATATCTAAAAAGCAGACAACCATTGGTGTAATAAGTGGATGAGATTTGTCCATGTTAAAGCGTTTTAACACTTTTTCAGTATATCTTGATTGATGGACTAATATTCCATTAGTACTTTGCTCGATCTGCAGACCGAGACAAAATTTCGTTTTTCCTAGGTCTTTCATCTCAATTTTTTCTTTAAATAGTTAGCAACATTTGTAATGTCTTCGATAGATCCAATAAAATTTATATCATCTACATAGGCTGCTGCTATGACAAAACCAGTAATAGATGTCTTGATAAAGACACATGGGCAAATGGGGTTATTTGTATAACCTTCTTTACACAGATATTCACTAGGACGATTATACCATATCCATTTGGATTGTTTCAAGCCATATAGAGTTCGTCTTAGTTTTATCGAGTTAGTATTTATGGGCTTTGCCTCAGGCAAAGTAAATCCTTCAGAAATTTTCATGTAAATATCTGTGTATAATTCCTCATATAAGTAAGCAGTTACTACATCCATAAGTCTCATATCAAGTTTTTAAAAAACTACAAGACTTATTAAATATCGAAATGTAGTTATATCCATAACTGAGGAGTATGTTTCATCAAAATTGATACCGGGTTTCTGCAAGAACCCTTGTGCCACAAGCTTTGCCTTATATCTGACAATTTCATTGTTTTCATTTCTTTTCCTTACAAACACCCATTCGAAACCAACATGGTTTACATTTTTGGGTGTCTGTACTATAGGTCCAAAAACACCACTTTTTTCAAGCGAATCTAATTTTGCTTTAATATCATCTTTCCATTTTGGCCAATCACTTATTTGTCGACATTCATAGATGCTACATGGTTCAATATCATTGCCCTTTGATAGTTCGGTAGCTACCATATGTACAAATACGTCATCGATGACCATTACATTACGATGCCACATTTCTTTCGAGTATATTGAGATCTCATTATTCTCAGGTACCTGAGTCTCACCAGGGGCATTGGTGCTATGTAAATTTGATAGTTAGTCCTATTGTTTATCGAGTTTAAAACATTGAGAAATTTCTTGCGTGCGCCATGGAAATTATGTTCATAGAAGGGTACACAATCCCCCGTCCTCTAATTTTTTCCCTAAAGTTGACCATGTGCAACACACATTTTACAACTATGTGTGTTTGATTTTACAACTAGGATTTTTGTATGCTCTGGATTTTTTAGTTCAATGGAAGGTAAAAGACCAACACTAGCCTACATCAAAAGAAAACTATACTGCTGGCCATACATTTCTCAAGGAAGAACTGAGGCATTTCCAGATGCTTATCCTACTCATCCTTCCAATTTGTCAATATAGGCAAAACCAAATCAAGCTTTAAAATTACAGACAAATCAATAAAGAGATCATACCAAAAACATGTGGTTCTCCTCAAGAAACGGAGAAAAGGTTGAAAAGAAATTTCCAGTATCAGCATTGAGATCACCTTTTCCTCTTGATTGCGTTGGTTGGTTGTTGTAGGAGAATGATGCTCCCATCATGCTACATGCATCATAAATAACTAAATTTATTTATTTATTAATCTCTCTTATGCTTCAAACCATTATAATGACATACATTTATCGTACAAGAATAGACATACTCCTAGCCTAGGGAAATACTTCCTAAACAAAGATTCTAATTCAATAAATGTGGCCTAAAAATAGACTTACTTGCAAATATTAAACTAGATAAGAACTTCAAGAGTAAGAAACTTCTAAATTCTCATTTTGTTCATTTACTGTTCCAGCTCACACTCTCCATCTTTACCCTATGTATATAAATAGACATTAATTATACATAAGATAGATGAGGATGCTATACACAACTGCCACGTCCTTTGGAATGATAAAGAACAAGATGTTGACACCACATCAATTGTGTGATAAGAAGGAAATGGGATGTTGACACCTCACACTCTTAATAGTGGACACTCACTATTACAAGAGTGGATAACCACCATTACAACACTTCCCTTTGGATGTCCACCATAGTTTCGTTGTATTCAAGCTTTGCCAATAAAACCCAGTGGGAAAAACTTGGACAAAAATAAGTATACAACATTCTTCAGAAAAATGGTGGGTGCGCATAATGCTTCCTCGTTAAAACCTTGACATGAAAATCCAATGGAATAAAACCATGTAGAAGGAAAAAGAGTATAGCACGCTAATATCAATGTAGCATACTTCTAGATGCTCTTGGTTAAGTATACTTCTGGACACTCCCTTTGATAATGACTCCCTTTCAAATAAATGTTAATTACTTTGATGTTTTAGTTGACGCATTCCAATCTCGTAAACTAATTTCTAAAATGTCGATTTTAGAAGTGCTTTGGTGAAGAGATTTGCTAGGTTGTCATTAGACCGAATCTGTTTGATGTCAATCTCATGATTCTTCTGGAGTTCAAAGAACTTGACCGGGATATGCTTTGTTCGATCTCCTTTGATGAACCCTTCCTTCATTTGAGCGATATATGTAGCATTATCTTCATATATTGGAGTCGGTTGATCAAGAGTTATGGCAATTGACAGTTATTTCTTATATGCTGAATTAACAATCTGAGCCAAACACACCCTCGGCTTGCTTCATTCAGAGCAATAATTTTGGAAGGATTTGAGAAGGTAGCCACTAACGTCTGCTTAATAAATCGCCATGAAATAGATGCGCTGCAGTTAAAAAATACATAACCTGTTTGTGAGCTACCCTTATGCGGGTCAGATAAATAGTTTGAATCTGCATAGCCAACTAAATGGGAATTGTTAGATAAATCATAAGAATTAAAAAACCCATATCAATTGTCCCACGGAGATATCTTAATATGTGTTTAATTCCATTCCAGAGTCTACGAGTAGGTGCAGAACTATATCTTGCTAACAGATTCACAGAAAATGTTATATCAGGTTGTGTACATTGTGCCAAATATAACAATGCACCAATAGCACTTAAATATGGTACTTCAGGACCAAGTATCTCATCATTTTCTTCCTTTGGTCGATATAGATCCTTAGAAATATCTAAAAAGCAGACAACCATTGGTGTAATAAGTGGATGAGATTTGTCCATGTTAAAGCGTTTTAACACTTTTTCAGTATATCTTGATTGATGGACTAATATTCCATTAGTACTTTGCTCGATCTGCAGACCGAGACAAAATTTCGTTTTTCCTAGGTCTTTCATCTCAATTTTTTCTTTAAATAGTTAGCAACATTTGTAATGTCTTCGATAGATCCAATAAAATTTATATCATCTACATAGGCTGCTGCTATGACAAAACCAGTAATAGATGTCTTGATAAAGACACATGGGCAAATGGGGTTATTTGTATAACCTTCTTTACACAGATATTCACTAGGACGATTATACCATATCCATTTGGATTGTTTCAAGCCATATAGAGTTCGTCTTAGTTTTATCGAGTTAGTATTTATGGGCTTTGCCTCAGGCAAAGTAAATCCTTCAGAAATTTTCATGTAAATATCTGTGTATAATTCCTCATATAAGTAAGCAGTTACTACATCCATAAGTCTCATATCAAGTTTTTAAAAAACTACAAGACTTATTAAATATCGAAATGTAGTTATATCCATAACTGAGGAGTATGTTTCATCAAAATTGATACCGGGTTTCTGCAAGAACCCTTGTGCCACAAGCTTTGCCTTATATCTGACAATTTCATTGTTTTCATTTCTTTTCCTTACAAACACCCATTCGAAACCAACATGGTTTACATTTTTGGGTGTCTGTACTATAGGTCCAAAAACACCACTTTTTTCAAGCGAATCTAATTTTGCTTTAATATCATCTTTCCATTTTGGCCAATCACTTATTTGTCGACATTCATAGATGCTACATGGTTCAATATCATTGCCCTTTGATAGTTCGGTAGCTACCATATGTACAAATACGTCATCGATGACCATTACATTACGATGCCACATTTCTTTCGAGTATATTGAGATCTCATTATTCTCAGGTACCTGAGTCTCACCAGGGGCATTGGTGCTATGTAAATTTGATAGTTAGTCCTATTGTTTATCGAGTTTAAAACATTGAGAAATTTCTTGCGTGCGCCATGGAAATTATGTTCATAGAAGGGTACACAATCCCCCGTCCTCTAATTTTTTCCCTAAAGTTGACCATGTGCAACACACATTTTACAACTATGTGTGTTTGATTTTACAACTAGGATTTTTGTATGCTCTGGATTTTTTAGTTCAATGGAAGGTAAAAGACCAACACTAGCCTACATCAAAAGAAAACTATACTGCTGGCCATACATTGCTCAAGGAAGAACTGAGGCATTTCCAGATGCTTATCCTACTCATCCTTCCAATTTGTCAATATAGGCAAAACCAAATCAAGCTTTAAAATTACAGACAAATCAATAAAGAGATCATACCAAAAACATGTGGTTCTCCTCAAGAAACGGAGAAAAGGTTGAAAAGAAATTTCCAGTATCAGCATTGAGATCACCTTTTCCTCTTGATTGCGTTGGTTGGTTGTTGTAGGAGAATGATGCTCCCATCATGCTACATGCATCATAAATAACTAAATTTATTTATTTATTAATCTCTCTTATGCTTCAAACCATTATAATGACATACATTTATCGTACAAGAAGAAACATACTCCTAGCCTAGGGAAATACTTCCTAAACAAAGATTCTAATTCAATAAATGTGGCCTAAAAATAGACTTACTTGCAAATATTAAACTAGATAAGAACTTCAAGAGTAAGAAACTTCTAAATTCTTATTTTGTTCATTTACTGTTCCAGCTCACACTCTCCATCTTTACCCTATGTATATAAATAGACATTAATTATACATAAGATAGATGAGGATGCTATACACAACTGCCACGTCCTTTGGAATGATAAAGAACAAGATGTTGACACCACATCAATTGTGTGATAAGAAGGAAATGGGATGTTGACACCTCACACTCTTAATAGTGGACACTCACTATTACAAGAGTGGATAACCACCATTACAACACTTCCCTTTGGATGTCCACCATAGTTTCGTTGTATTCAAGCTTTGCCAATAAAACCCAGTGGGAAAAACTTGGACAAAAATAAGTATACAACATTCTTCAGAAAAATGGTGGGTGCGCATAATGCTTCCTCGTTAAAACCTTGACATGAAAATCCAATGGAATAAAACCATGTAGAAGGAAAAAGAGTATAGCACGCTAATATCAATGTAGCATACTTCTAGATGCTCTTGGTTAAGTATACTTCTGGACACTCCCTTTGATAATGACTCCCTTTCAAATAAATGTTAATTACTTTGATGTTTTAGTCGACGCATTCCAATCTCGTAAACTAATTTCTAAAATGTCGATTTTAGAAGTGCTTTGGTGAAGAGATTTGCTAGGTTGTCATTAGACCGAATCTGTTTGATGTCAATCTCATGATTCTTCTGGAGTTCAAAGAACTTGACCGGGATATGCTTTGTTCGATCTCCTTTGATGAACCCTTCCTTCATTTGAGCGATATATGTAGCATTATCTTCATATATTGGAGTCGGTTGATCAAGAGTTATGGCAATTGACAGTTATTTCTTATATGCTGAATTAACAATCTGAGCCAAACACACCCTCGGCTTGCTTCATTCAGAGCAATAATTTTGGAAGGATTTGAGAAGGTAGCCACTAACGTCTGCTTAATAAATCGGCATGAAATAGATGCGCTGCAGTTAAAAAATACATAACCTGTTTGTGAGCTACCCTTATGCGGGTCAATTAAATAGTTTGAATCTGCACAGCCAACTAAATGGGAATTGTTAGATAAATCATAAGAATTAAAAAACCCATATCAATTGTCCCACGGAGATATCTTAATATGTGTTTAATTCCATTCCAGAGTCTACGAGTAGGTGCAGAACTATATCTTGCTAACAGATTCACAGAAAATGTTATATCAGGTTGTGTACATTGTGCCAAATATAACAATGCACCAATAGCACTTAAATATGGTACTTCAGGACCAAGTATCTCATCATTTTCTTCCTTTGGTCGATATAGATCCTTAGAAATATCTAAAAAGCAGACAACCATTGGTGTAATAAGTGGATGAGATTTGTCCATGTTAAAGCGTTTTAACACTTTTTCAGTATATCTTGATTGATGGACTAATATTCCATTAGTACTTTGCTCGATCTGCAGACCGAGACAAAATTTCGTTTTTCCTAGGTCTTTCATCTCAATTTTTTCTTTAAATAGTTAGCAACATTTGTAATGTCTTCGATAGATCCAATAAAATTTATATCATCTACATAGGCTGCTGCTATGACAAAACCAGTAATAGATGTCTTGATAAAGACACATGGGCAAATGAGGTTATTTGTATAACCTTCTTTACACAGATATTCACTAGGACGATTATACCATATCCATTTGGATTGTTTCAAGCCATATAGAGTTCGTCTTAGTTTTATCGAGTTAGTATTTATGGGCTTTGCCTCAGGCAAAGTAAATCCTTCAGAAATTTTCATGTAAATATCTGTGTATAATTCCTCATATAAGTAAGCAGTTACTACATCCATAAGTCTCATATCAAGTTTTTAAAAAACTACAAGACTTATTAAATATCGAAATGTAGTTATATCCATAACTGAGGAGTATGTTTCATCAAAATTGATACCGAGTTTCTGCAAGAACCCTTGTGCCACAAGCTTTGCCTTATATCTGACAATTTCATTGTTTTCATTTCTTTTCCTTACAAACACCCATTCGAAACCAACATGGTTTACATTTTTGGGTGTTTGTACTATAGGTCCAAAAACACCACTTTTTTCAAGCGAATCTAATTTTGCTTTAATATCATCTTTCCATTTTGGCCAATCACTTATTTGTCGACATTCATAGATGCTACATGGTTCAATATCATTGCCCTTTGATAGTTCGGTAGCTACCATATGTACAAATACGTCATCGATGACCATTACATTACGATGCCACATTTCTTTCGAGTATATTGAGATCTCATTATTCTCAGGTACCTGAGTCTCACCAGGGGCATTGGTGCTATGTAAATTTGATAGTTAGTCCTATTGTTTATCGAGTTTAAAACATTGAGAAATTTCTTGCGTGCGCCATGGAAATTATGTTCATAGAAGGGTACACAATCCCCCGTCCTCTAATTTTTTCCCTAAAGTTGACCATGTGCAACACACATTTTACAACTATGTGTGTTTGATTTTACAACTAGGATTTTTGTATGCTCTGGATTTTTTAGTTCAATGGAAGGTAAAAGACCAACACTAGCCTACATCAAAAGAAAACTATACTGCTGGCCATACATTGCTCAAGGAAGAACTGAGGCATTTCCAGATGCTTATCCTACTCATCCTTCCAATTTGTCAATATAGGCAAAACCAAATCAAGCTTTAAAATTACAGACAAATCAATAAAGAGATCATACCAAAAACATGTGGTTCTCCTCGAGAAACGGAGAAAAGGTTGAAAAGAAATTTCCAGTATCAGCATTGAGATCACCTTTTCCTCTTGATTGCGTTGGTTGGTTGTTGTAGGAGAATGATGCTCCCATCATGCTACATGCATCATAAATAACTAAATTTATTTATTTATTAATCTCTCTTATGCTTCAAACCATTATAATGACATACATTTATCGTACAAGAATAGACATACTCCTAGCCTAGGGAAATACTTCCTAAACAAAGATTCTAATTCAATAAATGTGGCCTAAAAATAGACTTACTTGCAAATTTTAAACTAGATAAGAACTTCAAGAGTAAGAAACTTCTAAATTCTCATTTTGTTCATTTACTGTTCCAGCTCACACTCTCCATCTTTACCCTATGTATATAAATAGACATTAATTATACATAAGATAGATGAGGATGCTATACACAACTGCCACGTCCTTTGGAATGATAAAGAACAAGATGTTGACACCACATCAATTGTGTGGTAAGAAGGAAATGGGATGTTGACACCTCACACTCTTAATAGTGGAGACTTACTATTACAAGAGTGGATAACCACCATTACAACACTTCCCTTTGGATGTCCACCATAGTTTCGTTGTATTCAAGCTTTGCCAATAAAACCCAGTGGGAAAAACTTGGACAAAAATAAGTATACAACATTCTTCAGAAAAATGGTGGGTGCGCATAATGCTTCCTCGTTAAAACCTTGACATGAAAATCCAATGGAATAAAACCATGTAGAAGGAAAAAGAGTATAGCACGCTAATATCAATGTAGCATACTTCTAGATGCTCTTGGTTAAGTATACTTCTGGACACTCCCTTTGATAATGACTCCCTTTCAAATAAATGTTAATTACTTTGATGTTTTAGTCGACGCATTCCAATCTCGTAAACTAATTTCTAAAATGTCGATTTTAGAAGTGCTTTGGTGAAGAGATTTGCTAGGTTGTCATTAGACCGAATCTGTTTGATGTCAATCTCATGATTCTTCTGGAGTTCAAAGAACTTGACCGGGATATGCTTTGTTCGATCTCCTTTGATGAACCCTTCCTTCATTTGAGCGATATATGTAGCATTATCTTCATATATTGGAGTCGGTTGATCAAGAGTTATGGCAATTGACAGTTATTTCTTATATGCTGAATTAACAATCTGAGCCAAACACACCCTCGGCTTGCTTCATTCAGAGCAATAATTTTGGAAGGATTTGAGAAGGTAGCCACTAACGTCTGCTTAATAAATCGCCATGAAATAGATGCGCTGCAGTTAAAAAATACATAACCTGTTTGTGAGCTACCCTTATGCGGGTCAGATAAATAGTTTGAATCTGCATAGCCAACTAAATGGGAATTGTTAGATAAATCATAAGAATTAAAAAACCCATATCAATTGTCCCACGGAGATATCTTAATATGTGTTTAATTCCATTCCAGAGTCTACGAGTAGGTGCAGAACTATATCTTGCTAACAGATTCACAGAAAATGTTATATCAGGTTGTGTACATTGTGCCAAATATAACAATGCACCAATAGCACTTAAATATGGTACTTCAGGACCAAGTATCTCATCATTTTCTTCCTTTGGTCGATATAGATCCTTAGAAATATCTAAAAAGCAGACAACCATTGGTGTAATAAGTGGATGAGATTTGTCCATGTTAAAGCGTTTTAACACTTTTTCAGTATATCTTGATTGATGGACTAATATTCCATTAGTACTTTGCTCGATCTGCAGACCGAGACAAAATTTCGTTTTTCCTAGGTCTTTCATCTCAATTTTTTCTTTAAATAGTTAGCAACATTTGTAATGTCTTCGATAGATCCAATAAAATTTATATCATCTACATAGGCTGCTGCTATGACAAAACCAGTAATAGATGTCTTGATAAAGACACATGGGCAAATGGGGTTATTTGTATAACCTTCTTTACACAGATATTCACTAGGACGATTATACCATATCCATTTGGATTGTTTCAAGCCATATAGAGTTCGTCTTAGTTTTATCGAGTTAGTATTTATGGGCTTTGCCTCAGGCAAAGTAAATCCTTCAAAAATTTTCATGTAAATATCTGTGTATAATTCCTCATATAAGTAAGCAGTTACTACATCCATAAGTCTCATATCAAGTTTTTAAAAAACTACAAGACTTATTAAATATCGAAATGTAGTTATATCCATAACTGAGGAGTATGTTTCATCAAAATTGATACCGGGTTTCTGCAAGAACCCTTGTGCCACAAGCTTTGCCTTATATCTGACAATTTCATTGTTTTCATTTCTTTTCCTTACAAACACCCATTCGAAACCAACATGGTTTACATTTTTGGGTGTCTGTACTATAGGTCCAAAAACACCACTTTTTTCAAGCGAATCTAATTTTGCTTTAATATCATCTTTCCATTTTGGCCAATCACTTATTTGTCGACATTCATAGATGCTACATGGTTCAATATCATTGCCCTTTGATAGTTCGGTAGCTACCATATGTACAAATACGTCATCGATGACCATTACATTACGATGCCACATTTCTTTCGAGTATATTGAGATCTCATTATTCTCAGGTACCTGAGTCTCACCAGGGGCATTGGTGCTATGTAAATTTGATAGTTAGTCCTATTGTTTATCGAGTTTAAAACATTGAGAAATTTCTTGCGTGCGCCATGGAAATTATGTTCATAGAAGGGTACACAATCCCCCGTCCTCTAATTTTTTCCCTAAAGTTGACCATGTGCAACACACATTTTACAACTATGTGTGTTTGATTTTACAACTAGGATTTTTGTATGCTCTGGATTTTTTAGTTCAATGGAAGGTAAAAGACCAACACTAGCCTACATCAAAAGAAAACTATACTGCTGGCCATACATTGCTCAAGGAAGAACTGAGGCATTTCCAGATGCTTATCCTACTCATCCTTCCAATTTGTCAATATAGGCAAAACCAAATCAAGCTTTAAAATTACAGACAAATCAATAAAGAGATCATACCAAAAACATGTGGTTCTCCTCAAGAAACGGAGAAAAGGTTGAATAGAAATTTCCAGTATCAGCATTGAGATCACCTTTTACTCCTAACACATCCATGAACTTCTTCCTATCTAGAAAAAATTTCATAGCGACCTGTAAATTCAGTATTTAATCAGCATAAATAATCTGTCAAAGGGACGAATATAGTGCAGCATTCGCGATTGTCTATATACTGAAAGTTTCAGTATTTTCATCCAAGTTGGATTGAGATCACCTTTTCCTCCTAACACATCCATGAACTTCTTCCTATCTGGAGCAAGTTTCATATCGACCTGTAATTTCAGTATTTAATCATAAAAAATAATCTGTCAAAGGGACGAATATAGTACAACATTCGCGACTGTCTATATACTGAAAGTTTCAGTATTTTCATCCAAGTTGTCTGATGAAAAATAAATATTAATGAAGTTGAGTGGGGTTGGTTGTTAATCTGACTTTGATTGTGCCTTCTACATACTTCCATGACTTTGATTGTGCATTATGCAATGCATACTTCCATTTGGTAGTTGCTTTCATGGGTAGCACTTTGAAATTGATGTAATAACTTTCAGTATTTTCATCAAAGTTGGATTGAGATCATCTTTTCCTCCTAACACATCCATGAACTTCTTCCTATCTGGAGCAAGTTTCATATCGACCTGTAATTTCAGTATTTAATCAGCAAAAATAATCTGTCAAAGGGACGAATATAGTGCAGCATTCGCGACTGTCTATATACTGAAAGTTTCAGTATTTTCATCCAAGTTGTCTGATGAAAAATAAATATTAATGAAGTTGAGTGGGGTTGTTTGTTAATCTGACTTCGATTGTGCCTTCTACATACTTCCATGACTTTGGTTGTGCATTATGCAATGCATACTTCCATTTGGTAGTTGCTTTCATGGGTAGCTTTTGAAATTGATGTAATAAAGTTTTATACTGGAGTTCCACTGTTTTGAAAGCCCAACATCAAGTTTTGCAAAAAGGTACTACTTATGTCAATTGTGTGTTCAAAGTTTTGCTGTTTTGAAATTGATATAATCAAGTTTTGCTGTTACACTGTGTTCCAATTGTGCTTTTGGATTTTGATCCTATTTCCTATGGGAACCATTTGTGCATTTGTGCATTTTCCTCCGAGGACCATTTTGATCCTATTTCCTATGTGAACCATTTTGAACCATTTTCTTGTTATTGATTTCATATGGGAACCATTTGTGCATTTGGATTTTGATCCTATTTCCGCCGAGGACCGGGGTTGGTGTGAATGGCCCTTTTATAAAAAGGAGGTCTTACAAACTGAAAATGACAGTTTAAAATGGAAATAGAGTTTTATGTGTTCTTTTATGTGTATGGTGGAAGAATTTTATAGATCCAACTTTTAAGGATATAATCTTAATAGTACTGTCATTATCCTTATCCCTGAAGAGGTCATTGACCTAAAACCTATTAGTTTGGTGGCAAGTGCGTGCAAAATATAGCCAAAAATCCAGCTTATTAGGCTTAAAAGAGTGATTTCTAACTTGACTGAGCCAGAACAGGGGTCTTATCATAGATACTGCAAAGCAAGTGAATATACTGCAAAGCTCCACTGCAGAAACTTTCCATAGATGTGCCATGTTTCTTTGGCATGATTAATTTTCATTATGTCCATTTCATATTGCTTTATTACTTTGAAACTGATCATGCATATTGCAGGTTCTCTTCCAAAATGATACTCCCGTAACTTTACTCGCACGTGTGATTGGTATCATAGGTCCTGTTGACCAAGGCATGCTCGATAAGGGAAGGGATAAATACAAGTATTTTACTACATCAGGTCCTGTTGAACGAAATCAGGTACTGTTTCTCAGAAAGTTGGTTAATTTTACTATATTTTGTTACACTGTTTCCCTTTCATAAAGGTTGGTAGCAATTAGCATGTTGAACTTTTCCTATTTGTGCATGTGGATGTGTATGTGTATGTGTATGTGTATGTGTATGTGTATGTGTATGTGTATGTGTATGTGTATGTGTATGTGTATGTGTATGTGTATGTGTATGTGTATGTGTATGTGTATGTGTATGTAGTAGATGAGAATAATTATCATATGGAATGAGCCTTAGAGCAACTCTACGGTATATGTATAAATGTAAGCTTTCTTAAACTTTAAATTCAAGCATCAGAACACTTCAATGGAAGGTAACAGACTTTTAAATTCACTGTCCCTTCCATGAAGTTGCAAAATTTTTTTAGTACTATATAAGTTCGTTAAAAAAATGACCACTAAGCCTACCTGCCTGTTCAAGCATGTTGCCTGCAAGCGAGCAAGCTTCCTGCCTGCCTGCCTGCAAGCAAGCAAGCTGCCTGCCTGCAAGCAAGCAAGCTGCCTGCCTGCAAGCAAGCAAGCTGCCTGCCTGCAAGCAAGCAAGCTGCCTGCCTGCAAGCATCAGAACACTTGAATGGAAGGTAAAAGACTTTTAAGTTCACTGTCTCTTCAATGAAGTTGCTAAATTTTTTTAGTACTATATAAGTTCGTTAAAAAAATTACCACTAAGCCTACCTGCCTATTCAAGCATGCTGCCTGCAAGCGAGCAAGCTTCCTGCCTGCAAGCAAGCAAGCTGCCTGTTCTCCTGCCTGCAAGCATCAGAACACTTCAATGGAAGGTAACAGACTTTTAAATTCACTGTCCCTTCCATGAAGTTGATAAATTTTTTTAGTACTATACAAGTTCGTTAAAAAAATGACCACTAAGCCTACCTGCCTGTTCAAGCATTCTGCCTGCAAGCAAGCAAACTGCCTGCCTGCAAGCATCAGAACACTTGAATGGCAGGTAAAAGACTTTTAAGTTCACTGTCCCTTCAATGAAGTTGCTAAATCTTTTTAGTACTATATAAGTTTGTTAAAAAAAGGACTACTAAGCCTACCTTCCTGTTCAAGCATGCTGCCTGCAAGCAAGCAAGCTGCCTACCTGCCTGCCTGCAAGCATCAGAACACTTGAATGGAAGGTAAAACACTTTTAAGTTTACTGTCCCTTCCATGAATTTGCTAAATCTTTTTAGTACTATATAAGTTCGTTAAAAAAAGGACCACTAAGCCTACCTGCCTTTTCAATCATCCTGCCTGCAAGCAAGCAAACTACCTGCCTGTCTGCCTGCAAGCATCAGAACACTTCAATGGAAGGTAACAGACTTTTAAATTCACTGTCCCTTCCATGAAGTTACTAAATTTTTTTAGTACTATATAAGTTCGTTAAAAAAATTACCACTAAGCCTACCTGCCTATTCAAGCATGCTGCCTGCAAGCGAGCAAGCTTCCTGCCTGCCTGCCTGCAAGCAAGCAAGCTGCCTGTCTGCCTGCCTGCAAGCATCAGAACACTTCAATGGAAGGTAACAGACTTTTAAATTCACTGTCCCTTCCATGAAGTTGCTAAATTTTTTTAGTACTATATAAGTTCATTAAAAAAATGACCACTAAGCCTACTTGCATGTTCAAGCATGCTGCCTGCAAGTAAGCAAGCTGCCTGCCTGCCTGCAAGCAAGCAAGCTGCCTGCCTGCCTGCCTGCAAGCAAGCAAGCTACCTGCCTGCCTGCCTGCAAGCATCAAAACACTTGAATGGAAGGTAAAAGACTTTTAAGTTCACTGTCCCTTCAATGAAGTTGCTAAATCTTTTTAGTACTATATAAGTTCGTTAAAAAAATGACCACTAAGCCTACCTGCCTGTTCAAGCATGCTGCCTGCAAGCAAGCAAGCTGCCTGCCTGCCTGCCTGCAAGCATCAGAACACTTGAATGGAAGGTAAAACACTTTTAAGTTCACTGTCCATTCCATGAAGTTGCTAAATCTTTTTAGTACTATATAAGTTCGTTAAAAAAAGACCACTAAGCCTACCTGCCTTTTCAAGCATGCTGCCTGCAAGCAAGCAAACTGCCTGCCTGCCTCCCTGCAAGCATGCTGCCTGCAAGCATTAGAACACTTCAATGGAAGGTAACAGACTTTTAAATTCACTGTCCCTTCCATGAAGTTGCTAAATTTTTTTAGTACTATATAAGTTCGTTAAAAAAATTATCACTAAGCCTACCTGCCTGTTCAAGCATGCTGCCTGCAAGCGAGCAAGCTTCCTGCCTGCAAGCTGCCTGCCTGCCTGCCTGCAAGCATGCTGCCTGTCTGCCTGCCTGCAAGCATCAGAACACTTCAATGGAAGGTAACAGACTTTTAAATTCACTGTCCCTTTCATGAAGTTGCTAAATTTTTTTAGTACTATATAAGTTCGTTAAAAAATTGACCACTAAGCCTACCTGGCTGTTCAAGCATGCTGCCTGCAAGTGAGCAAGCTTCCTGCCTGCCTGCCTGCAAGAATGCTGCCTGCAACCAAGCAAGATGCATGCCTGCCTGCAAGCATCAGAACACTTCAATGCAAGGTAAAAGACTTTTAAGTTCGTTTGGAGGAGTTTTGGTTTCTTTTTCCCGCGTAACTCAGAACAAGGAGAGTGGCAGGTTTGTTGGTGCTGGACCAATGTCATACGGCGTACATCCGCCACGTGGAAGTGTAGAGGCATACATGAGCTGGCTGAGTCTTCGCGGCAACGCGGGCATGGATCAGCTGCGCGAAACTGATTCTTCAAATAGTAGTTTCACGTGCCCTAATTGAAACAACGTTTGGAGGAGTTTGGTTTCTTCTTCTCGCGTAACTCAGAACAAGGAAACTTTTCACTTTAGTTCAATGATTCGCTCAAATGCACACTCTCTTCATCGAGGCAACCTTCAATCCATCCATGGCACAAGAGAGCAAAACTACGTTTAGTGGTTTGTTTAATAGAGGAAAGGATTTGTATTCAACCACCATGAAATTCCGATGTGTGCACCTGGATATCAGACTGTTGAGTTTAAGAAGTAGAACGATTATGGAAAATGAAGGGACAGTCCTGATGAATATATTAATTTTCAAGGGTCACTATTTAGAGGCGGTTCTGGATCAAGGGGAATTGTTCCGACTTTAAGTTTGATCTTGAATAATCAATCAACAAAGTATGCATTTTGAATATGCCATCTATCTTCTTTGTTATCAAAGGGTTATGGTTTTGTTTACAACATTTTTTCTTTTTTGAATATGCATTTTCTCTAATGTGTTGGATTAGGACAATGTGATAGTTAGTCCTATTGTTTATCCATTTTAAAACATTGAGAAATTTTTTGCGTGCGCCATGGAAATTATGTTAATAGAAGGGTACAAATCCCCCGTCCTCTTTCGATGGGACTGATTTTCCTAGGAGAGTGTCAGGCTTAATCATGGGGATACGTAGAGATAGTTTTTTCGGGCATTCGCGGCTCTTCATGATCTTGCACACCGACTGGGAGAAATGTAGACGCATTCAGCTGGGGCGAGTATGCAGACTGTGGGACGTTTGCGTCCTGTTGCTCGCTGTGTCATGCTGCTGTTGGTTTGGACTGCAGGGACGCTCCCGTGTTATGGGATGCACTGCTGTTGCACCAAGCAATTTGCTGCTTTCACTCTGATGCTCTGCCATGGGGCGAGATTGCGGAGTGTGGTTTGGTTGGATTGCAGGAACGCACGAATGGATTAATCACAGGTGTGTGCTGCGTTTGCGAAGCTGCTATTCACGGATGATCCGCACACTGCAGCACAGAGTGCGTCCCAGACAGGGTGCGCTGCTGTTTCAGCGTGAAGGACAGGGTTCTAAGTGGTTGCGGTGCTGCTTCAGCGTGGTCTGCGAAGCACACTGCAGCACATAGTGCGCTGCTATTTCAGTCTGCGAAGCACACTGCGCGCTGCTTTTTCAGTCTGCGAATCACACTGCAGCACACCGTGCGCTGCGATTTCAGCGTGGTCTGCGTTGCAGACAGGGTGCGCTGCTGTTTCAGCGTTGCAGACAGGGTTCTAAGTGGTTGCGGTGCTGCTTCAGCGTGGTCTGCGAAGCACACTGCAGCACATAGTGCGCTGCTATTTCAGTCTGCGAAGCACACTGCGCGCTGCTTTTTCAGTCTGCGAAGCACACTACAGCACAGCGTGCGCTGCTATTTCAGCGTGGTCTGCGTTGCAGACAGGGTGCGCTGCTGTTTCAGCGTGAAGGACAGGGTTCTAAGTGGTTGCGGTCCTGCTTCAGCGTGGTCTGCGAAGCACACTGCAGCACATAGTGCGCTGCTATTTCAGTCTGCGAAGCACACTGCACGCTGCTATTTCAGTCTGCAAAGCACACTGCAGCACAGAGTGCGCTGCTATTTCAGCGTGGTCTGCGTTGCAGACAGAGTGCGCTGCTGTTCCTAGACTGAGTGCGCTGCTATTTCAACGTGGCCTGCTGTACGTGCTGTTTCTGGCCGCAACGCGTTTTTCATCGTGCGCGTTTAGGATTGCCCCAGATATAATAAACGTTCAGTACCCACTGCCAGAGGAAACTTCAATTCAGATGACTTGATTCCAGAATTCGCATGTAGGAATATTCAAGAAATGTATCTGCCATTTTACTGTGAAATTTTACTGCCACAACATTTTTCACTTGGTGTATAGTTTCCCGATACTCAACTTTTTTTCAATAGGCTGTTAATAAAGCGACTAATCATAGTGCATTGAGAAGATATGCTTTGGAATGAAGAATTCAACTAAATGAATGAAAAAAAAAGGTTCAACTCTAAACTGTTTCTTTCTTCTTTCTTTCTATTTCATCGGAAACAATACATTGCATGGGAGCTGTTCTTATTCAAGACATCTGGAATTCTCCTTTCTTGATTAAGGAAACCAGCAATCCAAATAAAAACTTTTCTGTGGTGTATGTCAACAAAGGATAAAAAAATCATTTTCCTATTCCTGAGGTTGCGGTCTATCAGTTGGGTCAGTGAACTGGAGATTGGACTGTCTTGCGCGCAAGACGAGTGCAGTCTGGGTCCGGGTGTTGTATGGGACTGGGTGCTATCTGCAGGAACAATATTTTTGCTCCCTGTTTTTCTGTAAAACAGTGGATGCTAGGCTGAGCCAGGCCCTGCGAATGGCCGATTTTGGCTGGCGGTTCGGCTGCGAGGCAAGAGCAGCCAGGTTCGCTCTTGCAGTCTAGCTAAGGCAGGGAGCGGTGGGATGCTTGGTGCGGGACGTGCTGCAGGCGCGAGGTTGCAGTCTGGACAGGGGGGTGCGGTGCTGCTTACCCTGTCTCAGTTTTGCTTGCTGTTTTTCTCTTTTTTCTTATGCAATTTGTGTTTTTCTTTTTGTTTTGTTTAAAGTACTGAGTAGTGGCTTTTTTTTTTTTTTTTTTTTTTTTTTTTTTTTTTTTAAATTACTGAGTAGTGGCTTATTAGTTCTCAAGTCCAGTTTCGAGTACAGTGTTGCGGTCTTTTTTGTTTGGGCTAAGTCCTTAACTTCGTTCGTTTTTTATACGGGTAAAGTCGTCATGTTCCCCTGTTTTGATTGTAAATCAATTTTTTTTAAATCAACTTCCCATTCAAGAAATATGTTGTTGATGCTTTGTTGATGCTTATTGAATTGATGGTTGTTCCAAAAATATAGCTCAATTGTAAAGATTTTGTTGCAATATAAAAACATTTCCTTTTTCTTTTCAGGGATCCCTAACCTTGCATTGTACTTGATCGTAATTATGGACCACTTAGCTCGCAATCCACCCTACTCCGAAATGATGATTTTCGGCCAGGTACTATAGTAGGTTGATACTACTACATCTTACTTCGAATTAGTTGTCTCATATATATGACACCTTCTTTGTTTGCAGGTGGATTCAGCCGTAGAAGGAACTGTAAGAAAAATGCATAGTTTTTCCCCCATCTATCTTACAATTTTCACATTAAAATTACTCACTTACTTATATGTTTGCCATAAATCAAATTTCTAGAAAAACAAGGCGTCATGGTTACAGTTCGTGATGAGCAAGTTGATTCAAACTTGCCGAGGACAGTAAGAAATTTTGTTATTTTCTCTTTTCACTTAGTTTTTAATAAATTAGCCAAAGATTTTAACATGTCATCCTTTTACTAGGAGCAATTTCTTATAGATAATGGCCTCAGGTCTTCCCAATCAACAGGTATTATTTCTATTTATTTATTTGTTTTTTCTTTTTCACTATCTATCTTACAATTCAAAGTGCTTTTTTACTGTTCATGAACAGTAAACTGAGTCTGTTTGTCCTACGTGGCAACAACTTATGTTTATGGCTAACAACTTAAAAACTTAAAATCTCAAAACCTCTCCCCGCATACAAACTTCAAAACTCAAAAACTCACAAACTCAAAAACTCTCCCGCGCTCACAAATCTCTCAAATCTCTCTCATCTTGCAAATCTCTCTCAAGTCTCTCTCCCACTGCGAATCCCTCTCTCACGCAGTCTCTCTCACTCTGTCAAACACAAACACTCTGTAAGTAACTCTCTCTCACGCAGTCTCTCTCACTCTGTCAAACACAAACACTCTGCCATATTTTGTTTTGGTTGAGTTATATGGTTGGTTGAGTTATATGGAGTTATATATGGAGTTATATGGTTGGTTGAGTCATCTCTGAGGGCAGAGTTTGAAGGAACAAAATTTGAAGGATCAGCATGACTTTGATTTATCAGCACTCTGTCAAACACAAACACCTGAGTGTTTGTGGGATTTTCATAAGAAGATACTATTTGGATAGATGGTTGTATGCATCAGTTGCTGATCCTTCAAATTCTGTTTCTTCTTTATTTGAACTGAAAAAAAAATTGTACATTACAGTAAAGGAAAAAAGATATCTCTTCAGCCCAGTTGTTTGAAATTAAGTGTTTGAAAAAAAGTACATTGAGTGTTTCAAATTGATTAAACATGACGTTCAAATGCAGGCTTGAAGACTGTTTCACAAGTCCTTCATCATTAATCCTCCCTCACTTTTCTCTTATCTTTGGAAGGTAAACATATTTGCCTTCATTTTATTTGTTGTTATAAAGTAGTAAAGCATTGATTTTATTTGTCTAAGGCTGTAGTGTTGTAGATGCACAAAATATGTTTGATGAAATTCCTCTTTGAACAATTTCTGTTTCTTCATTATTTTAACAAACTCTGCTAAATTCTTCTTTATTTGAAATGTCCATTTTCTTTGATTAAGTAATGGTCGGGCTATAAGGGTATTATTGGGTTTGTAATCCTTCAAAGAAATGGTCTTTCCTCATTGAGTGTTTGAACTGAAAAAAATATCAATTTACAGTACAGTAAAGGAAAAAATAGATCTATTCAGCCCAGTTGTTTGTTTAATAATATAGAGTTTTTGTAATTTTTTAAGTTCTTTTGGTGCATGGAGTTTTTGTAATTATTAGGGCAATGTATGTCAATGTTAGACTTAATTCTCTAGGTTGTCATCTCTGAGGGCAGAGTTTGCACTCTGTCAAACACAAACACCTGCAAGCATGACTTTGAGTTATGATGCAACGTATGTCAATGTGGGATTTTTTTAATTTATGATTCCTCATTGGTTCAGTTGCATTCTCATAAGAAGAGAGTACATGAAGTGCGGTGACGATGGTTTTATGGATGACATCTGAGTGTTTGTGATTAGTATGTTATTACTGTTTGGATAGATGGTTGTATGCATCAGTTGGTGATCCTTCAAATTATGTTTCTTCTTTATTTGAACTGAAAAAAAAATATTGTACATTTTAGTAAAGGAAAAAATATATCTCTTCAGCCCAGTTGTTTGAAATTGAGTGTTTGAAAAAATGTATATTGAGTGTTTCAAATTGTTTAAGTTCTTTTGGTGCATGGGGTTGAATAATTGATTAAACATGACGTTCAAAAGCAGGCTTGAAGACTGTTTCACAAGTCCTTCATAATTGATCCTCACATATTTGCCTTCATTTTATTTGTTGTTATAAAGTAGTAAAGCTTTGATTTTATTTGTCTAAGGCTGTAGTGTTGTAGATGCACAAAATATGTTTGATGAAATTCCTCTTTGAACAATTTCCGTTTCTTCATTATTTGAACAAACTCTGCTAAATTCTTCTTTATTTGAAATGTCCATTTTCTTTGATTAAGTAATGGTCGGGCTATAAGGGTATTATTGGGTTTGTAATCCTTCAAAGAAATGGTGTATCCTCATTGAGTGTTTGAACTGAAAATAATATCTATCTTCAGTACAGTAAAGGAAAAAAGAGATCTCTTCATCCCAGTTGTTTGTTTAATAATATAGAGTTTTTGTAATTGTTTAAGTTCTTTTGGTGCATGGGGTTGAATAATTGATTCAACAAAACATGCAAATGCAGGCTTTTTCAGATCATCTTCATCTTTTATGAATTTGTTGCTGGCAAGCTTGAAGATTGTTTCACAAGTCCTTCATCATTGATCCTCCCTCACTTTTCTCTTATTTTTGGAAGGTAAACATATTTGCCTTGATTTTATTTGTTGTTATAAAGTAGTGAAGAATTGATTTTATTTGTTGATTTTATTTCGTATTAGTTATCTTAGGCTGTACTGTTGTAGAGTTGTAACACATTAATAATTGATTATTTATTGAGTTCACCCACAAAAATGGTTAGGTTTAATTGGGTGTAGAATTTCTATGGCTATGTTTATGTTTATGTTATTATAAAAGTGCCACCATCACATTACTGCTGTGATGAGTATTTGATTTCTATGGGTGATTGATTTCTTTTGTTGCCTGGGTTTGGTGTTTTAGTAGTTTGAGAGATTGAGTATAGGATGTGATGTTGGTGCTATGTAAATTTGATAGTTAGTCCTATTGTTTATCGAGTTTAAAACGTTGAGAAATTTCTTGCGTGCGCCATGGAAATTATGTTCATAGAAGGGTACACAATCCCCCGTCCTCTAATTTTTTCCCTAAAGTTGACCATGTGCAACACACATTTTACAACTATGTGTGTGTTTGATTTTACAACTAGGATTTTTGTATGCTCTGGATTTTTTAGTTCAATGGAAGGTAAAAGAACAACACTAGCCTACATCAAAAGAAAACTATACTGCTGGCCATACATTGCTCAAGGAAGAACTGAGGCATTTCCAGATGCTTATCCAACTCATCCTTCCAATTTGTCAATATAGGCAAAACCAAATCAAGCTTTAAAATTACAGACAAATCAATAAAGAGATCATACCAAAAACATGTGGTTCTCCTCAAGAAACAGAGAAAAGGTTGAACAGAAATTTCCAGTATCAGCATTGAGATCACCTTTTCCTCCTAACACATCCATGAACTTCTTCCTATCTGGAACAAGTTTCATAGCGACCTGTAAATTCAGTATTTAATCAGCATAAATAATCTGTCAAAGGGACGAATATAGTGCAACATTCGCGACTGTCTATATACTGAAAGTTTCAGTATTTTCATCCAAGTTGGATTGAGATCACCTTTTCCTCCAAACACATCCATGAACTTCTTCCTATCTGGAGCAAGTTTCATATCGACCTGTAATTTCAGTATTTAATCATCAAAGGGACGAATATAGTACAACATTCACGACTGAAGTTGCTAAATTTTTTTAGTACTATATAAGTTCATTCAAAAAATGACCACTAAGCCTACCTGCCTGTTCAAGCATGTTGCCTGCAAGCGAGCAAGCTTCCTGCCTGCCTGCTTGCAAGCAAGCAAGCTGCCTGCCTGCAAGCAAGCAAGCTTCCTGCCTGCAAGCATCAGAACACTTGAATGGAAGGTAAAAGACTTTTAAGTTCACTGTCCCTTCAATGAAGTTGCTAAATTATTCGTATTCAAAGATTTAAGTGAACTAATTTCTTTGGTTTATCCTCAACTAAATGTAATAGACACAGCGTCTCCGAATTATTTGACTGAGCGAACAATTCTCTCAGCACGAAATGACGATGTCTGCGATATTAACAAAGCTGCATTGTCTGATTTTCCAGGAGAAATCATTGTTTATTTTGCCGCAGATAAAATGGCGAAACATTTTGAAAATGATCATTCCATTGCCAACCGTTATCCAACTTGAACTCGCTTAATCCTTCTGGATTACCGCCATTTAAGTTAGAATTAAAAGTAGGTTGTCCAATTATGTTGCTGAGAAACATCGCAGCTAAAGATGGACTTTGTAATGGAACACGTCTTATGGTTATGCGTTGTGCAAAGAGTATAATTGAAGCAAAAATCTTAAATGGGGATAAGGCTGGCAATTTAGTTTTCATTCCTAGAATCTCTTTAACACCATCATCTTCCGAGTTTCCCTTCAAAATGAAAAGGCGTCAATTTCCAGTGCGGTTGGCATATGCAATGACGATAAACAAGTCGCAGGGTCAATCTGTGAAATACGTTGGAGTTGATTTACGAACACCGGTATTCAGCCATGGCCAACTTTATGTTGCATTATCTAGATGCACAACTTCTAATAGAATAAGTGTCGTTTTACCTCAAGATGGGCTGGATTCTACGACCAATATTGTTTATCCAGAAGTTTTGTTGTAAGAATTTTTTAAAGGTATGTTTTACTAAATTTTCTATTGATATTTATATTTTGCTTTCATACGATATGAATCTAATATTGATTATACATTTTTGTAGAATTGGGATATCATTGTCGAGGAGTTCAAAAAAACCATTAAAAAACAAAAGTATAATGGTGGGCGTCATTGGAAATTGGCAAATAAGGTAGTTTATCTCTAAAGATGATTGAAAATAGCTTATTTTATTCACATTTTTTTCTAATATTGTGTGTGATAAATTTGTAGATTTCAGTCATATTCCCTCCTTGCTCTAAGTTGGTGCATATAGACGCCGAGTCATTTGATAATGTGATGCAGAAGATGTTTGGAGCAGTTGTTGATACATAGTCTTGATGTACATATGCAGTTTAACCCATTTTTGTATATTGTGGTTTCCTTTTGTTCTCATTTTTTGAAAAGAGAAATGGTGGAAACCATGCTCTTTAAATGCGTATAGGTATAAACAATGTATGGCTTTGATGTACTTAAACGTTTTTATATTATTTTGGCGTGTGGATATATTATTTGGTGTTCATGGCATTGATTGCCATTATAAATTTGTTTGACAGGTTCATACAGGTTTCAATTATTGAAAAATACAATGGACACTGTCGAAATTTGGAGTTTTTACTTCTTATGACATGTTTGGATAAATTACTTTATTCATAAAATTGACATTTTGGATATAATTTTGTGTGCGTGTCTCTTCGACCGCCAAAAACACACTTTTAGTATACTGAAAACGGTTAACATATATTGCGCTCAGGCAACAAGTTTTTTTGAATGCCAAATTACGTGAGGTACAAATGCTTATGACAAGTTTAAATATTTCAAATTGGGAAACTCTATCAAAATTTTTAATATTTTATAATTTTTTTTAAATATTCATCTTGATATTCTTCCTAATCGATTATGCCCTTCTGTTTGTCCAAATTAATTAAATCATGTTTCTTCAATGATGCTTTACTAAATTGGGCATCAATTTCAGCCAATGCTCACTTGGACAAACATGATATATTTCCTTCTTATTTTTAAATTCATTCAATGATGTCCACCATAGTTTCGTTGTATTCAAGCTTTGCCAATAAAACCCAGTGGGAAAAACTTGGACAAAAATAGGTATACAACATTCTTCAGAAAAATGGTGGGTGCGCATAATGCTTCCTCGTTAAAACCTTGACATGAAAATCCAATGGAATAAAACCATGTAGAAGGAAAAAGAGTATAGCGCGCTAATATCAATGTAGCATACTTCTAGATGCTCTTGGTTAAGTATACTTCTGGACACTCCATTTGATAATGACTCCCTTTCAAATAAATGTTAATTACTTTGATGTTTTAGTCGACGCATTCCAATCTCGTAAACTAATTTCTAAAATGTCGATTTTAGAAGTGCTTTGGTGAAGAGATTTGCTAGGTTGTCATTAGACCGAATCTGTTTGATGTCAATCTCATGATTCTTCTGGAGTTCAAAGAACTTGACCGGGATATGCTTTGTTCAATCTCCTTTGATGAACCCTTCCTTCATTTGAGCGATATATGTAGCATTATCTTCATATATTGGAGTCGGTTGATCAAGAGTTATGGCAATTGACAGTTATTTCTTATATGCCGAATTAACAATTTGAGCCAAATACACCCTCGGCTTGCTTCATTCAGAGCAATAATTTTGGAAGGATTTGAGAAGGTAGCCACTAACGTCTGCTTAATAAATCGCCATGAAATAGATACGCTGCAGTTAAAAAATACATAACCTGTTTGTGAGCTACCCTTATGCGGGTCAGATAAATAGTTTGAATCTGCATAGCCAACTAAATGGGAATTGTTAGATAAATCATAGGAATAAAAAAACCCATATCAATTGTCCCACGGAGATATCTTAATATGTGTTTAATTCCATTCGAGAGTCTACGAGTAGGTGCAGAACTATATCTTGCTAACAGATTCACAGAAAATGTTATATCAGGTTGTGTACATTGTGCCAAATATAACAATGCACCAATAACACTTAAATATGGTACTTCAGGACCAAGTATCTCATCATTTTCTTCCTTTGGTCGATATAGATCCTTAGAAATATCTAAAGAGCAGACAACCATTGGTGTAATAAGTGGATGAGATTTGTCCATGTTAAAGCGTTTTAACACTTTTTCAGTATATCTTGATTGATGGACTAATATTCCATTAGTACTTTGCTCGATCTGCAGATCGAGACAAAATTTCGTTTTTCCTAGGTCTTTCATCTCAATTTTTTCTTTAAATAGTTAGCAACATTTGTAATGTCTTCGATAGATCCAATAAAATTTATATCATCTACATAGGCTGCTGCTATGACAAAACCAGTAATAGATGTCTTGATAAAGACACATGGGCAAATGGGGTTATTTGTATAACCTTCTTTACACAGATATTCACTAGGACGATTATACCATATCCATTTGGATTGTTTCAAGCCATATAGAGTTCGTCTTAGTTTTATCGAGTTAGTATTTATGGGCTTTGCCTCAGGCAAAGTAAATCCTTCAGAAATTTTCATGTAAATATCTGTGTATAATTCCTCATATAAGTAAGCAGTTACTACATCCATAAGTCTCATATCAAGTTTTTAAAAAACTACAAGACTTATTAAATATCGAAATGTAGTTATATCCATAACTGAGGAGTATGTTTCATCAAAATTGATACCGGGTTTCTGCAAGAACCCTTGTGCCACAAGCTTTGCCTTATATCTGACAATTTCATTGTTATCATTTCTTTTCCTTACAAACACCCATTCGAAACCAACATGGTTTACATTTTTGGGTGTCTGTACTATAGGTCCAAAAACACCACTTTTTTCAAGCGAATCTAATTTTGCTTTAATATCATCTTTCCATTTTGGCCAATCACTTATTTGTCGACATTCATAGATGCTACATGGTTCAATATCATTGCCCTTTGATAGTTCGGTAGCTACCATATGTACAAATACGTCATCGATGACCATTACATTACGATGCCACATTTCTTTCGAGTATATTGAGATCTCATTATTCTCAGGTACCTGAGTCTCACCAGGGGCATTGGTGCTATGTAAATTTGACAGTTAGTCCTATTGTTTATCGAGTTTAAAACATTGAGAAATTTCTTGCGTGCGCCATGGAAATTATGTTCATAGAAGGGTACACAATCCCCCGTCCTCTAATTTTTTCCCTAAAGTTGACCATGTGCAACACACATTTTACAACTATGTGTGTTTGATTTTACAACTAGGATTTTTGTATGCTCTGGATTTTTTAGTTCAATGGAAGGTAAAAGACCAACACTAGCCTACATCAAAAGAAAACTATACTGCTGGCCATACATTGCTCAAGGAAGAACTGAGGCATTTCCAGATGCTTATCCTACTCATCCTTCCAATTTGTCAATATAGGCAAAACCAAATCAAGCTTTAAAATTACAGACAAATCAATAAAGAGATCATACCAAAAACATGTGGTTCTCCTCAAGAAACGGAGAAAAGGTTGAAAAGAAATTTCCAGTATCAGCATTGAGATCACCTTTTCCTCTTGATTGCGTTGGTTGGTTGTTGTAGGAGAATGATGCTCCCATCATGCTACATGCATCATAAATAACTAAATTTATTTATTTATTAATCTCTCTTATGCTTCAAACCATTATAATGACATACATTTATCGTACAAGAATAGACATACTCCTAGCCTAGGGAAATACTTCCTAAACAAAGATTCTAATTCAATAAATGTGGCCTAAAAATAGACTTACTTGCAAATATTAAACTAGATAAGAACTTCAAGAGTAAGAAACTTCTAAATTCTCATTTTGTTCATTTACTGTTCCAGCTCACACTCTCCATCTTTACCCTATGTATATAAATAGACATTAATTATACATAAGATAGATGAGGATGCTATACACAACTGCCACGTCCTTTGGAATGATAAAGAACAAGATGTTGACACCACATCAATTGTGTGATAAGAAGGAAATGGGATGTTGACACCTCACACTCTTAATAGTGGACACTCACTATTACAAGAGTGGATAACCACCATTACAACACTTCCCTTTGGATGTCCACCATAGTTTCGTTGTATTCAAGCTTTGCCAATAAAACCCAGTGGGAAAAACTTGGACAAAAATAAGTATACAACATTCTTCAGAAAAATGGTGGGTGCGCATAATGCTTCCTCGTTAAAACCTTGACATGAAAATCCAATGGAATAAAACCATGTAGAAGGAAAAAGAGTATAGCACGCTAATATCAATGTAGCATACTTCTAGATGCTCTTGGTTAAGTATACTTCTGGACACTCCCTTTGATAATGACTCCCTTTCAAATAAATGTTAATTACTTTGATGTTTTAGTCGACGCATTCCAATCTCGTAAACTAATTTCTAAAATGTCGATTTTAGAAGTGCTTTGGTGAAGAGATTTGCTAGGTTTTCATTAGACCGAATCTGTTTGATGTCAATCTCATGATTCTTCTGGAGTTCAAAGAACTTGACCGGGATATGCTTTGTTCGATCTCCTTTGATGAACCCTTCCTTCATTTGAGCGATATATGTAGCATTATCTTCATATATTGGAGTCGGTTGATCAAGAGTTATGGCAATTGACAGTTATTTCTTATATGCTGAATTAACAATCTGAGCCAAACACACCCTCGGCTTGCTTCATTCAGAGCAATAATTTTGGAAGGATTTGAGAAGGTAGCCACTAACGTCTGCTTAATAAATCGCCATGAAATAGATGCGCTGCAGTTAAAAAATACATAACCTGTTTGTGAGCTACCCTTATGCGGGTCAGATAAATAGTTTGAATCTGCATAGCCAACTAAATGGGAATTGTTAGATAAATCATAAGAATTAAAAAACCCATATCAATTGTCCCACGGAGATATCTTAATATGTGTTTAATTCCATTCCAGAGTCTACGAGTAGGTGCAGAACTATATCTTGCTAACAGATTCACAGAAAATGTTATATCAGGTTGTGTACATTGTGCCAAATATAACAATGCACCAATAGCACTTAAATATGGTACTTCAGGACCAAGTATCTCATCATTTTCTTCCTTTGGTCGATATAGATCCTTTGAAATATCTAAAAAGCAAACAACCATTGGTGTAATAAGTGGATGAGATTTGTCCATGTTAAAGCGTTTTAACACTTTTTCAGTATATCTTGATTGATGGACTAATATTCCATTAGTACTTTGCTCGATCTGCAGACCGAGACAAAATTTCGTTTTTCCTAGGTCTTTCATCTCAATTTTTTCTTTAAATAGTTAGCAACGTTTGTAATGTCTTCGATAGATCCAATAAAATTTATATCATCTACATAGGCTGCTGCTATGACAAAACCAGTAATAGATGTCTTGATAAAGACACATGGGCAAATGGGGTTATTTGTATAACCTTCTTTACACAGATATTCACTAGGACGATTATACCATATCCATTTGGATTGTTTCAAGCCATATAGAGTTCGTCTTAGTTTTATCGAGTTAGTATTTATGGGCTTTGCCTCAGGCAAAGTAAATCCTTCAGAAATTTTCATGTAAATATCTGTGTATAATTCCTCATATAAGTAAGTAGTTACTACATCCATAAGTCTCATATCAAGTTTTTAAAAAACTACAAGACTTATTAAATATCGAAATGTAGTTATATCCATAACTGATGAGTATGTTTCATCAAAATTGATACCGGGTTTCTGCAAGAACCCTTGTGCCACAAGCTTTGCCTTATATCTGACAATTTCATTGTTTTCATTTCTTTTCCTTACAAACACCCATTCGAAACCAACATGGTTTACATTTTTGGGTGTCTGTACTATAGGTCCAAAAACACCACTTTTTTCAAGCGAATCTAATTTTGCTTTAATATCATCTTTCCATTTTGGCCAATCACTTATTTGTCGACATTCATAGATGCTACATGGTTCAATATCATTGCCCTTTGATAGTTCGGTAGCTACCATATGTACAAATACGTCATCGATGACCATTACATTACGATGCCACATTTCTTTCGAGTATATTGAGATCTCATTATTCTCAGGTACCTGAGTCTCACCAGGGGCATTGTGAGAATGGAAAAGCCATCATCCCCAATTAAAGCACTCGACCAATGCCACGTTTTAGTCCATCTTCAATCTGATACGGAAGCAAAGAAAGTGCTCTCGAAGGATTCCTTTTTGATTCGTGGAGTTAGGTTCAAAGCTTTCCACTGGCACGATGGTTTCAGTCTGAAAGCAGTTCCGATATCGGTTCCATTATGGGTAGAGTTGCCTAACTTGCCTTTTCATTTATTTTATCCTCCTCTTTTTAAAGCTATTGTGAATTCTTTTGGTGGTTTTTTACGTATGGATGATCATACTCGATGTTTATCACGCTCGGATTCTGCCCGCGTTTGCGTGGAGATGACCTTGGCGGAAAAGCTACCTAATAGAACTTGGATAGACAGAGCTAACAATAGGGGCTTCTGGCAAAAAATTGAATACCCGAGATTCAAATATTGTGACTATTGTTCCTTGTTAGGACATCAGGAAGAATTTTGCAGGAAAAAATTAGGGCTCAAGGGCAATGTGATAACTTCCCATTTGGCGAACGAAGAGAAGAATGAGAAACAAAAGGTGGAAGTCAAAGTTATCAAGCAACAGTATGTTCCGGTGGCCAATAAAAATAAAGTTGCAAAATCCGTTGTGGGAACGAGTGGTGCAAAAAATAATATGAGGGAGGAAATTAAGGAAGGAATGAGTACGGAGAAACAAGAGGCCAAAGAACCGGTGAATTTACTATTGACAAACAAATTTGAGACTCTTACGGAGGATATTGTTGAAGAGGAGAGAAATCAAACAACAAATCTTTCGGCTAGTAAAGAAAAGAATATCGCTAATGACAAAGCTGCGCCTGAAACGACGGAGGAAGGTCTTGAAGAGGCGGGATATACAGTTAGTGAGATTGAAAAAGCTAAGCTAGGGGACCCAATGGTAAATGATGGTTTAGACATCCCGGGAACGACAAGTCCTGGGCTGGAAGATGTGTCAACAAATGTTTAAATTAGTCAAATTCAGATTTTAAAAAAGAGGGTTCTCAAGCTCTACAGGCTGATGCCGCAGGGGCTCATGCTGTCCCAGGATGGCAGCCTGTTCACGCTAAAATTGGGAGTCTTCTACCCGAGTCAGGGCACCAAAAGGGTGAGCAAGTATTGCATAAATCTGATCAGGAACGATCCACTTCTCCACATGCAGAAAAACAACTAAAAGAGACTCCAAAAACAGATCTTGCACAACTTAAAGAGACTGCAAAAACAGAGATTGCGTGCTCTATTTCAGCAGTGAACAAGTACGGGGTTGAGACCAAATCACCACAGTTGGAAGGTGCGGAAAAAGGGGCAGCTAGTCTCACGACAACCGGAAACATTGGCCTCGTCGCACCGAATCAAATTGAACATGAATCTAGTAGTAGTTCTAGGCCGTATGGAGAACACCATATAAAACCCGGGGATGTTGGTATTCAAGCAGAACAATTAATTTCAATCACTCATGAGGAGGTGAGATTGCTATTAGATGATGCTATCAACTTGGTTGAGGAAGGTCGCGCTATGTGGAAAAAGAAGAAAAAAAGGAATATTAATACTTTCGAAAGTGCCTCAGATAGCGATGAGACTGAGTCGGCTTCGGAGGTAGGGCCGGAAACTATAGCTATCAAGGATTTAGAGTTGGGGGCGCAATCAGGTGAAGAAACTAAGAAAACAAAAGTTAAAATGGTGGTGCCTCCGGTCACGCGCCGTAAGACAAAGAAGGGTGCTTCTTCCTCCCGCGTTTAAGATGATTGAAAACCTTTTGTTTTGGAATGCTCGAGGGGTTGGTAATAGAGCCACGAAGAGACGATTAAAAAATATGGTGAAGGAAAATAATGTTAGAATTCTTATGATAGTAGAACCTATGATTGAAGCTAGCAGATATATGGAGGTTGGCAATAAAATTAAGCTTGCGGGTTTCGCCTCTAATGATACAGTTGGTGGAAAAATATGGATCTTTTGGGATGCTGCACTGGACCTCTCAATTGTGGATATGTCGGACCAGATCATTCACTGTCAGGTAACGGATTCTACTTCAAGAGTTTATTTAATTTCTTTTGTTTATGCTAAATGCTCGGTTGAAGATAGAAGGGAACTTTGGTCAAATATGATTACTCATGCCTCTAATCATGACCTACCATGGATGGTTGACGGGGATTTCAACACTTTTTAAATTCACAAGAAAAGATTGGGGGAGTGGAGCCGTCCTTGTCTAGTATGTCTAATTTATCAGATTGTATTGAAAATTGTGGATTGATTGACTGTGGCTTCACGGGACCTAGACTCACATGGTGTAACAATAGGCGAGGAAGAGACCGTATATGGGCTAGACTTGATAGAATTTTTGTTAATTCGACATGGTTTACAATATTGGCTAACCTGAAAGTGGAACATCTCAGTAGAACTTTTTCTGATCACTCTCCGCTACTGGCATCCATGCCTACTCAAGTGCGAACAGGCTTTATCCCATTTAGATTCCTTAATATGTGGATGTCACATCCTGGGTTTCTAGATCTGGTCAGAGGAATATGGTTGTCTGATTTAGATGATATGAAACCAATTGACAAAATTGATGTTAAGCTTAAAATGGTGAGAATGGCTCTTATACAGTGGAACAAGAGGGTTTTTGGTAATGTTTTTAGTAGACCGAGATCTCTAGAGGATGAAATGCAACAATGGGAAACTATCCTTCTGGCGGGCTGGGAAAATATTAGTAATAATGGCCTTGATGTGGCTGCAAACTGGGACATTAATGCTTATTGTAATCTGAGTCGTTGTCAGGCGGAATACAAATTAGCTCTAAAAAAAGAGGAGCTTTACTGGATTTAGAAGTTAGGAGAAAAAGAATACAGTGAGGGGGATGCTTGTACAAAATATTTCTTTGCTTCCACTAAATCCAAACAAAAACGAAGGGCCATCTCTCAGATATCTTTGCCAGGTGGTAGGACTATTTCAGATCCGGGTGAAATCTTTGAAGAAGCAAATAATTTTTTTCATAGTCTTTTGTCTACCCAAGGAGACCGTGTGCTGGATTCAAAACTGCTAGATTGCATTCCGACGACCATTATGACAGTTAGGTGTGATGCATTGGTCAAAAGGCCTTCGTTGGAGGAAGTAAAGGATGATGTCTTTGATATTCCGAAAAATAGTGCCCCTGGCCCAAACGGTTTTACTGCTAGTTTTTTTCAGACATGTTGGGACCTGGTGAGTATTGATATATGGGAAGCGGCTATACAATTTTTTGAGGGGGAGGCTCTTCCGACGTCTTTTTGTGCAAACTTTATGGCTTTGATCCCGAAAAAGGAAAATCCAGGTTTCTTCTCTGATTTTCGCCCTATTAATTTGTACACTGTCATCTATAAAATTTTCAGTAAAATTATTTGCAATAGATTGGCATTGGTATTACCAGAATTGATCTCCTTGGAACAAGGGGCTTTTGTTAAAGGAAGGTTTATTGGGAAAAATATCGGCCTAGCACAAGAATTGGTAAGAGATATCCATAAAAAGGTATTTGGAGGTAATGTTGTGCTGAAGATTGACATGGAAAAAGCCTATGACCGACTAGATTGGAATTTTCTGTTCGCGATGCTCAAAAGATTTGGTTTTAATACCATATTTTGTCATATTATTTTCAACTGCATAGCTTCTTGTGGTTTCTCAATTCTGCTACAGGGAGCTTTCAAAGGTTTTTTTAAATCCACAAGAGGCTTAAGGCAAGGGGATCCTCTCTCACATTTTTTTATTTATCATCGCCTCAGAGGTTCTGAGTAGGGGCTTGCAAAGGGCTTTCAATACAGGAAAAATTGGGTATTATTATACGCCTAGGGCCTGCAGTCCTGTTTCGCATCTACTCTATGCAGATGACATTTTAATTTTTTTAAAATAGAGGAAATCTTCAGTTCAGGGGTGCATGGAATTTCTGAAAAAATACTGCAATGCTTCAGGTCAGAAAATGAATGAAGGAAAAAGCTCATTTATGGTGGAAGACAATGTGGTAGTGGAAAGAATTGTGGCTTTGAAAAGGTTTACATGATTTAAATTTAAAGGTTCTCCTTTGACTTATTTGGGAGGTCCACTGTTTCAAGGGAAAACAAAACTTTCCTACTTTGAAGAATTGATTGACAAAATTCAAAGACGTATTCAAGGATGGAAAGCAAAACTGTTATCGCCTGGTGGGAGGATGGTCTTAATTAAGCATGTTCTAAGCTCAATTCCTGTTTACATTCTAAGCGCCATGTGTGTACCCAAGAAAGTTATCACAAGAATTAATAGACTGTTAGCAAATTTCTTTTGGGGGGACTGTGAAGGTAGGTTGAAGAAAAAATGGGTGTCATGGGACAAACATTGTTTGTCTCAGGAGAAAGGAGGTTTGGATGTCAGAAACCTGACAGTGGTGATGAAGGCCTTCCGTGTTAAAGCCTTATGGAAACTTATTTCTTCTGATACTCTTTGGGCTTTTTTTATGAGAAATAAATACTGGTTGCCTAGGGCTCCGTTGAGTGGCAAAGTTGTGAAATTTAGGGCTTCCCCATTTTTAAGGAGATCACGTCTTGTAAATCGTTAACTATGAGCAATTCTTTTTGGCGTATTGGCAGGGGTAATTACATCAGCTTCTTTGAAGAAAACTGGAATCTTGTGACATCTTTCAAAAGATCGGAGGATTTTATCAATCGTGGGTTTTGGCCCACAGTTAGGGAAGTGATAATGGGAGATTACGAATCTGTCAATCCAGTCCTCAGACAGCTGACACGTGACCTATTCGCAGATAGGTTGCGGGGTAAGAAATGTGGTGATGACGGGTGTGTTTGGGCGCCAGAGCCGGATGGTCTGTTTTCCATTCATTCTGCATATGAATTGCTATGAAAGCAGGGGGTGATTATTAAAGTTTACTACTGGATTAAATGTGTTGCAAAAGTTTTTATTCCGAAAGCAAAGGAAGCTAATGGGACTTTGCTTCATAGATTGGGTATACAAGAGAAGAAAGTAGAAATGAGTCCTCCCCGGGTGATTTATTGGGTTTTCCCTCCTACAGGATGGTATGCGCTAAATGTAGATGGATTTTGTAAGGAGAATAATACTTCTGAGGGTTTTGTTATTAGAAATGAAGAGGGTAATTTTGTGGGAGCCAGACAATGTTTTTTTGGTGAAGGATCAAATAATTCAGCAGAAACTAGGGCCTTGCTTGAATGCTTGAGATTTTGTATTGATCAGGGACTTCGAAATTGCATTATTCAAACGGATTCTATGCTAGTTAAACAATGGCTTCTCCAAGAAGCAAGTATACCTTGGTCTCTTAGCAATTGGTGGAGGGAGATCAAAGAGATGAACAAGGCTTTGGTATGGCATTGCATCTATGTGTACAGGGGAACTAATGCAGTGGCGGACGCATTGGCTAGATTGGCGCAAGTGGAGCATATGTCTCGAACTTATTCTTGGGACTCGCTTCCTAAAAGAATAAAGTCTCTACTTATTCTTGATAGGAATAAGACGGCGTATTTAAGGCTTCTAGTTGCTAAATGATCCACATCCTATATAGATAAATTTCCAATCTGTGACAACATATAAACAAAGGAATGAGAAACTCACAAGCAAGAAGAATATGGGACTCCAAGAGGTTGATAATTCTAAGGTTCAGTTCCTTTAACTCCAGAAGGGGCGTTTCCCTGCACCGAAAATCGAATGAGCATACTTCCAAGTTCCAACTAAGCATGAAATGTACAACTACAAGTATTACAATACTAACCTCGCTTAAGAAACCAAATACTAATTTCATATAGTTAGTACTTAGTATACAAGACCCATTTGGAGATAATAAGCTAATAGCATCGCCAGCCTGACATCAGCATATGAGCAAATATGATGGTAATATTCCCTAAACACATTGCAATCAATAAATATGCATGCTATTATGACAGCAAAATGGATACAATGTACTTATGAAGCCTACACATAGATGAACAAAGAGACAATTTTTGCAAAAAGATTTCTAATAACAAAAAGGTAAAGCATGGAGGTAATCCCTTAATTCTGTAAAGAAATAAGCTTTCCAATTTCAAAATATACATAAAGACATTGGCATTGGCAAGCATTGCAGTTCTGAAAATTGCTTATCCCATGTATAACAAAGTGTAGAGAGGAAAAAAAAAAAACCCAAGACCATGAAGATATAAATGACATGATGTTCATGAGCAAGGGAAAAACAAACTGAAGACAACTAAACAAACTCACTGTTGACATTGGAGAAATTGACTGAATATGGAGAGCTTAGGTCTATTTATATGCTTACAAGTTGCAAGCATAATTCATAAAGGAAATGAAGTCTTGAATTAGAAATAATCTTAGTTTACAAGAAGTAGAGGAAATTTCAACATGACGAGCATCAAACAAAATTAAACTGCTAAAAGTCCATAGGATTCTGAGGATGCTACTTCCTCAGGGTACTTGCACACTCATGAATGCCTATGAGGCTGTGACCAACACAGTAATAGTGCATATTGTATATTCATATGAGAGTACAGAGATGAAGGATCAATTTACATACATTTTTGTGATATGCTAGTTGTTAATAGCCTCCAAGGAGTATGAAGTTCAACAATACTGAATATACACTCCAACAATGCCATTGGCATGCATCTTCTGAGCATATATACCATTGATGGCAAGAGGTAACTTTCCTTTGCAACTGCAAGAGATCTATCAGAGAAGAGAAGAAAAAGAGGAGAAAATCAAAAGACAGAGCAGATGGCAGAGGAGGAAGAGTCGAAAAGATGCAAATTCCAAGTGAAGAAGAAACAAACACGAAAGGAGTAAGAATATGAATAAGACTTTACTCAGATAAGGGTTATCAGTCCAAAGAGCATGCGACACAAAATAAAACTTGTAAAAAGTGTAAAAAAATGCTGTTATTAAGTGCTATAAAAGAGGACTTGTGGTGTAGTGTCTGAAACTAAAATAGTATATATACACAGGTTTTACTTGATTGTCACACACATTCAAATTAATATATAAAAGAGAACTTGTGGTGTAGTTCGCACCAAACAATAGTTTTACATCTATAGGGCGGACCATAGTTTTACATCTATTTAATTAATATATAATTTGAACATTACCAACAGGGGAGCATGCCATCTTCAAGGTCTTGGGATAAGAGGTCTTCCATAAATTCTGTGAGCCCGAGTCAGCCATTTGTGCGTGGCAAATGGCAAGTGGAGTAGCAACTGAGGAATAAATTCTTAAACCATATAATACTACAATGAAAAATAAAACAAAGTAATAGGGCTGTGCTTTAAGTGGGGGAAATAGTCTAATGTGAGCGAAAATAAAGAGGAAATAATCACAATGAAGATAAGTTGATCAAGTTCTCCAGCTTCGGAGAAATGGCACTTCCTGAGAAGTGGTTTCCTTAAATGGTTTTGCATATAGTTGCAACTTTCTTAAGTATGACCGAATATGCCAAGAGAGCATGAGAAAGTAACTGAAACTGGATTTGAGATTGAATTGTTCATATTATGGATAATTGATGTTTTTGAGAGCTATGTAACAATCGGCATGCCATAAGCAACCTGTATTTCAAACCATCAAGTTTGTGTCCCAGCTCACAGTTCAACAGAGCTCATGGTAGTCCATTTTAGGGTATTAAAATTGTCGACATAGCTGTCTTGGTCAGATTATAAGTTGGCCACCATGTTGCTTCTTTACTCCATTCACTTTAAACATTCAATATTTTCTATACTACCCTACCAAAACAAGCTACACCTGCCTTGATATATGCATTGATATTTGTAAGGGGGGGGGGGGGGGGGGGGGGGGGGGGTAGGGGGGTGGGGCACTTTTTCAGGCCCAACAACTCTCATAAACATCACCTCTCTCCAAAACATGCCTACTTGATAACAATTCCAATCTTAGGATGTGCCTGGTTCTAAAGAATATTCTAGAGAAAACTACCAGAAAATGAGCAAAAGAGAGAATGGAAATTTTGAGGTGAGGATGACCTTCACCCTCAATTTTTTTCTTCTTCTCAAAACTATGAAAATCATATTCGTAGATGTAGAGTTAGGAATGTTTTCATAGACTGGAAAGATTGCGGTTCTCTTCAATCTCAAATGTTCATCCAATCTCAAATGTTCATCTTTTACCACTTTCTTTCCTCTTCCTTCTTTGTTTTTTTTTTGGGTATCACATATTCAAGAATTTTTTCTTTCGACACAGCCTAGTATTTCTCTACAGTATATTTTTTAAATAGAGACTTTTGTTTTTACCCTATATGTAAAATTCTACTTTTTTTCTTATAGTCAATTATGTATGAGCACTACTACAAATATTAGCTTAGGTAACGCCACTTAGATAGCGCTTTTTTAAAGAGCTATCCAAGTGGGCGCTAGGATAGCGCTTATTTGTCTTTAAAAAAAAAACGCTACAATAGCGCTTTTAAATTTTTTTTTCAGTTAAGCGCTATCTTAATTATGTCTTAGATAGCGCTTTAAAAAACGCTATGTGAAAAAACGTTACCAAAACTACCATAGCGCTTTTAAAGTGCTTGCATAGCGCGCGCTATGCTACTTTCCTCTTGTATAGCGCTTCAAATATCAAATTAAATCTCGTTTTTTAAGATCTTGATATGATCGGACGGTTAATATCAAAAGCCCTAATAAAAACCTAAATCTCGACCACATGTATGTTGGTTTTGCTTTTGCCATTTTTTCAAACACAGAGAGAGGAGGGACGGAACAGAGGCGAGGAGGCGAGGAACCAGATCGAGGAGGCGAGGAACCGAGGAAGGACGCGAGGAAGGAGGCGACTCAGGCGAGGAACCGAGGAAGGAGGCGACTCAGGCGAGGAACCAGAGGAGGCGAGGAGGCGAGGAACCGAGGAGTCGGAAGCTCATTTAAATCTGGGTATTTTGTTTCAAGTTTATATCTTTAGAACCGGGTTGGTTAAGCATGCTTTGATTTTGAATGGGTTTTCATTAGTTTGGTTTTGATTTGCCTTTTGTGCCCTAATTTTTTGATTTTCTGAAACGAAATTGAATCATGTTTATTGATTGTTTTGGTTTATTTTTATGAAATTGACAATGGAATTTGATTATGGTGCTTAAATTTGTGATTTTTTGTGAAACAGACTTGAACAATTTTGACCTAATGAATTGGGAATCTAATTTACAATGGGTTTCTTCTTATCAGGTGTTGGAGTTAGCAGGAAAAGCCGCGAGAGACAACAAGCAATCCAGAATTGAGGTGGAAGATGACCATATATCTTGAGAAAATATTGTTTGCTCCCATCCTAACAAAACATTTTCCACAACTTCGTCGAAAACATGAGGGTAGGGACTATCATTAAATTCATGTTTTGCATTTTCTCTCCCTTTTTTCTCTTCTATTTTCTCACTTTTGGCAAGTTTTCTTGGAGAAAGTTTCTTTTAAACATAGCCTAAGAGATGAATGTCCTGTCTTGTTATACGACTAACTAAGTTTTTACATGATCGACCAAGTTATATGCTTATACATACTCATGATATACTCAAGGATACAGAAGTAAGCATGCCAAACCATCTAATATATCCTTCAGTACAATCGGAAACTAACTAATCAAATTAATAAAAAATAGTTGAATCCAATTGTTTTCCCATGTATGGCTGTGGCTACTTTCTTTGTTAATAAATATTGGTATACGAGTATTGAGATTCAGGAGTGTTTTGCATTAGATATGGTTTGTCACTGCTGTTTGTAGTGCAACTTTCAGGCAGTTCTTCTTGTTTAATAGATATTATTAAGTCACAGGCTTAGCTGGGTTTAGTATCTTAGTATGGTTGAAGTCTCAAGATTGCTAATTACATTCAGCAATATGGTATTGCTATTTTGTCAGGTTGCGGAGATGGAAGCTTGTTTGCAGGAATCCAATCTTACAGTTCCAACTCGTGAAGTTCTCTACTCTATTGCTATTATTAACTGTGTCACCTATGCCTCGTGATGATTTGGCTCCAATGAGGAATGTGACTCAAACTGCTCCTGTTCCGTCAGGTTGTTATTTTACCAGTTGCCTTTGCTTTTACGTTGTTCTGGTCACGTTTTGTCAAGTAAGGTTCTTATTTGGTTGATCTGAGTGCTTTAATGCTTTTATCTTGTACTAGTTTTTATTTGACCTTGCTTGGCGACAAAACTTAGGTTGTGTTTTTGGAGTCGAAAGTAAATGCACTTGTACTTCTCATAGAAGCACTAGGCTACAGTGATAAGTTATGGTTGTATTAGTATGGTCAACCAGACTTCTAAGTTTTGGAAATTGAGTTAGTTATTGAGACTCTGAGAGATAGAGATAGTGGCCGTTAGTTATAATTGCTGGGCCAGGAATGTTTGCAAGAAAATAATTGCTGGTAGTTTTACGTGGCTATATCCAATAAGTAACTTCACAATGTGTTGTGTAACGCAGCCTTAGTCTAAACTTCAAGCGTGACAACTATTTGCGCTATGCACACTCAGATAATCCAATTGTTCAGCTGAAATGATCCTCTTCCTAACTCCTTAAATCATTTTTAAGCTGATGATAAAACTATGGTTTGAAGTTATACTAAGATGTAGAAAGTGTTGTTTTCTTTATGTTTGTGATTAAATTGTTGAATCTGAAAGAGGGTACAATGTAACCTTGAGTTAGTTTGAGTTTCTATAGCTTTGATTGGGCTATACTGGTTGCTTTGATTTATGTAAACGTTTGATTGGGCCGTAGTTTTATTTATTAAGGATTCATCTTATAAGATTTGTAGATAGATTTTCATTAAAAAAGAAGTTGATGCATCAGATATGAGAATATGGCGAGGCCGATTGTTGTTGAACTGAATGTGCCTCAAAATTTGTATTTCATTTCTAATATTAGTGAATGCAGGAAGGAGTGCTTTGGATAACCCTCATCATATGGAATTTGAAGCCAAATCTGCTAGAGATGGGGCATGGTAACTTCTAACTTGCAGGTATGATGTTGCAACTTTTATCTCTCATAGGTTGTTTAACACACATGATCTGGTAATTATCAGCTCATATTGAATATGACTAATCTTTGATATAATTGATTAGCTTGCTTCACTTCATTTTCTGGGTTGATTTGTTTCTTGATTGTGATCATTGTTTGAGTTCTTTTCATTGTAAGACATCTCACAGGACTGCACCTTCTTGTTTCCAATTTTTTTAGGCTCGTGAAGTTGACATTTTTTAATGAATGAAAGAATGAATACACACCTGATAAACTTCAGGGACAGTCTGCTTCATGTTAGCCATATCAAGTTTGATTTGCTGTCTATGAATGCAGCTGTTCAGAAAGTTGACAAGGGATGTTAAATCATCCATTCAGAAAGTTGACAAGGTCATTCTCCTTACTTCTATTTTTGGCATAAATTCACAATTTTAGTACAAAATGGGGTATTATTGGAAAAGAAATTGGTGTGATGTCATGGTGATGATATAGGTTTAATGTTTGCACTTTGGACTGTGGTTTGAGAATTTTTAGCATATGGGATAATAATCTATTGCCTCATGTTATCTTCATAAGTTCAAGGTGCATTCATTCCATCTTTTTCTCCCTTTCTCTATCTCCCTCACTCACTCTCAACCAGGCTCACCACTACTCTTTATTTAATCTCTCTATCATCTGTAATATGTTGTCTTGAAACGTGATCGTTACCCCGATCCTAAATTAGTCTATGGATGTTTGCTGTCATTAATTCGTGCTACAGGATTTTTCCTACAGATCAAAAGACTTGTTAAGCTGAAATCCATCCAACTATGAAGTGATTAACAGGTTTTATGTGTCAGGAAGCTATGGATTGGGAGCATAAAAGCAAGGTTGCTGGTAAAATGCATGCCTGCGGGCATGATGCACATGTAGCAATGCTTCTTGGTGCCGCAAAGATATTGAAGAACCGTGAACATGGACTTATGGTTTGGATTTTCAGTCCTTGTAGACTCTTAATTACTAAACTAAGATTACGGTAACACCCTATAAACATCTCTATAAACTATTCTTGAGAGTAATTATTTATTAGGATTTGCAGTACATGTATCTCATCAGCATCCAACATCGGTCATTAGTTCAAGACCTGGTCCTTTGCTTGCTGGATGTGGCTTCTTTCGGGCCGTGATAAGTAGAAAACATGGACACGAAGAGACTCTGCACCACCCTGTTGACACTATCTTGGCTTCTTCCGCTGTTGTAATTAGCTTGCAGAACATTGTATCCCGTGAAGCGGATCCATTGGACTCTCAGGTAATAAGCCCCTTCTACCCAACTGTAGTTCATGTTATCAAGGTTCATACTGCTAAATGATGCAATACATAACAATGTTCTTATTCAGGTAGTATCAGTAGCTTCATTTAACGGAGGCAATGATCTTGGTATGATCCCTGAATCAGTTGTCCTTGGTGGAACCTTCAGGGCTTTCTCCAACATCTACCAAATCCGACATAGAATTGAACAGGTTTCTTAGAACTCAGAAGTTCTAGTCACAATTTTTACATCAACTTTTTTACATTATTCCTTCCAAACTGTTGTCAATGCCAATGATTTTCATAATAACAGGTGATCATCGAACAAGCAAGTGTATACAGATGCTCAGCAGTGGTTGACTTCTTAGAGAAAGAGCAACCTATTTACCCGCCAACCATGAATGAACAAGGCATGTATGAACACGTAAGGAACGTTGCCATTGACTTAGTAGGTCGGAAGAACTTCAGGGTGGCTCCACCTATGATGGGTGCAGAGGACTTCTCCTTCTACTCAGAAATAATCCCTGCAGCTTTCTTTTATATAGGTATAAGAAATGAGACATTGGGTTCAACACACACAGGTCATTCTCCTTGTCAACTTTCTTTTCAGACTTTTATGATGTTTAACTACATGTGTGACTTCGTTGTCTATGAATGCAGCTGTTCAGAAAGTTGACAAGGGATGTTAAATCATCCATTCAGAAGGTGCTGACTCTCTCCCTCCCTTTCTACCCTCTACCACTACATGAATGCATGAACGAAGATGTTCCTAATTGTAATATAGGTTTTCTTGTAGCTAATTTATTTATGTGAATAAATAGTGTCTTGACAAGGGAAAAGATGTTGACCTGCGAATGGCAATCAATGCCAAAACAATTACAAGTGGCCTTAAGTATTCTCTTGCCACTGGAAATTGGGGAGGCAGAAAATGATGCAGATGTCAGGTTTGACTTCTTCTATTGTACGTATGCTATTCATTTTTCCGTGTCTGCATTTCCTTCCCTCTACATCACTGTGGTTAAAGTTAAATCCTTATTTATGATGCTCATAAAGATATTTTGTAAAAAATATGTAAGTTCTAACAACCACTGTTTTTTTTAGGTGTGTTCTTGTATTTCAGGTTAAGATTTATATACCGACTTAGTGTGTGTGTGTGTTGTTATACTTATACAATGCCATGATGCAATTTCAGGTTATGCGAGGATACAATTTGAAGTGGCGGTAGAATCTGAGAAACATTCAGCGGTGCCGCAATGTACAGACGAAGTTAGGACTGTAGGAGAAGCTGTTGGCCATTTCATTTCGTGGCCAAAAAAGCTGGTGTATATATATGATAGCATATTAACAATTTTGTATGAATGCTTAAATTATATTTTGAATGAATGAGAAACAGTTAGTTATCATGTTGTGTCTTTATTGATTGATTGAACGTTGTCATTATTATATTAAATATTATATAAAAAAATATTATATGGTAGTTAATAAAAAAAAATTCACCGAAATTAAATAGCGCTTTAGAAGCTAATTAAAAAAAAAAAAAATTAAAAAAAAAATCAACAAAATTAAATAGCGCTTTTATAAGCGCTATTCAAGCTAATTTAAAAAAAAAAATTAGCGCTTACATAGCGCTTTTTAAAGCGCTATTGAAGTTAATCAAAAAAAAAATCAACGCTTACATAGCGCTTTTTAAAGCGCTATCTAACGAAGCGCTATTCAAGTACGCGCCTTGCATAGCGCTTTTTTGAGCGCTATCTAAGCTACCATAGCGGTCGCTTAGATAGCGCTAAAAAGCGCTATCCAAGCCTATTTTTAAGCGCTATCCAAGCCTATATTTGTAGTAGTGGAGACAAATGTCCAACACTTTAAAAGCTAACTCACCTATCACTTGTGAATCCGGATCTGTTTCAATGCTCATTAATTGTTTGCCTGAAACGAAAAAATAAAATAAATAAATTTGAATCGAACTCCAGATGAATGAATATCGATTCATTGAATAAATCCTACCTTCTCCAAGACTCGTATGTTCCATGAGTAATTCTTCTGGACAAAGTGAGGCTCGCCAACAACATAAGGAGGTGGATGAGCATCTCTCAAGAGTGGAAGCCTAGCTGGGGCATATTCATCATCACTGTCACAATAGATTCCATGATCTGGCCCAAGTGCTCTGAGAATGACTGACAATAAGATTGAAAATCACTGCATCAAGTACAAATTTTAGGTACAACTTTTTACTTGTAAAGATCTAAATGACTTGGAATATAATAGATTTACTACAAATCTAATTTTAGGTTGTGACTGTTAAAATTGAAGACCCTTGGGACAAAAATGCGGCCACACGAACCTGAGCAGCCACAATTGACAAGCCTATCCATTTACAAAAATCGAAGTCCGACTTCACAATTTTTTTAACTCCTCAAACTTCCCCGTAGGATCCTTAGGAAAATCCTGATGCAAGAGTAAAGCAATAAAACTTTAAATGCCATTACTCAATTCATTAAAAAAAGGATTAAGTGAAACGAGAAAGTAGCATAGGACACATGCTATGCTACCACAAGAAACGATGATATACCTTCTCCCAATCGTGGTTCAGAAACACGTCTGCAGTAACTGCAGCTTCCGCGACTACAAGTAAAAAGACAAATACCATATAATGTTCATTTGCAGTCAAGAAAAAGCAGTAATGCAACAGGTTTTACACTCGAAAACAGGGACTCATGTAACTCAGAATAACAACATACTTCTTGGAACATTTACTAGAAAAGACAAATTATTACATAGCATTTTTGCAAAAGTGCTCTAGAATGATAATAAATAACATTTCATCAGTTATGAGCAATCTGTGCCTTCTTATACAACACAAATTATGCATACGTTTATTTATCAAGTATTAATCCTGCAGCCTTGCGATACATGATAAACGTTATCATACCGATTCCAAAACAACTAAGCTTTTGTAGTGAACATAAGTACCAAAATCTCACTCCAGAACGCTTCTATGAAAAAAAGAATGTTTCAACAAATTAGGCCTAGATGGACTCGTGCTAAATATCAATGATATCAAAATATAAGTTGAAGAATATATCGCATAAGCAGTGAATACTATTATTTGAACTTAAAGAATTGAACCAATGATTTGCCTTAACATGCACTTTTGACCTAAAGCGTTTCATTGGTAAAGCACTATATTGGCGAGGATAAAACTGTATTGTCAACACAATGCTTGAAAAATAGCATGGCATAAGATTTCAGATTGGGGGTATAAAATCATTGACAAACAAGACAATATCTCAATTGCCAGGGTGAAGCTTTAGTATTATCTACTGAGGAATATTTCCATAAAAGAGCTTACATAAAATGATCAACATAGAAGAATGTCTAACAACATATAAACAACACATTGAATCAATATAAGCCAATATTACAACATTGTCATAGAACAAGATTATATATCTATAACAAACAATGGAGCTTTTCTTTTCAAATTAAATGTAATTTAGAGAACTAAACTATGCAAATGGCACCAGATTCACCCATTGGAATCGGATAATAAGGATACACAAGAAAGGCAATGACCGTTTGCAAAGTCTCGGCAGCAATATGACCCGAGTATGTTATAACACACAAGCAAACTCCAATGCCTAGAAAAGCATAGAAGCTGCTACAATTGAGACACTTTGTGCAACTTATTATCAGAATACTTAGGCAATTAGCTGGAAATTTCATATGGAATTTTCAAATAGTATATTCCATCTCTTAATAAGGAGGAATTGTTCCCTTATTTTTGTAAGTTGGTTAATTGTCATAAAAACGAAAACGGATTGAACCAAATTACAACATGGGAATGAAAAAGGTATTTTTTGTTTTAATTCAAAATTTTCATATACTTGTACTCAAAAAATAGCTTTCTGCCATCAACAACAAGACCATCTTCTCCAATTCCATCAATCATCGAACGTGCTGCTCCCTGTTTCATACAGATTAGCTTTCCGATATCCAAAAGATGGAATAAGCAAAAGCAGGCTTGATTACGTGGGCAGATACCACAGAAGGAAAATCAATGAAGGCAAATCCACGAGAGAGGCCGAATTTTTGTTCTTTTATTACACGCACATGACATAGGGGTCCCCATTCAGCCTAACAATAGCAACAAATCAGAAACCAAATGACATACAAGCATAAAAGCTATGCTTACAAACATTTTAAAAAAAGAATGAAAATAACAATGAAAATAATCAAGTTTAACAAATCTAAAAAACTTTTTCTCTATGATTGTGGCTTTCTAGTCTTGATATGGTTTGACTCGCATATACGCGTTATGTCTAGATTTAGTCTTGAAACCATGGGAGAACTCCTTAATGTACTTAAAATGTTACTAACAAACATCAATGCCAGTGACATATTCTCACTGCTTTTAGTTGAAAGAATAAAGTAAAGAAACCATTTGGCATCACCAACAAGTTGTAATTCTACAACTGAAAAAAAAAAAGAAAAAAAAAAGACAAGGAATCGATTCAGATAAAAAAAACACACATCAATATCATATCATCCTCTAAAACACTAACCAAGCAAGATAAAGAAACAATTAAACAGAAGGAAAGTACTACTGAAGTGCCATTTATGGTGCATCAAGACATGTAACACCAAAATTCACAACTCACAAAATAAAGACAGGATCTCATAAAGTGGCATTGGTGGTCTAACATGTTAACTTAATTGTGTAGAGGGAGGAAAGTCAAAACGAAGAAGAAATTAGAGAGATTACCTGAAGATGAGATGGAGTAGAGCAGGGCTGATGGATCTGTTGGTGGCTGCGATATGGACCTGTGGTTGGCAACGTGAAGAGAAGGTTGTAGAGATGGTGTTTATTGTTTGCGTGGAGGAGGAAGAGGAAGAAGGAGATGAAAACTCTTTAATTGGTCTGTGGATTTATCACTCCCCGATGTCCATCTCTCAATCTCTTTAGTCTCTTTAATCTCTTTAAGGAGAAGGAGATAACAACTCTTTAATCTTTCTCTCAATCTCTTTAATTGGTTGTGGAGGAAGAAGAGCGAGAAGGAGATGAGAGCTCGCAATTCTTAAGTTAAAGAAAAATTGGGGACTTTCAATAACCCTAGCTCCAAATCAATTGAGAAATGGAAGAAATAGATAAATAGAGAGGAAAAGCTAGACAAAATGGAGAGAGTAGAGAAGAAGACAGAGAGATGGATAGACAGAGTGGGAGAAAGGGCAACAACATGAGCGATAGGGAAGGAAGGAGGGAGTGAGAGGGAGTTGTGTTCTGTTTTTGCTTTTGGTGAAAAGAGACGAGCGGTTTTCCAAAAATTTTGAGCAAAATCATAGCGGTGTCATTTTTTCAATCGCCCGCTAATTATTCCATAGCATTTTAATAATGCAATGTGATTAAAACTGCTCTTATCATAGCATAAGTATTAAAAACGCTTTAGTCAAATGCTATTAATAGCCAATTGTGGTGTAGTGTGAGTCGCCATCATTCTTACAAAGAATCCAAGGCGAACTTTGTGGACCAATTCACCCTGCTAGTGGACATTTTAGATATTACATGGTTTTAATCGATGCTTCCACCTTTCTACTCGTAATCTTGCATTTGCGAGATTTCTACAACAAATAATTCAACTTAGAGCTCACTTATCAGACCACCATATTCAATCTGTTCGCCTTGATAATGCGACAGAATTTACGTCACAGGTGTTTCGAGATTTTGTACATCCATCGAAATTGTTGTTGAACATTTAGTCCCACATATTCATCAACAAAATGGTTTAGCAGAATCTCTGATTAAATGACTCTAACTCATTGCTAAACCTTTGCTTATGTAGTCTAGCCTACCTACTAGTGCTTGGGGACATGCTATCTTGCATGCTGCCAAATTACTACGCCTTTGTTCCTACCATCAATATTAACCTTTACAACTTGTGACTGGTTATCAACCTAATATTTCACATTTACGTAAATTTGGTTGTGCCGTACATGTTCCTATACCACCTCCGGTGCGTACTAAGATGGGTCCCCAACGTGAGTAATAGTGACTAGATGTTCAGATGTATTATTGTTATCTTCCCTTTGCATCAAATGTGTCTCTGTGGTTTAAAGGGAGGCTCGATATTTCTCAACTGCTTCTTTTGGTGCACGACAGACACGTGACCAGTGTCCATGTTTACCACATCGATAACAAGTATCATCTCGAGATGAAGTTGCAGTGTCCATTGTCAGAGTTTTAGTATTATTCTGGGCCGGAGTTTTGGGCCATTTATGGTTATCACTTCTGCGGGAGTGATGGCCTCTAGTGTAACCTCCTCTGCTGGAGTGACTACCTCTACTAGAGTAGTTATTGTGGCCATCTCTTTCGGAGTTGCCACCTCTTCTAGAGTATGTATTCCTGCCACGTCCTCTGCCTCAGCTTAACTGAAAACAGTAGTTGGCATTTGCTTCAGGAAATGCCATGAAACCCGATGGTCTTGCATTATGATTTTCATTAAAATCTTAGCAATTTCTTCTGCTACGAGGAGACACGTCACTAATTCAGAATAATTAGTAAAGTGACGTTCCCTATATTGTTGTTGTAGAAGTACCCTCGATGCATGAAAGGTTGATAACATTTTTTCTATCATTTATGCATCTGTTACATTGTCTCCACAAAACTCAAGACAAAAGACAATAGTGAACATGGTAGAGTTATATTCTAACACTGTCTTAAAATCTTGAAACCATAGATTTAACCATTCGTTTTGGGCAACATTATATATGACCGCCTTCTGATGGTCATATCTGTCCATAAGAGACTTCCATAATACTAAAGGATCTTCCACAGTAAGATATTCATTTTTGAGGTCATCATGAATATGATGATGCTAGAAAATGAGCGTAGATGCTTTATCTTCTACTAGGATTGTATTTCCTTCTTTAATTGTATCCCCTAATTTCTTTGCTTGAAATGGAGTTTGACATCAAGCTGCCAGGACATATAGTTTCCTACATTGACAGTAAGAGCTTGAAACTCAAGTTTTACAAGATTCAACATCTATATATAAAGATATTCATGAATTAATATGCAAAAAAAAAATGTAATGAAGGCATATTTAAAATTTACATAATGCAATGAAAAACAAATAAATCGATGTATGGGTGTGACCTATTAATGTGGTCTGTCTGTCATACAGACTTTTAATGTCATTCCTTTTTTTATGTATTATCCCCTGTATATATGAGATTGTCTTTTCGTCAACAAACCACATTCTAATCCATTAAAAAAAAATAAAAACCATTTATAAATAATAGAGTAATTAAATGCATGCCCCACTAGTCTAAAATTTGCCAAAGTGAACATAGTTTCTGAAAACAATAGGACAAAAACAAGGTAATATCTTAAAAGACTTCATCGTGGACATTGTATACCTTAGTTGGCAATAATGCAAAATAATGTGTGTTAATACCAATTGTGTCTCTTATTCCTTGTGAAACAGTGTCTAGGAACTAGTTGTGCCCCTTATTCCTTGTGCAACTCCTACACTGACTGTTATTCCCAACAAAATTAGGGAAACATGTGAACACAAATACCCACTGACAACCACACCAAATAAGCACTTTTGTAATAACTCTTAAAATAGTATAACTTTTGAGATGTTACAATCCACCAAACAATTTCAAATCAAAACTTAATTTAGTCCAAAAAATAAAAAACAGTAAAAAAAAAAAAAATGATACAATAAGTTGATCACCATGAATAGTATCACTTTTATAACCATACATGGTGATACTATTATTGTATCATTTTGTTTGTGAAAATGTGTAAAATTGTTAGGTGAATTGTTACACTTCAAAAAGTGATACTGTTTTAGGGGTTTTTACAAAAATGCCAATATGGTTTAGTGCTCGACAGTCAACAGTTTCTAGTTTTGTAATGTTGAAATATATTTTCGGTTGTTTATTTGGTGTTAATAACTCCCTCTCATCTATTTACAGGCTACGTCTTTAGGAGTGAAGATTTTAAGGATCTACATGTTCCTCTTCCGGCTATTATTCAGGTTTGCTAATGATTATTTCATGATAAAAAATGTGTTATGCCAGTATGCATTTAAAATCTGTACATTTTCCTACCTTGATTGAGTATTTCCTTTTTGTGAGTGAGTAGGGTTTGGGGGCTTCTCATGTAGGTTTTGTTTGTGTATCATGTAGATTGAGGTTCTTTAAATTCTATTTTAGTCCCCTGTTAATTACATTGGATCCCTTCTTGGGAACTTTTGGTTTATGTTCACTTCTCTCTCTGTTACTAATAAAATATTGATCTTCTTCTTTCTCTTTCTCAAAATCTCTGGTGTTCACTGTTCAGTGAAAAAGTAAATTATATTTACATAGTCTACCATTTAAGGATCGAGGAAATGGAACTTTACTGTGACGACTTAGCTGCATGAAACTGCCACTGTCCATGAAAATATCTATCATATTCCCATCGCTACCTAGGGAAAATGGAACATCATGAAGAAAACATATGCTCAGCAGCTCAAGAAAGTTTTTGAGAAGATGTTCTCTGCTAAGAAGGGAAACGAGTCCTCCAAGGTTCCTTCGTGTAGTTGATTCTAATATGTTCTATGTTACTTCACTTTGGCAACAAGTCTGACTCTACATGATAGACAATGTAGGGTTGTGAAGTTGAAAGGAAAATAGTTCAAAAACATGATGTCTTTCTTAACAGAGAATATGATTTTTATCAAACAATGAAAGAAGCTTTCTTGTTTGTCAAAAGTTAGCCCTGGATCAGTCTCCAAGTTGACCTGTTAAAGAAGTATGTAGCCATGTTATATATTTTTCAATATATACCCCATTTATGCAACTGATAGCCATCCTTGAGATCATTGCTCTTATATTTGTCAAAGACTTCATCTTTACATAAATGTACGCCTCTAATGAAAGTTGTTGGATACTTCAGGAGTACGTGGATCATTCAACTTTACTGTTCAAATTTTATGTTTTGGGTGAGAAAGTTTTCCACACTGTCAAGAAGTCTACACCAAATGCCGATGTCTTTTTGTCATCCTATGAGGAAGAAGGACTGAAACCTATTATGTTCGACAGGTCGTGCTTTTTATTCATTTTGGTCATTGTGTGTTCCCATGATGGTTAAATCTTTATCACTGTTAACTCACGTATATCCATATCTAACTCTGCAGCCTGAAATCTCTGCCCACTGCTAAAGATCAGCATTCCAGGGGTTCAGTTCAGACGAAAGTCAATGAACAGTCTCTTGATCTGGAATTGGTAACGGATGCTGCAAATTGGCTTAGAGTAACACTGGATCTTACCATATCTGGGTTTGATGTAGTCGTAAGTACTGAAGCAGTTGATTTTCTGTCTTTTACTTATATTCGTTATAGCTTTTTTTGGTGTCCTATTTGCTGGAAATAAACTTAACATCTAGATGGTCTTCAACTTCTAGATGGTCTTCAATGTCTAGATGGTCTTCAACAACCATGGTTGTTGTACCAACCATAGCCACCATTGTTGATGGTTGTTGTACCAACCATAGCCACCATTGTTGATGGTTGTTGCCTCCTTTGTAGACTTTGTTGTATTACCATTTACCTATAAATAGGTAGAGGATGTGTGTGTTCTAAGTGTGGAAAACAAAGAGAGAAATAAGAGAGTAGAAGTGTGAGATTGTTCTCCTTTCTCTTTGAATAAAAACAGTGTTTCCTTTGTTGTGTTTTAATTCTCTCTTAGTGATTGCAAACCACCATAAGTGGTCATTTCCACCAACAACTGGTATCAGAGCTAGGCTCTCTGCAAGTTTCTACTCTCTTCAAAATTCTGATTCTCTGTAAGTTACTGTTCACAAGACGACGACACTGTTCACACTGTACTGTTACAGATACTGTTTACTATACGGTATTGTTCACTGTTCATACAGTACACAACTATTCATATATACGGTAGTGTTCATAAATACATTACTGTGTATACTTTTGCTCCAATGGCAAATGGAAGTGCTCAAGTCCTTATCCCGAAGCTGACCAAAGAAAATTATGACAATTGGTGTATCCAATTGAAGGCATTACTTGGCGCACAGGAGTGTCTAGAGCTCGTAGAAGATGGCTACGACGAACCAGTGTCCAAAGAAGAAGAAAAAAGCTTGCCAGATGCAGAGAAGTTGGTCCTCAAGGCCAATAGAAAGAAAGACTGCAAAGCAAAGTCTATTCTTTATCAAGGTCTCGATGAAGCCACGTTCGAGATCATTGCTTCCGCAGAAACGTCAAAAGGCATATGGGAAACTCTACAAAGAGTATACCGGGGTGCCGACAAAATAAAAAAGATTCGCCTCCAAACATTGCGAGGTGAATTTGAATCATTGCAGATGAAGTCCTCAGAATCTATTTCCGATTACTATACTAGAGTTATGGTAATCGTTAATCAGATAAGAAGAAATGGAGAAGCTCTCACAGAAAGTCGAGTTATTGAAAAATTCTTGAGATCCCTAGATCCAAGATTCGACTATGTTGTCGTGGCCATTGAAGAGTCCAAAGATTTGGACACGATGACGGTAGATGAGCTTGTGGGTTCATTACAAGCCCATGAACAGAAAATTGTGAAAAGAGGTGAAGACAAGGCAATGGAGCATGCCTTGCATTCCAAGCTGTCCCTCAGGAATGATAGCTACGAACAAGGAATGACATCACAAAGAGGACGAGGTCATGGATCTCGTGGACGAGGATCTGGGAATACAGGACCCAGAGGCAATGGCGGTAGAGACACTACCAAAGGAGGACGAGGCCAACAAGCTTATGCTCCTAGAGGAAGATCGAAAGGAAGAGGAGGAGGTTACAATTACCGTGACAAAAGAAATGTACAGTGCTATAATTGTAATAAATATGGGCACTATAGCACAGAATGTCGTGGAAATCCTCCAGCAGCAGTTCAAGAACAAGTCAATTATGCAGAGCAAGAGACTACCATAAAAGGTCCAGCTGCATTATTTGCCCAGCAAGGTTTTGGACAGAACCAAAATAATGTTTGGTATCTAGATTCTGGAGCCAGCAATCACATGTGCGGACAACGGGAGCTATTTGTTGATCTAGATGAGACTGTGCAAGGACAAGTCTCATTTGGTGACTCCTCGAAGATTCCTGTGAAGGGAAAAGGCGACGTCCTAATCAAGATGAAAAATGGAGATCATGACTACATCTCAAATGTGTATTATGTTCCAGCCATGAAACACAACATGTTGAGTATGGGTCAACTCCTGGAGAGAGGTTATTTTCTCTACATGAAGGACCATCATCTTACAATCAAGGATGCCAATGGAAGACTGATTGCCTATGTGAAAATGTCCAAAAATAGGATGTTTCCACTAAACATTCAATATGATGCAGCAAAGTGCTTGAGCGCCGTCGCCAACAATGAAGAGTGGCTCTGGCATTTGAGACTTGGACATCTGAATTTTTCAAGTTTGAAGATGCTAGTTAGCAAGAAAATGGTCAAAGGTATGCCCCATATTGACCATCCAGATGAAATCTGTGAGCACTGTGTCCTCAGCAAGCAACACAGAGCTAACTTTGTTAAAGAAGTAAACTGGCAATCAAAGAAGCCGCTGGAGTTAGTGCACACTGACGTGTGTGGTCCATTGAAGCCAATGTCAACTGGACAAAATAAGTACTTCCTTACATTCATTGATGACTGTAGCAGAAAGACATGGGTGTATTTTTTAAAAAGGAAGTCAGAAGTAATGAATTGCTTTAAAGAGTTTAAAGCATTTGTTGAGAAGCAGAGCGGCTACTACATCAGAACCTTGAGATCTGATCAAGGTGGAGAATACACATCAGATGCCTTCGAAAACTTCTGCAAGGAACAAGGCATCAGGCATCAGATGACACCAGCTCATACGCCGCAGCTGAATGGTGTTGCAGAAAGAAAGAATCGAACAATTCTTGATATGGCAAGGAGTCTGCTCAAAGGAAAAAGTTTGCCCAAGCAATACTGGGCTGAAGCTGTGTCATGTGCAGTATATTTACTGAATCGCTGCCCAACCAGGAGATTGCAAAATGTCACTCCAGAAGAAGCATGGAGTGGTCACAAGCCAATTGTTACTCATCTCCGAGTTTTTGGCTGTGTGGCTTATACAAAGATACCTGAGGCGAGAAGGTCCAAACTCGACGACAAAAGTGAGAAATGCATTTTTGTTGGATATGGTGACAGAAGAATGGGATATAAGTTATATAATCCCATCACAAAGAAGGTGATCATGAGTAGAGACGTCATCTTTGAAGAAGATAAAGCTTGGCACTGGGATAGTGATCAAGAGGAAACTAGATGGATCAATACTGATTTGATCCTTGAAAATGAAGAAGGAGTATCAACAATACCTTCAGAAGGTCCGATAGATGAGCCACAAACTCCGGTACATGGATTTCCTACACCAACATCGGTGTCACCTTCGTCATCAGCAATTTCATCATCAACCTCCTCACCAGAAGGACCAAGAGGGATGAGAAATTTACAAGATTTATATGATGCCACCGAAGTCAGCGAGGATACAAATTTATTTTGTTTCTTCGCTGATTGTGACCCACTCAACTTCACTGAAGCTGTCACAGAAGAAAAATGGGTGAAAGCAATGGATGAAGAAATTCATGCCATTGAAAAGAATGACACCTGGAAGCTAACTGATCTACCAGAAGGAAAGAAAGCTATTGGTGTAAAATGGGTCTACAAAACAAAAAAGAATGCCAAAGGTGAAGTACAAAGGTACAAGGCAAGACTAGTGGCAAAAGGCTATAAACAAAGAGAAGGCATTGACTACGGAGAAGTATTTGCTCCTGTAGCCCGACTGGAAACAATCAGACTGGTGATCTCACTAGCTGCACAACATAAGTGGAAGATCTATCAACTTGATGTGAAGTCAGCATTTCTGAATGGTTTCCTGGAAGAAGAAATCTATGTTGACCAGCCGCTTGGATATGTTGAAGCCGGCAACGAAACTAAAGTGTACAAGTTGAAGAAGGCTCTTTATGGCCTAAAGCAGGCTCCACGTGCTTGGAATACCAGGATTGACAAGTATTTCCAAGAAAATGGATTTGAAAAATGTCCATATGAGCACGCGATGTATGTGAAGAAAGAAGCTGATGGAAGCATGTTATTTGCATGCTTGTATGTCGATGATTTAATTTTCACCGGCAACAACTCAATCATGTTCGAGGTTTTCAAGAAAAGCATGGTGCAAGAGTTTGAGATGACAGACATTGGTCTGATGGCACACTTTCTTGGCCTCGAAGTGACACAGAAAGAAGATGGGATTTTTGTATCCCAAAGTGGTTATGCCAAGAACATTCTTGAGAAATTCAAGATGGACAAAAGCAATCCGGTCTCAACTCCAGTTGAGAGTGGACTGGAATTGAGGAGGAAGAATAAAGTGGGAAATGTTAATCCAACATACTTTAAAAGCTTAGTAGGAAGCTTGAGATACTTGACATGTACCAGACCAGACATACTCTATGGAGTAGGACTGATCAGCAGATATATGGAGACACCAGATCAATGTCACTTGAATGCAGCCAAGAGAATTCTCCGCTACATCAAAGGAACGGTGAATGAAGGTATGTTCTATACTTCATGTGAAAACTTCAGGCTTACTGGTTACTCGGATAGTGATTGGGGTGGAGACTTGGATGAAAGGAAAAGTACAACAGGGTTTGTCTTTTTCATGGGAGATACATCGTTCACTTGGTCATCCAAGAAGCAATCGATAGTGACGCTATCGAGTTGTGAAGCTGAATATGTTGCAGCTAACTCAGCTGTATGTCATGCAATATGGTTGCGAAATATGCTAAAGCATTTGGGATTTCCTCAAGAAATTCTCACAGGGATTTATGTTGATAATCGATCAGCAATTGCTTTGGCGAAAAATCCTGTGTATCATGAAAGAACCAAACACATCGATACACGTTATCATTTCATTCGAGAACACGTGAAGAACAAAGAAGTTGAACTGATATCCTGCAAGTCAAATGACCAAGTTGCAGATATCTTTACAAAGCCACTGAAGGGTGAAACATTTACCAGATTGAAGTACATGCTCGGAATGATATCCCTCGATTAAGTTTAAGGGGGGAATTTGCTGGAAATAAACTTAACATCTAGATGGTCTTCAACTTCTAGATGGTCTTCAATGTCTAGATGGTCTTCAACAACCATGGTTGTTGGACCAACCATAGCCACCATTGTTGATGGTTGTTGTACCAACCATAGCCACCATTGTTGATGGTTGTTGCCTCCTTTGGTAGACTTTGTTGTATTACCATTTACCTATAAATAGGTAGAGGATGTGTGTGTTCTAAGTGTGGAAAACAAAGAGAGAAATAAGAGAGTAGAAGTGTGAGATTGTTCTCCTTTCTCTTTGAATAAAAACAGTGTTTCCTTTGTTGTGTTTTAATTCTCTCTTAGTGATTGCAAACCACCATAAGTGGTCATTTCCACCAACACTATTTTGCTAATGTGACATTCGATTAATTGCGATGGCTGTAGATTTCTGTTTGTTTTAATACATGAGTTATCCTTATGTAACTTTCTCTCCGTTATTGATATCTCAGATTCAAGAAGGCACTAGGGATCATGTAATTGTGGATGTCAACTATCTCCCCTCGTTCAAGGAAGTATCCAATGACATCGCTATACCTGCATTTTGGGATGCTATTAAGAAATCTTTTGAATCAAGATCACAGTCCAGATTTGTAGCCACAGATTCCTTTGTCTAACAACACTTTTTTTTTGTTTCTTGGTCAATGAACTAGAAAGGGTTTCACTTCAGGTGACTTTGGTCATCGGGGCTTTGATTTCTGAGCACAGTATTGACAAAATCGGCAGTTTTTTTTTTCTTCTTCTTATAATTAAGTTGAATCGATAGGGTAATATGGCTTCTATCTGACGATCATTCCATTATTCTGCGACTTTTGTTGAAGTGATTTAGCATTTTACAACCCTTAGAAATTTGAACAACTTCTGCCTACAATTTGTTTTTTGGTAGACTTGCTTTCATAACAAATATCAATTTCTTCGCTCTGGTATAAACAGGGTCAGTGTTATAATTAAATGCAGAAGATTGCTACACCGTACTAAGACCCTTCATTCTTCCCTCATTGACTCACATGTTTGATTCCCTGAGTAGGACGGACGAGATGGATGAATTACTTCTTAATGATTCCTCTCTGCAAGTTTTACTTGGTTAGGTAGACTTGCCTGTAAACATATATCAGACTACACCCCTATTTTCTCGCAGTATTTCACCATTATGTGTCTATAATGAATATATTGAATGACTTCCTCCAGTTGACTATTTCTATTGCTTCACCATAGTAGCAAATTATGAGCTCGATACAGCACCTTACCTTTTTCAGTCCCTTCTCAATTCCTGCTTTGTTGTCTTTGCTCTGTACTGATCAGATGTCAGGTGGATATCAACACCAATGAGTAATTCTAGGTGTCGAGGAAACCAGCGAGGAAATGAGCGAGGGGAGGGAGGTGGCGGGGTGGGAACCGTTCACCTCCCTCGGGATACGCGCACCCAAAAAGCTGGCACGCATCCCGAGGGAGGTGAACGGTTCCCACCCCGCCACCTCCCTCCCCTCGCTCATTTCCTCGCTGGTTTCCTCGACACCTAGAATTTCTGTTTTATAACATACATTGCTGGACATCTCTGTTAATGCAAGTGTGTGGGGAATGTAGAATTGCAACCCTAAAGTACATTGGTTTGGTTTTCTTTAAATATTTTCATTACTGATGTTACATTTATTCACCGATTCCACCGTCACTCAGAACGGAGAGAGCAGATGGTGCAAAATGATGGACGTTTAGAATGCTAATTTTATGATAGTAAAGCAATGAATAAGTTTGACATCGGGAGCGCTTCAAGATTAACAAATAAATCAAAAGAGAATGACACAAATTTCCTAACCGGAAGAAAAATCATGTCCATTGACAATCAACAAATATTTACAACGTGAACCATCCTTAATATCCAGCGATGGAGTAAGGATTTTTGTTTAAGGGGGCAGAGTGATGAATTATAGTTAATTTAATGATAATATAATAATTAATTACCTGAACATAATTTTTTAAATATTAATAATCAATAAATAACTATACAAAACAACAATTGCTAAACAAAACTTCATCTAATCTATGGGCGAAGAAAATGGAAGTAATATGCTACGTTGTAAGAACACAAAAGATAAATAAATTGGGAACAAATCAAATTGGTATATAAAGTTAAAATTAATTTTAAATGTAAAATTTTATACTTACAAAAAAATTTGGATTATTTGCGATTTGTCCCCTATAAAAAATAGCTAATTAGATGTTACCATTGCAGTCTCCCGCCAGGACTAACAGTCAACATGCGTTGACTGTCAAAAGGCTCACGTTGATTACCAAAATGCTTTTCAAATAATAACTCACAGATGAACATCGAGATACACACATGAATCTTAAGGAAAATCAAACGGGTCGAAATTTTCATGTATCTCTAGAAAAATCATATGAATAGAATACAAAACTAGACCACAAAATCGGGAGTGCTTCAGAATTAACAAATGGATGGGTGGGGCAGGATGGTGTCGTCATAGGGTGGGCAACATGCAAATAACTCAATTTTTTAAAAAAGTCAGTGGGGAAGTGCTCGCACTTGCCCCTCGTAGATCCATGTCTTCCTTAATAAACCACAAAGAAAACTCCCAATAGTCTAATGCATGGTTTCAAAGCTGAATTGTGATTGTGATTTCATTTTTGAACTTATATTAAGAAAATATGAGAACATTATTCCTAATTATTGTATCTTGTATGAATGATATTACAATTCTTGCAGAAATGTGCAAGACAAATCTATGGAGGGGCTCCTTCCATTTGCCATCATTCACTTGACAAACTTAATTTTATTGTAAGGTACCCTCCACAACTTTGACTTGTATATGTATTTAATATTACTCATTCGGATGCCAATTTTACTGAAATTCAAAATGTTAACATGAGTTGTTTGATTTTTCAGAAGGATATCTTGCTTGCAAGATGACCAACTTACAAGGTTGGACATAATTTACAGAACTCTGAGATGAATTATGAACATTTCTAATATGAGTTTATATCATGCATAATTCATATTTATAACTATATAGGCAGGGTTCTAAGAAACTACTATCGTAATGGTTCAGTCTTAGTTTATCACACAGATGATACTTAACATAAAAAACTGTAAGTTCATTGGACCATAAAATTTTTATGACATTTAATATTGTTATGAAGAAAGTTATATGTACATAAACTTAGCATTATTAGTGTATCCAAAAGACTGGTCCCTCCATCTAAACTACATGAGAAGGGTCAAATGAACATGATCCATGTCTTTCTCAGGTTCCAAACATGCCATCCAAATGTTATAATATTTAAAAACTAATAGGTCGGTGAATAGTGGGTAGATGTATTTTTTCTACATTCAACAATTAATAATAAACATCATAAAAATGAACAATGCATATTTACAAATTTCAAAACAACCCTCCCATTTTAATGTTTTTTGCAATCAAAACCAAGAAGTGGATAAATAGTGACCAAGGGTAGTGCCTTAAATTCAATAATCACTTTTGAATATAATACTGTTAAACATTACAAAGTTGAACAATGATTTGTCTCCCACTTTAAAAATATTCCCATTTTGCTATCTAGTTTCTTAATATTTAGGTGATCAGTGAAATGGGTGTTTGTATCTTTTAACTGAAAATAGTAATACACATATTTACCTTCCCAATTTCTTAATAATTACAAGCACAATAAAATAAGGCGGTGAATAGTGACAAATGGTGTTTATGTCTTTTAGATGAAACACTACTATACATGTTTACAATTTTACAGTCCCAAATTTGAACTATTTACAATGAAAACTTGCCTCTAATTTTTTTTTTGGCCAAACACGAAAATGTTTATTAAAGATAAGAAAGGAAACAAAATACAAAGGAATCATTCCTATATCAATGAATGCCAAGACACCATGAAGGTGTCAAAAACCAAGTCCCTAAACATATTACAAGCCGAACCCATCCTCCACAACGATTCCCTAATCTCAATAAAGATAGAATGCTCTGATCTGTTGAGCCCTTAAAAAGCCCTCATATTTCTCTCTTTCCACACACACCACACGAGTACGTGAGGAACCCTATGCTATAACCATTCCGCATGCTGGGAAAGATTAGCTTGGGACCACCAACTTAGCCAATCCAAAATGGAACCTTGAAACATCAAACTCAAACCAACTTCTGACAAAAAACTGCTCCAAATGGATTTGGAGAATCTGCAGTGAAGCATCAAATAATTCAGCGTCTTGTCAATCTCATTACAAAACACACAAGGACTTCCTGTGTGGATACCTCTTTTCCTTAACCTATCTTTAGTCAAGATTCTCTCATGCAACATTAACCAACTAAAGAAATTTATCTGAGGAAAAAGTTTTTTCACCCAAAACCAGATTCTTGTGAGAGGAAATGAAGGGGTTGGAGTGAGTCTCATAATGAGAGACGACCAACATATTAGAAAATTCTTTCACCGAAAAGCCCACACCTTTACCCTTCCACACCAAACTATCAGATCCCTCCGAGAGCATCTGACTATCCAACAGATGCATTAAATTGACGATCTCCTCTAGCTCCCCAGTATTTAGGGGTATTCGAAAGGAAAGATCCCAAGAATCGCCATTAAATAAAAAATTGCTAACTATCCCATGTTTTTGGTTGTTAATGATAAACAACATTGGAAACAAATCCTTTAGAGGTTGGTTGCTACACCAAGAATCATGTCAGAAAAGATAAGATCACCATTGCCACATTGAAGAGAGGTGCAGGGGTAGAAAACACTTGCGCACCGAGAGATGAACTTTCACAAAGAGCATCCATAGGGAGTGTACTTAGTTCTCTTATTTCAATCCCATCTATTGCACCCATATTTATCAATGATGAACGGTCTTCATAAATTGTCATCTTCTTTTACAAATCGCCAAAGCCACTTGGAAAGTATTGCAAAATTGAAAGTGATCACTTGGTGAATGCCCAATCCACCTCGAGATTTGGAACAATAAATTTTCTCCCAACCCACTAAATGCATCTTTCTAGAGTTTTGAGTGGAACCCTAAAGGAAGTCACGCATGATCTTTTCCATCTTGACTTCTATTGAAGAGGGAACCTTGATAATAGACCAAATGAACACAGGGATAGAAGCTAAAGTGGATTGGACAAGAGCTAATCTGCCTGCTTTTTAGAGGAATTTGCGCTTCCAAGACGCTAGTCTCGATTCCATCCATTCGATCGTCTCATCCCATGCAATTTTACTTTAAAAACTACCACTCAAAGGCATGCCCAAGTACTTAACTAGAAGCTGGCCCGCTGCACAACCAAATAAATCCGCTAACTGCTGCAGATGAGGGATTTCTCCAATAGGCAACACCACTGATTTGTGAAAGTTGATTTTTCAGACCTGAAATAGCTTTGAACCAAAGCATAATTCTTTTTATAGCAAGAACCTGAGTAGCAGAGGCATCACAAAAGATGATAGTATCATCCGCATACCGAAGAATAGAAACAGGAGAACTACCCTCTGCGATATAAAACCCTCTCACTAGGCCAACATCAACCGCTTTAAGAATCATTTGGGTTCGGCCTTTTGCTGCTAAAGTAAAGAGAAGAAGAGACAAAGGATCGCATTGACGCAGGCCTTTAGAGCTATTGAAAATCCTGTGCAGTTGACCATTAATCTTTAACCAGAAATTGGCTGTAGATTTGCAAGTGTGAAGCCAATGAATCCATTTGGAGTCAAACCCCATGCGAGCCATTACCAATCCAAGTATCTCCAAGAAACATTGTCAAAGGCTGTAGAAAAATCTAATTTGATAATGAGCCCTAGAACACCTTGTTTTTTCTTGGAATCAATAATTTAATTGGCAATCAAAGGGCTATCAACCACCTGTCTTCCACTGACTGCTGCTCTTTGAAAAGGAGAAATGATTGAATGAGAAACTTTTTTCAATCTATCAGCCAACATCTTAGCAATGATCTTATAGACCCCATTCAAAATACTGATAGGTCTGAAATCATTGACTGTCCGTATTCCCGCACATTTAGGAATAAGTGGGATGATAGTGGTGTTCAACCGCCAATCCAAAAAATTTCTAGAGTTAAAATCTTCAATAACTTTCAGAAAATCAACTTTGATTACTTCTCACATTTTCAAATAGAACACCATTGATAAACCATCAATACCTGGAGAAACTTCGAATTTGAGCTCTTGCATTGCCGCTCTAATTTCCATTGTATTGCATTGCCTCTATTAAACATTGATTAATTATACCTAAGTCTCTAACATAATTTATTTTAATCCTTCAATTATATATAAATTATAAATAGGCCCTCACAATAGTAGAATGTACTCTTAGATTACAATATTTTACTCTTATAATTTTTATTTATTATTGAATTTTTAAAATAAAATAAAAATGCTCTCACATAGTATGCGTTTGCACATAATTGTTAGAGTTGCCGCCAAATGGGCATCAAGACTGCCTTTTGACACTAGCTGGATGTACCTTTGTTGGTTCTATCGAAAACTAAATAATTTCATTGAATCTATTAGGGGTGGGCAAACGGGTCGAGGATCCGCGGGTTCAAACCGAATCTGACCGTTTTGCTCCAAACGGTCCGAATTTTAAGTTTGTATATTTAGATATGGTCCGGATCTGTTATAAAACAGTCCGAGCCTGGTTCCTATTATTTAAAATGAAACGGTCCAGGTTGGACCCGTTTTGAATCACATTTTACAAGTTAGAAACCTAAAATAGAAAGTTAGAAACTGTGTTCTTCCCCTCTCTTCTTTGTCTGCCGTTTCTCTCTATCTGTTCTCCACTCTCCATCGGATTCCAGATTTGTAGAAGTTGAAGAAGAAGATTGAAACATCTCTGTATCTCGAATTTGACTCAATTGGAGCGATAGAGAGGGGTTAAATAAGCTCTTTCTTTCTTTTGTTGCAGCAACAAGAGAGAGTAAAGTAAAATAGAGTAGAGTGGTGTGAGATGTAAAGGAAAAGATGAGGAAGTGGACTGTACCATTTGCTCTTCTTTTCAAAAAATTTAGATCTGCAAATTATCTTCTTTCATTCATCTCAATATCAATATGCCAATATTAATTGTTCACCCTATCTATACAGTGGCGGACCCAGGATTTTAGTCAAGGGAGAGGGAGGGGGGGAATGGCAAGCAAAAAAAATAAAATTCTATCCGAGTTAGTAAAATAAGAAAAATACAACTATAAAAATACATTGTATATACCAAATTGAATTAAGTGTAATCCAATTTTAAGCAAAATAAAGTTACAATATCAATAATCTTAACAAGGGGCAAATGAGCGTAATAACTAGAATATATAACTAAAATAACAAAATAATTAGGATAAATATCTAATTGAAGCTAAAAAAAATCAAAAATTTATGAACATAATAAGATCCTAATACATTTCATTGAAAAATGTTTATATGAGGCTCAAATTTTGTACGAGTTGGCTAGTGGCACATATTTTCATTGAATTCTTTTGTTATTATTTTAGATATTAATTTCAAATATTTTTTTGTTTGAAGGTTTTACGCCACTTGTGAACAAGCAATTCATTGCTTTAATGTTTGCAATTGCATATAAAATTGAGTTGAAAACAAAAAAGTAGGGAAATGTCACAATGACAAAATTGTATAGACATAAAGAAATCATATGCTCCGAAAAGGACCAAAAATAATTTTTTATTAAACTAAATAAATTTTTTAATGTTTGCAATTACTATAAAATTGTATTGAAATAAAAAATTAGGCGAGTAACATTGATAAAAAATAGTAATTATCAATAATCATCAAAATGTATAGTGAATAGCCATAAAAAAAATATGCGCTCGATGAGTATCGAACTCGGGTTGTTTACGAAAAATTGCAAAAATCCAACCACTGCACCAATAGAAAGATGCAAAGCTAGGTGAATGAACAATTTACATATTGAATTATACATTATAAAATTAATTTTTTTAATGGTTAAGTATATAATAAAATTATTTTAAAAGTTGAGGGGGCAGCTGCCCCCCTCGCCCCTTAGTAGGTCCGCCCGTGTATCTATCTATCTATGAGTTTTCTTTGTTTGTGATTCAGTTTTAGTTCATTACTTTCTTTCTTATTAGCAGCGTTTCATGCTTTCCTTATTCTTCTTCTCAGATCTGACTTATTTACTTACTCAAGGTTAGGTTAGGTTAGGTTAGAGTTAGAGTTAGATTTGTTCTTGGCTTGGTGTGGCCTTTAGGTCAAATTAACCTGCGTTTTAATGTGTTTTGCTGATTCAACCATCTGATCCGTTCCATATTTCTTCTTCTTTCAAGAGAGCATCTAATTGGCTTTAGAATCGCATTCATCTCAAGGTATGTATGCAAACTTTCAACTACTCTCATTGTTTTAATATCATAGAAAGTTATGTCATGCATCTTTTTGCATTTTCTTGATTTCTTTTTCTAGAATAATAAACTACAATAGCTCCCAAATGCACATGGTTTACCAAAACTAGAACCATCAGTACTCGGAGTAACCCAGTTTTGTTTTAATCATCTTGTGGGATTTTGGTATCTATGTCGTTGGCTTAATTTGTTTTGCTAGTAGATATATGTTTGGCACTTTAAAAAAAAACAACATATATTAAACAACCCTAAGTTATCTATGTAGTGGCTATATGTTAATATTAAAGAATTCCCTCATTTTGTATGTTTCTACAGAAGAATTCCTCCCTTTTGGTATGTTGTTTCTATTGAAGAATTCCCTCATTTTTCCCATTTATGTGAAGTTACCAAAAAGAGGAAACAATTGGTTTCTCATATTGCTAGAAGCTTTTGAAAAGAAATTTGATGTTCACAGTGTCAATTGTTTAATTTAGTGATCTTGATGATGGATAGTTGTGCGGAGGAAATGTATTTCCAAGCTAGTCCTATAGATTGTTTGAGAGTCCTAGTGAATCAAGAGCTCCTTGATCAGATTAATAAGCTCCTTAAAAAGCATGAGAACCTGATGTATAGACTGAATGGCTAAACTCAAGTCAGTAGTGACATGGCCTGTACATATAAAAAAATGTTCAACAAAGTCATTTTCCAAGATTTTGATGTTAATGGACTGCCATGACGAACAACAAAGTCACAAATTCATTCATTCCCCACTGCAATTGGTGGTAAAAGTAAACAATATTCATTCAATGCTTGTATTTCGCCTGATAAAAGATTTTGCATTGTTGAATTGGGCCAATGAACTATAGTGCTCACAAATTCTCCAACACAAAAGGTCTCATGTATTATTTCAATCAATGATCCTTCCTTCCCCTATTGCTAAGTTCTGCTTAGCTAGGTCTATACACGCTTGATATTACAATTATTGATGTTTATGAATGCTCTTTGTGAGTGTCAGAAATTATATTCATTCTTATCATAATACTGCTGCTGCAGTCTGCTGTTGTTGCTACTTACTTGTATAATAATGCATCTTTCTAATGGTTTTGCAGGATTTCCTGATCCAGAGAAGTTTTGATCCAGTCCAAAATGTTGTACTGTAACAATATATTCTTGTTATTCTTTGTATTGTTAATTGTGTATTGGTAACTGTTACAGTGATTGCACTGTGAATATACAACACAAGTCTTGATCTAGTCCAAAATGGTTTCTTATTAACAGTTATTGCACTTCTTTAACGACATATGAATCAATACAATCAATACCAAAAATATATTCATATACTCATTTTGGAACTGTAGGAACCGGACCGTTCGAGTTTGGTTCGGTTCCAAAGTTCAAAATGAGGGAATCCGGACCGGATCGGATCCGTTAAATTTAAACGGTCCGAGTTAGGTTTCTGAAAATTCGGAACCGATCGAAACCGTGCCCACCCCTAAAATCTACCATTTGTAGGAAAAATTGAGTAAGGATCTTTCTAACCAGACTTTAATGTCATTTGTTAGTCTAATGGTGAATCTTCCTAAATATAATATCAAGATGGATTGTCCTTTGGAAAATCCATCAGCTAAATAAAGGTTAAAAAAGAAGCCAAGTCTACACTTTATGAAGTCATTTCGCCTTTTGATTTGTCAACTGTTCTTGTGATTGGTCTTTGCAAGGTTTTTTTTTTTTTTTTTCTTAGGGAGAAATTAGCACAAACTAGATTAGAGTTCCAGGATTTCTTTTAGAGGACATTGAAATTGACTTTATAAACCCAATTCAATAACTAATGATTTGTCAACTGTTCTTGTGATTGGTCTTTGCAAGGTTTTTTTTTTTTTTTTTTTTTTCCTTAGGGAGAAATTAGCACAAACTAGATTAGAGTTCCAGGATTTCTTTTAGAGGACATTTAAATTGACTTTATAAACCCAATTCAACAACTAATGATTTGTCAACTGTTCTTGTGATTGGCCTTTGCAAGGCTTTTTTTTCCCCTTTCTTAGGGAGAAATTAGCACAAACTAGATTAGCAGTTCCAGGATTTCTTTTAGAGGACATTGAAATTGACTTTATAAACCCAATCCAACAACTAAGCATCCAATAGTGAAGTGATTCAAAAGCATGAACATTGAGCATACGAGATTCTCGTGGGATCGAAGAAGTAATTTTTTCTACACCTACTCTTGTCTAATAAAGACAATCATCGATTATATGTTCAAGAGGCAATCTAATGATTTATCTAATGGAATATCCATCACTAAGTCTATTCTTACATTAAACAAATATATATGTGGGCTTCACTGTTTGAATGATCACAACCTACTCTTGTCTAATAAAGACAAACATCGATTATATGTTCAAGAGGCAATCTAATGATTTGTCTAATGGAATATCCATCACTAAGTCTATTCTTACATTAAACAAATATATAAGTGGGCTTCACAGTTTGAATGATCACAACCTTATCAAAATATCATCTTCACAACAAGTCTGTGTTGATGAGAGAGAAAAAAAAAAAAAAACAAAACTTAGCTAAAAAAACAGATCTCCCTTCCCCAAGTACATCACACTGTGTACTCTTCTTCCAAAGAAGTAGAAGAAGGAGCGACGATAAACACAAAGAAAACTTCAAGTGAAGAAAGAGGAGTGCTCAAGATGTGAGCAAGAATGGAGTATTTATTGATGAAGAAATGAAAGTGAAGATCTCTACTGAATCCAGTCAACTCACTTAGTAAGGTGTATGAACACACCCCATCTCCCAGAAGGTTGTGCAGTCACAAACAAGCCTAACTATTGCTTTGTTATATCAGTCCAAGGTCTGCGTGGAATGTACTCTGGATTTATTAGGGTTGAACAAAAAACCGACCAAACCGATTAAATCAACCGAATAGATCAAAACCGAACCAAAAATTCGGTTTTAAAAAAATTCAAAACCGAAGTGGTCGGTTTGGTTTTCGGTTTCTATGTGATTTTAACCGACCAAACCGAATATATATAATAAATAATATATATTTATATAAAAAATAATATAATATGCGATTCGGTTTTGGTTCAATTTTAGTCGGTTCGATTACGGTTTGCATAAATTAGAATCGATTCGGTTTTTGATCGGTTTATTAATGGTTGGTTCGGTTCACGGTTTTCAACCCTAGTATTTGCTTCCTAGTTGGAAGCATAGAGCTGCTGTAATTGCTTGTCCGAAGCTGATCCTCGAGATACTTGCCTTAGTAGGACTTACGAGTATTGAGGATAGTTGTGAGACGTGTGGGCCTAGCATGTTGTAAGAGTTCGGGTCTGTCTGACGAACTGAATTAGGCGGGTTTGGAGTTGCTTGGGCCGAATTAGTGTTAGATTGACGCTGGGCCCCGTAATTCCTCAAGATCATCATGAAACTATATGGCTCAAGGATGTGACTGTTTTTGTGTATCATCAGCATTAATAACCTACTTGGTAATTTTATATATGTCAAGGTAAGTTCATTGACATCAAGCACTTACCATACATCAAAATTTGTTGGTGCAACAATATCAAATGGACTATTAGTGTAGTTTGATGTTTTTGGACTTCTAGGATCATGTTGCACATGCATTATGCCTTATCAAAACTTCACAATAAGCTTCTCTCCTATTATGTCAAATAATCCTTGTAAGCACATATGTTGAAAATATAAATTAAGTGAAAAAATCCAAAACCCACTTGGAGGATGCCATTATGTTAAGCTCTAGAGTCGCTAATGTATAGTGTAAAGAGTCATTTACCCATATTATGGGTCGAGGCCAAGAACAAGACCGAAGGCGCAGATCCTTAGTAAGATCGGGATCCTAATAGAGATCTGTGATGAGCCATCTGAGCGACGGATGAACTGCATCAAATAAAGTAGGATTTGTCGGATAAAGACAGACTGACATGCTCGGGAAGGGGAAGCACTCCGACACTTGTTCCTAAATGAAAATACTAAAGTAGATGCGAAAAGGGGTCCCTGTTGAAAGCAATAAAAAGGGTGCCTTAGCGTGCTCTTTCGTTAATCCTAGGTAAAGCGATTCGTGCACTCACCTGCCGTTCCCATTACCAATCACATGCTTGACAAAGTTGCCAGCAATTACTCTATCTTTAAGAAGATTTCTCCAACACCATAAAGCATTTTGTGGAACATTCAAAGACAAAAAAATATTGTCCTTTATTAACAATTTTCGAACCCATTGAGTCCACAGATTTTCGCTATTGGTGAAAAGGTTCCAAATGTGCCTAAGATTGGCAGCCTGATTGCACACTCTGAGATCCCTGATAGCAAGCCACCACTCTACTTCAACAGACACATATGTTTTTCTATGTTTGGTGGGAAAACATTCACTTAACTTAGCTAAAGAACTCAAATTGAACTCTCCTACCCTTCTTTCAGCTCGTGGGCTCTCTTCAAGAAGATTGAAGAATCCAAATCAACAATCACATTTGATGTCGGGGTCAATTTTGAAACATCACCACTTCCTCTTCCTGTTGCAACAACTTGATTGACAACACCCTCTCATCAACACGTGCTAGAGAGCCTCCCTGGCTCTAGAAGCCTAGCTCTCTAGACTTGTTGAAGAAGTAAACATCTATTCTCTAACTAAAATTAGGCTGGGGAATAGTGAAACAGCTGCTTCGGATGTCATGTTGTATTTTCATTTCCAAAATTGCCCCTGCCTTTTATTAATGTTTACAAAAGATTTGACTAGATAAGAGAGAGAGACTGAACGGTAGTGTTGTTAAAGTGACTCAGTCGGAGAAAATATTCTTTTTTTTATATTTTTTCAGGTTCCAAACATGCCATACAAATGTTATAATATTTACAATTAAAAGTAATATGTAGGTGAATAGTGACTAGAGATATTTTTGTAGATTCAACAATTAATAATAAACTTTATAAAGACGAACAATACTTATTTTTGGGTTCCAAAACTGCCTTCCCAATTATATATTTTTTGCAATCAAAACCAAAAATTTAATAAACAGTGACCAAGGGTAGTGTTGTACATTCAATAATTACTTTTGAATATAATACCAATAAACTTTACAACGTTGAATAGTAATTTGTTTCCTATTTTAATTTTTTTTCTCATTTTCCCTCCCAATTTCTTAATATTTAGATGATTAATGACAAGGGGTGTTTGTGTCTTTTAACAAAAAACACTATTACACATTTTTTTTTTTAATGTCAGACCTTTATTCCTTCTAAAAAAAATTTACATCCAGCGGGAGTACATTATGACTTTGCCCAGAAAACCAAAACTAAAAGATTACAAAAATCTCGCACCACTTCCATGAGACCATAAGGCCACAGCCTATAGCCATTTCCACTGCCAAAGGGGCTCACCGAAAACTCACTAGCAGCCATCCAAAAAACTGCACAAAACCTGTCCAAAAGCAATACTATGGCAACACAATTGCAACTTTTCCCAATGCCCAATATTAGAATCCACCAAAACCAGAGAGCAAACAACTTCTCTGTTTGAGTTAAGCCCTGAATTTAGGGTTTGCATGCTTTGTTCGCGAAGATCTTCAAGGAGTGTTTCCATTGGGCAACTGAGTTGTGGTAGCCTAACCTTCATTTCCAATGTTCTTTTGACCCAACCTAGTTAATTTCACTTCCATCATATCTTTTAGTTGTAAAAACCTTTGCTTCACCCTGTCCCCGCCATATTTCTCTATTGCCCCCTTTGTTGCATTGTTGGTTTCAATTCCATTTTCATGATCTTCTAATGTTTTCAAAAAAAAATTTAACCATAGAATAGGTTAATGGACTTTCCATACCTTCAATGTCGAACCCCATACCTCCAACCTCAAACCTTGTTTCAGTTAAATTGTCCATGGAAGCAGAGACAACATCCTTTGGTGTTTTGGGAGAATTCCCGTGCATAGCCTCTTCATTATCCACTGTCTGATCTTGATTTATCGTATCACTGTCATTCCCATCCTTCGTCAAAGTCACTGGAGTACCCTGTGGTGTGTGCGCTGTAGCACTGGAGCACCCTGTGGTGTGTGCGCTGAAGCACTGTGGTGTGTGCACTGAAGCACCCTGTGGTGTGAGTGTTGAAGTCACTGTAACACCCTGTGGAGCACCCTGTGGTACGTGCACTGGAGTCACTGGAGTACCCTCTGGTGTGTGCGCTGAAGCACCCTGCGCAGTCGCTGCAACACCCTGAAGTTGCGGCTCAGTTTTGGGTGAAACAATAAACTTAGCCCCTGAATTTACAACATCATCCTTCTTTAAAATCAGTTCATGGTTCCCCATAACATTTGCAATCTCCGAAACTGTGTATCCCGCCTCCAAAAGGCATTCCTCCGTGGATTCTGGAACAACTACGGCATTGTCATGAGCCGTGTGAAAAATATGTTCCTCAATCTTGAGATCTTCATGCTTTTTCTCAATTCCTTCCCCACAACCATGCGAATTTTCCTCATCTAAAACTCCAAATTTGTTAACCAAAATAACATTTTCGAATTCCTTTTCCCATGCTTTTTCCTTGTTTTCTTCTACTTGTCACTAATAATCTCGACTCCTTGAGAGTTTTTTGCTCCACTAACTCCTATTTTCTCATCATTTTCCATAGTTTTTGTGGCAACCGGAACATACATTTGTTCGTAAACGTTTTGACCTTGTTTCTCCCCTACTTGGTTTTGCTTTTGCTTGGTCTTGTCGGAAGTCTTAATTTCCCTATGACTTTCTCCATCAACATTAGATTGATCATTCTTCTTGCCAACCAGTTTTCTACAATAGTCTTTCTCATGCCCAATTAGCGAACAATGGTCGCAATATTTGAATCCTGGATATTCAAGTTTCTGCCAGAATCCTCCATATTTTGAACTTTCAAGCCAAATCCTATGTGGGAGAGGTTTAGTGACATCTATCTCGACACACATGCGTGCCACCTTTGGACGGGCAAAGAATCTAGTTCCATCATCAATCCGAAGGAAACTTCTGAAGGAATCCCCAATCGCCTTCATGATGGCGGGAAGAAAGAAAGCGAAAGAAAGATTTGGGAGTTCAATCCATAATGGTGCCAACTCCGGATCCGTGTTTACCATTTTACCCACACAATTTCTTAATAATTACAAGCACAATAAATAGGTTGGTGAATAGCCACAAGGGTGTTTGTGTATTCTAAATGAAACACTATTACATATGTTTATCATTTTTTCTACACCTACTCGTCTAATATATAATATCATCATTATATGTCAAGAGGCAATATAATGATTTATCTAATGGAATATTCATCACTAAGTCGATATTTCTTAAGTTGAATGATCACAACCTTATCAAAATATAACCATTATATAAAGAAGTAAACATTTCAGTAACAAAACACTTGAGATCAAACACAAAAAAAATGAGTAAAATTACATATGTTTATCATTTTTTCTACACCTACTCGTCTAATATATACACTACTACAAATATAGGCTTGGATAGCGCTTAAAAATAGGCTTGGATAGCGCTTTTTAGCGCTATCTAAGCGACCGCTATGGTAGCTTAGATAGCGCTCAAAAAAGCGTTATGCAAGGCGCGTACTTGAATAGCGCTTCGTTAGATAGCGCTTTTTAAAGCGCTATGTAAGCGTTGATTTTTTTTTTGATTAACTTCAATAGCGCTTTAAAAAGCGCTATGTAAGCGCTAATTTTTTTTTTTAAATTAGCTTGAATAGCGCTATTTAATTTTGTTGATTTTTTTTTAATTTTTTTTTTTTAATTAGCTTCTAAAGCGCTATTTAATTTCGGTGAATTTTTTTTTATTAACTACCATATAATATTTTTTTATATAATATTTAATATAATAATGACAACGTTCAATCAATATTCAATAAAGACACAACATGATAACTAACTGTTTCTCATTCATTCAAAATATAATTTAAGCATTCATACAAAATTGTTAATATGCTATCATATATATACACCAGCTTTTTTGGCCACGAAATGAAATGGCCAACAGCTTCTCCTACAGTCCTAACTTCGTCTGTACATTGCGGCACCGCTGAATGTTTCTCAGATTCTACCGCCACTTCAAATTGTATCCTCGCATAACCTGAAATTGCATCATGGCATTGTATAAGTATAACAACACACACACACACTAAGTCGGTATATAAATCTTAACCTGAAATACAAGAACACACCTAAAAAAAACAGTGGTTGTTAGAACTTACATATTTTTTACAAAATATCTTTATGAGCATCATAAATAAGGATTTAACTTTAACCACAGTGATGTAGAGGGAAGGAAATGCAGACACGGAAAAATGAATAGCATACGTACAATAGAAGAAGTCAAACCTGACATCTGCATCATTTTCTGCCTCCCCAATTTCCAGTGGCAAGAGAATACTTAAGGCCACTTGTAATTGTTTTGGCATTGATTGCCATTCGCAGGTCAACATCTTTTCCCTTGTCAAGACACTATTTATTCACATAAATAAATTAGCTACAAGAAAACCTATATTACAATTAGGAACATCTTCGTTCATGCATTCATGTAGTGGTAGAGGGTAGAAAGGGAGGGAGAGAGTCAGCACCTTCTGAATGGATGATTTAACATCCCTTGTCAACTTTCTGAACAGCTGCATTCATAGACAACGAAGTCACACATGTAGTTAAACATCATAAAAGTCTGAAAAGAAAGTTGACAAGGAGAATGACCTGTGTGTGTTGAACCCAATGTCTCATTTCTTATACCTATATAAAAGAAAGCTGCAGGGATTATTTCTGAGTAGAAGGAGAAGTCCTCTGCACCCATCATAGGTGGAGCCACCCTGAAGTTCTTCCGACCTACTAAGTCAATGGCAACGTTCCTTACGTGTTCATACATGCCTTGTTCATTCATGGTTGGCGGGTAAATAGGTTGCTCTTTCTCTAAGAAGTCAACCACTGCTGAGCATCTGTATACACTTGCTTGTTCGATGATCACCTGTTATTATGAAAATCATTGGCATTGACAACAGTTTGGAAGGAATAATGTAAAAAAGTTGATGTAAAAATTGTGACTAGAACTTCTGAGTTCTAAGAAACCTGTTCAATTCTATGTCGGATTTGGTAGATGTTGGAGAAAGCCCTGAAGGTTCCACCAAGGACAACTGATTCAGGGATCATACCAAGATCATTGCCTCCGTTAAATGAAGCTACTGATACTACCTGAATAAGAACATTGTTATGTATTGCATCATTTAGCAGTATGAACCTTGATAACATGAACTACAGTTGGGTAGAAGGGGCTTATTACCTGAGAGTCCAATGGATCCGCTTCACGGGATACAATGTTCTGCAAGCTAATTACAACAGCGGAAGAAGCCAAGATAGTGTCAACAGGGTGGTGCAGAGTCTCTTCATGTCCATGTTTTCTACTTATCACGGCCCGAAAGAAGCCACATCCAGCAAGCAAAGGACCAGGTCTTGAACTAATGACCGATGTTGGATGCTGATGAGATACATGTACTGCAAATCCTAATAAATAGTTACTCTCAAGAATAGTTTATAGAGATGTTTATAGGGTGTTACCGTAATCTTAGTTTAGTAATTAAGAGTCTACAAGGACTGAAAATCCAAACCATAAGTCCATGTTCACGGTTCTTCAATATCTTTGCGGCACCAAGAAGCATTGCTACATGTGCATCATGCCCGCAGGCATGCATTTTACCAGCAACCTTGCTTTTATGCTCCCAATCCATAGCTTCCTGACACATAAAACCTGTTAATCGCTTCATAGTTGGATGGATTTCAGCTTAACAAGTCTTTTGATCTGTAGGAAAAATCCTGTAGCACGAATTAATGACAGCAAACATCCATAGACTAATTTAGGATCGGGGTAACGATCACGTTTCAAGACAACATATTACAGATGATAGAGAGATTAAATAAAGAGTAGTGGTGAGCCTGGTTGAGAGTGAGTGAGGGAGATAGAGAAAGGGAGAAAAAGATGGAATGAATGCACCTTGAACTTATGAAGATAACATGAGGCAATAGATTATTATCCCATATGCTAAAAATTCTCAAACCACAGTCCAAAGTGCAAACATTAAACCTATATCATCACCATGACATCACACCAATTTCTTTTCCAATAATACCCCATTTTGTACTAAAATTGTGAATTTATGCCAAAAATAGAAGTAAGGAGAATGACCTTGTCAACTTTCTGAATGGATGATTTAACATCCCTTGTCAACTTTCTGAACAGCTGCATTCATAGACAGCAAATCAAACTTGATATGGCTAACATGAAGCAGACTGTCCCTGAAGTTTATCAGGTGTGTATTCATTCTTTCATTCATTAAAAAATGTCAACTTCACGAGCCTAAAAAAATTGGAAACAAGAAGGTGCAGTCCTGTGAGATGTCTTACAATGAAAAGAACTCAAACAATGATCACAATCAAGAAACAAATCAACCCAGAAAATGAAGTGAAGCAAGCTAATCAATTATATCAAAGATTAGTCATATTCAATATGAGCTGATAATTACCAGATCATGTGTGTTAAACAACCTATGAGAGATAAAAGTTGCAACATCATACCTGCAAGTTAGAAGTTACCATGCCCCATCTCTAGCAGATTTGGCTTCAAATTCCATATGATGAGGGTTATCCAAAGCACTCCTTCCTGCATTCACTAATATTAGAAATGAAATACAAATTTTGAGGCACATTCAGTTCAACAACAATCGGCCTCGCCATATTCTCATATCTGATGCATCAACTTCTTTTTTAATGAAAATCTATCTACAAATCTTATAAGATGAATCCTTAATAAATAAAACTACGGCCCAATCAAACGTTTACATAAATCAAAGCAACCAGTATAGCCCAATCAAAGCTATAGAAACTCAAACTAACTCAAGGTTACATTGTACCCTCTTTCAGATTCAACAATTTAATCACAAACATAAAGAAAACAACACTTTCTACATCTTAGTATAACTTCAAACCATAGTTTTATCATCAGCTTAAAAATGATTTAAGGAGTTAGGAAGAGGATCATTTCAGCTGAACAATTGGATTATCTGAGTGTGCATAGCGCAAATAGTTGTCACGCTTGAAGTTTAGACTAAGGCTGCGTTACACGACACATTGTGAAGTTACTTATTGGATATAGCCATGTAAAACTACCAGCAATTATTTTCTTGCAAACATTCCTGGCCCAGCAATTATAACTAACGGCCACTATCTCTATCTCTCAGAGTCTCAATAACTAACTCAATTTCCAAAACTTAGAAGTCTGGTTGACCATACTAATACAACCATAACTTATCACTGTAGCCTAGTGCTTCTATGAGAAGTACAAGTGCATTTACTTTCGACTCCAAAAACACAACCTAAGTTTTGTCGCCAAGCAAGGTCAAATAAAAACTAGTACAAGATAAAAGCATTAAAGCACTCAGATCAACCAAATAAGAACCTTACTTGACAAAACGTGACCAGAACAACGTAAAAGCAAAGGCAACTGGTAAAATAACAACCTGACGGAACAGGAGCAGTTTGAGTCACATTCCTCATTGGAGCCAAATCATCACGAGGCATAGGTGACACAGTTAACAATAGCAATAGAGTAGAGAACTTCACGAGTTGGAACTGTAAGATTGGATTCCTGCAAACAAGCTTCCATCTCCGCAACCTGACAAAATAGCAATACCATATTGCTGAATGTAATTAGCAATCTTGAGACTTCAACCATACTAAGATACTAAACCCAGCTAAGCCTGTGACTTAATAATATCTATTAAACAAGAAGAACTGCCTGAAAGTTGCACTACAAACAGCAGTGACAAACCATATCTAATGCAAAACACTCCTGAATCTCAATACTCGTATACCAATATTTATTAACAAAGAAAGTAGCCACAGCCATACATGGGAAAACAATTGGATTCAACTATTTTTTATTAATTTGATTAGTTAGTTTCCGATTGTACTGAAGGATATATTAGATGGTTTGGCATGCTTACTTCTGTATCCTTGAGTATATCATGAGTATGTATAAGCATATAACTTGGTCGATCATGTAAAAACTTAGTTAGTCGTATAACAAGACAGGACATTCATCTCTTAGGCTATGTTTAAAAGAAACTTTCTCCAAGAAAACTTGCCAAAAGTGAGAAAATAGAAGAGAAAAAAGGGAGAGAAAATGCAAAACATGAATTTAATGATAGTCCCTACCCTCATGTTTTCGACGAAGTTGTGGAAAATGTTTTGTTAGGATGGGAGCAAACAATATTTTCTCAAGATATATGGTCATCTTCCACCTCAATTCTGGATTGCTTGTTGTCTCTCGCTGCTTTTCCTGCTAACTCCAACACCTGATAAGAAGAAACCCATTGTAAATTAGATTCCCAATTCATTAGGTCAAAATTGTTCAAGTCTGTTTCACAAAAAATCACAAATTTAAGCACCATAATCAAAGTCCATTGTCAATTTCATAAAAATAAACCAAAACAATCAATAAACATGATTCAATTTCGTTTCAGAAAATCAAAAAAATAGGGCACAAAAGGCAAATCAAAACCAAACTAATGAAAACCCATTCAAAATCAAAGCATGCTTAACCAACCCGGTTCTAAAGATATAAACTTGAAACAAAATACCCAGATTTAAATGAGCTTCCGACTCCTCGGTTCCACGCCTCCTCGCCTCCTCTGGTTCCTCGCCTGAGTCGCCTCCTTCCTCGGTTCCTCGCCTGAGTCGCCTCCTTCCTCGCGTCCTTCCTCGGTTCCTCGCCTCCTCGATCTGGTTCCTCGCCTCCTCGCCTCTGTTCCGTCCCTCCTCTCTCTGTGTTTGAAAAAATGGCAAAAGCAAAACCAACATACATGTGGTCGAGATTTAGGTTTTTATTAGGGCTTTTGATATTAACCGTCCGATCATATCAAGATCTTAAAAAACGAGATTTAATTTGATATTTGAAGCGCTATACAAGAGGAAAGTAGCATAGCGCTTTTAAAGCGCTATGCAAGCACTTTAAAAGCGCTATGGTAGTTTTGGTAACGTTTTTTCACATAGCGTTTTTTAAAGCGCTATCTAAGACATAATTAAGATAGCGCTTAACTGAAAAAAAAATTTAAAAGCGCTATTGTAGCGTTTTTTTTGATTATTTTTTTTTTAAAGACAAATAAGCGCTATCCTAGCGCCCACTTGGATAGCTCTTTAAAAAAGCGCTATCTAAGTGGCGTTACCTAAGCTAATATTTGTAGTAGTGATAATAGCATCATTATATGTCAAGAGGCAATATAATGATTTATCTAATGGAATATTCATCACTAAGTCGATATTTCTTAAGTTGAATGATCACAACCTTATCAAAATATAACCATTATATAAAGAAGTAAACATTTCAGTAACAAAACACTTGAGATCAAACACAAAAAAAATGAGTAAAATGGCTTCTTCAATCTCTGCAACATTTTCACCACTTTCTTTGTTGTTGTTGTTGTTGTTGCCAACATCAATGGCATCTTCGGATGCAAATTATGAAGACTTTCTCCAATGCCTGGATCTCTATTCTCAAAATTCCATTCCAGTTTACACCCGAAACACTTCTTCCTATACATCCATCTTGGAGTCGACCATATATAACCTTATATTCCTGTCACCCACCACCCCCAAACCATACTTCATTGTCACACCCATGCAAGAGTCCCATGTCCAAACATCTGTTATTTGCTGCAGAAAGCATGGACTGCAGATGAGAATTCGAAGTGGGGGTCATGATTTTGAAGGCCTATCTTACGTATCAAATGTGCCATTTGTTGTCCTTGATTTGATACATTTTAGAACAATAAAAGTTGATATCGAAGATAACAGTGCATGGGTTCAAACAGGTGCTACAATTGGTGAACTTTATTATCGGATTGCTGAGAAGAGTAGGGTTCATGCATTTCCAGCAGGGTTGTGCCTCACTGTTGGTGTTGGTGGACACATCAGTGGAGCTGGATATGGTGCGTTGATCCGAAAATACGGGGTATCAGCTGACCACGTCATCGATGCACGTATAGTGAACGCTGATGGAGAAATTCTGGATAGAGAATCCATGGGTGAAGATCTTTTTTGGGCCATCAGAGGTGGTGGAGGGGCTAGTTTTGGAGTGATCCTGGCATGGAAAATACGATTGGTTCCTGTTCCACCTACCGTGTCTATTTTCATAGTCCCCAAAACCTTGGAAGAAGGCGTGACTGCTCTTCTTCATAAGTGGCAGTTCATTGGAGACAATGTCCATGAAGATCTTTACATCGGCATCAGTATGCGCCGCGAGATCATCAGTCCAAAAGGCGATAAAACAATATTAGTTTCATTCATAGGCCTTTTCCTTGGTGGTTCTGAGAAACTAATCCAACACATGGAACAAAGCTTTCCTGAATTGGGAGTGAAGCCCCGTGACTGCGTCGAAATGAGTTGGATAAAGTCCGCTGTGGTTTTTGGAGTTTTCTCCAACGACGCATTACTTAATGTGTTACTAGACAGGAAGAACCCATTCCCACCAAAAAGTTACTTCAAGATAAAATCTGATTATGTGACAGAACCCCTTCCAGTAACTGTACTGGAAGGAATATTGAAAAGATTTCTTAAAAATGGAATTGATAAGCCTGAGATTATCTTGACTCCTTACGGTGGAAGGATGAATGAAATTTCAGAGTCGGAAATTGCTTTCCCACACAGAAAAGGAAACCTTTATAAGATCAACTATATAGTAGAATGGGAAGAAGCCGGGAGCATGGAAAAACACTTAAGCTGGATTAGAGAGCTATACGAGTACATGACTCCTTATGTATCAAAGTCACCGAGGTCTTCATATCTCAACTTCAAGGATATCGATTTGGGTCAGATGAAAAATGGTACTGCAACCTACTCACAGGCTAAGGTTTGGGGTAGTAAGTACTTCAAGAATAACTTCAAAAGATTGGTGCAAGTGAAGACCAAGGTTGATCCAAACAATTTCTTCTCTAATGAACAAGGCATCCCACCTTTTTCATCATAGGGCGAACTGATGAAGGAAAACAAAAATGCTGTTTTTGGCAAGAAGTGTGCTAGTTTCATTATTTTCATCAAATTAAGGTATTAAATTACCAGGTTAAGTCAATCCTCAATACTGAATACTACCAAGTGTAAACCAAGATTCACCCTTGTATAATCTGTAAGGTATATGATGACTTTAAGAAGCAATTATGGTATTTTTCTAACTATGGTCGTATGGCGACAAACAGCGTACAATTGTGCAAATTGACTATTGATTTTGACATTTTTGAAATTAATTTGTATATGATCTTGGACATATTATTATAATGACAAAGGAGAACGGAAGGTATATTTAGCATGCATCATGAAATCGTCGGCAGGAAAGTACACTCTCATATTGTCCTGGACTATTTGTTGCGAAGTGTGTACGATATGGATTGAGATATAATATTTTTCTAACTACATTTTTCCAGTCACTTCTATTTTTTCACCCAATTAATATGAAAAACAGTGGCGCCCAAAGCATACCAACAACCACTACAAGAAAAGTCCTCATTTATAGCATTTTTGTCCAAAGTGCTATGACTACACCGGTGTATTAAAAGTCAAGTTTGCTAATAGCATTTTTTACAATTGTATTATTAAAAGCAAAGTTTTAATAATTTTAAAATTATAAAAATGCTATCTAAAATTTAGGCGGGCTCTTTGGCGCTCCCAAAAAAATTCACTCATCGAGACCCTAATCCTCTCTCTCTCGCCCGAGATCTTTCAACCCAAAACTAAACAGATCTATATGAGAGAGAGTAAAGCTTGATCTCTTTACGGAACCCTCTGGTAATAAATTTGTTTCCTTAATTCTTCTTGTCTCTATTTCTAGGGTTTTAGATTATGTGATGGGTGTTTCAGTTCGGTTTCCTACGGGGGTGTTTGTGTTGGAATTTTTTGACATGTTTGTAAAGTTACGATTTTTGTTTATGGTTTAAGAAGCAAAAAATGTGGATCATTATGTGTAGGAGCTTTTTTGTTGTAGTGAATTGGGTTTGCTGCCATAGGAAAGCTTATCTTCAATAATGGAGTCAGGAGTCGGTACTGGTTTAGATTTCAGAGAAATTATATACTTAACAACGAGAGGTTGAGGATAAAAGTTATTAAAAATAGAAAAATTTGAAGGTAAGATCGGCATGGCTGCTGTGAAAATGCAGTGAAGGCATCTGCCTCTAGTTGACTCCTTGTGGCTTCGTCACTGTGTCTTTTATTTATTATCATGGAATGGTCTTCATAGTCTATGAAAATAAACTTGCTGGAGGATTCTAAATGAATGGATCATGAACACTGCTCGTTTTATTTTGTGGTTGAGTGAATACTGCCATGTTATACTTCTTTCATAGTGGTACTCCTCTTATCTTGACTTCATTGATTTATCCTACAATGAGTTAATCATTCTCAACATGAGCCCTGAGCATACTATAGTCAGTGGTTGAAACTATGCATATATGTTGGTATTGCCATTGCTTGCTACTAGTCTTAGTGGCGAGTTGGTTGAGTACTGCTAGTGATCATTAAGTTTGTTTCCAAAGTACGTGACTAGTAGAACGTGTTTTCACACTGTTGTGAAAATGAACTCATGGGCTCGTAGAGTCATTTCCACATACCATTCACTAATAGAATCTACGACATGAAAAAATCAATAAGGCAAACTGATGCTTTTACCCGCATCCCATGTCCTTAGATTGTTTACAAATTGAGATAGTTTGCAATTTTCTTCCTCCACTTCTCTCCTTCCCTTTTTTTCAAACTTGTCTAGCATTCATCTCTGGTACAAAGTGCTAACTCTAAGGTATCTCTCTTATGAACATGAGGTGCATCGGTTTTCACCTAGACTCCTTTATTTCACAATAACATATCTTGATTGGAATAACAATATGGTCTAACGGGTATTTAGAATATGTTTCACCAGGATTTAAATCCACTTTGGCTATTAAGGAATTTTATGAATATATTAGCACCTTACTTGGAAAATTTTATCTTTTTTATACCCTTTAGTCTTGAATTTGCATATATGCTTCGCCCAACAAGCTTATTGAGCTAGTTGCTAAGGTTTTGGTTTAGTTGATTGTTGTTCGTGTGCATTTTTCTTTAATCATTATTGCATTCTGGAAGTTTTATTGTGTTCTAAGTTGTTTACAGGGTCTTGCAATGGAAAGGGATGAGGCATTGAGGGGGGTCTCTCTCGCATCCATATCTGACCGGATCGGAGATCCTTTTAGGATATAGCTCAGCGCCAGTTCTTCATGTTGTTGATGTTGATTAAAAGGTAATTAATTTGGTGTCAACTTCATCTTTAGTTGTACTTGTAGAAGACTATTTAGGATTCAGTATTTGACTATTATTCCTATGTTTCCAATGATTCCATTGTTGTTGTAAACTCAAAGGGATCCTCAAAGAGTTTTCCTAAGCATGAGACGAGACATGTTTCAGAGCATAAGGTACAGAACCAGTGTCTAAGATTTACTATAAGTTATTTATTTATTTAAATTAAACCTCCAGTGGGGAGGGGCAACTATGGTATGCCATACCTTTATTACTCAAAAAAAATCTTATACACTTGTCGGGGGTACATTTTGACTTTACCCGAGAGAAAAAACATATTCCTAGTTAAATAAAAGGAAAATTGAATTCTGGGCCTAACTCACCCAGGATAAGGCCTAATAAGGTATAAACCAAAGAGAGCTAAGGATAAGGCCTAAACAATGGAGAGTTTTAGGCCTTAAAAGTCCTAATCATGAACTAGACCAACATCACCAAAAGCTAAGGTCTATAAACAGAACGATTAAGGATCAAACAAGGACCTTAACCGAGTTGCAATTTCTACCCAAAAACTATATGCACAAATTGCACCTTGCTCAAATTGAACACCCTGCAACTTGCACATAACCACTTGCAACTTGGAAGCACAACAACCTTGGCAATTGCAAATTTCAAATTGCAACTTGCAATATAACAAGTTGCAACTTGAAAGAATAATCTTGCAAGTTCAAATTGCCACTTGCAACCATATCTAACAAACTCCAAATGCAAATTACTATCAAAAGATATTTCCAAGACCCAACACACCTTCCAGCCCCACTCCAAGCCTTTTCAGCAAGCATACCGACCACCAATCTGCATAAATAAATCCCCGCGCCGCACCAGAAAGGCTTTCCACACATACGAATTGCATACATAGCAAATGCAGACTTTGTCCAGCCCGTTTCCAGGACAACAACTCTGTCCAGCTTCTCGACACAACCGACCTTGTAAAACAAAGTATTTACTCCCTATTTTTTCCAGCAAATTTCTACAACATTTCTTCGCAGCAAATCCACTCCCAACTCATTTAGCAACCGGAAGCCTTAAATACGCTATCTTATTCTTATCAAGAATAATTAGAGACTTTATTCTTTTAGGAAGTGAGCCCCAAGAATAAGTTTGAGACATATCCTCCACTTGCGCCAATCTAGCCAAGGCGTCCGCCACTGAGTTAGTCTCCCTGAACACATGTATGCAATGCCACGCCAAAGCCTTACTCATCTCTCTGATCTCCATGGGAGGTCATGGAGCACGTTGCAATGGGTATGAATGAACCCCGGATCATTGGAAGCGACTTCAATATTATAGTGGAAGGTGGAGAAAAATTAGGCGGACGTCCTCCTAATCATTTGGCGATGTCAGAATTTTCTAGGTGTATTTCGAATTGTGGTCTTTAAGATTGTAGTTTTGAAGGACCAAAATACACATGGTGTAATAACCAAAGAGGAGATGACAGAACCTGGGCTAGATTGGATCGTTTTTTGGGGAATGCAGACTGGATCACATTAATGCAGCATACTCGGGTCGATCATCTAATAAGAACTTGCTCGGATCACGCCCCTTTGTTACTTTCTTTGCTGTTGTCTCAGAGGGCAGGTATGTCCCATTTCAGGTTTCAAAGTATGTGGCTAACTCATGATGAATTCCTGGGATTTGTAGACAGAAACTGGAACACTCATGCAGAAGGTATTGGGGCTATGTATAGAGTGGTCGTCAAACTTAAGCGCCTTAGGGGAGCTCTGAAAATTTGGAATAAAGAAAATTTTGGAAATATATTCATTACTATCAGAAGGTTGGAGGATGACATTCAAAGACTGGAGTTCAGTTTAATGCAGGGTTGGGATACAAATGACATGGTGAATCTGAATAGATGTCAAGCTGAACTCAAAATGGCTTTGGTGAGAGAAGAAATTTACTGGAAACAAAAATCACATGAAAATGAATTTAAAGAAGGAGATGCATGCATTAAAATTTTCTTTGCTTCCGTCAAAGCCAAATAGAAAACAAGAGCGATTACTAAAATCTGTGACATGGCAGGGAATTTAATCACTTATCCAAGATGTATTATTTTGGAAGCTAATAATTTTTTTGGATCTCTGCTTTCACCAGGAGGGTACCAACAAGGTCTAGAACTCTTGGACTGCATTCCGAAATTGATATGGGAGGAGGATTGTGATTTTCTCATGAAGCTGCCAGATTTAGAGGAAGTCAGAAAAACAATTTTTAGCATTCCCCATGACAGTTCCCTGGGTTCGGATGGATTTACAGTTGACTTCTTTCAGAGTTTTTGGGATATTATTGGTCAGGACATCTGGAAAGCTGCGAAGGAATTTTTTGAATGCCAAGAGATGCCAGGTACTTTCTCTTCCAATTTTTTGGCGCTTATTCCTAAAATTGAAGAGTCGGTATCTTAGTCTGATTTCAGGCCTATTAGTTTGTGCAACGTGGTATATAAATTTTTTAGTAAAATTCTTTGTGTTAGATTGGCCAAAATTCTTTCAAATATTATTTCTTTACAGCAGGGGGCCTTTGTACAAGGGAGACTCATCTAAGAAAATATTGGTTTGGCACAAGAACTTATGAGAGAGATTGGAAAAAAGGTGATTGGAAACAATGTGATTTTCAAGTTGGATATGGAAAAGTCGTATGACAGAATTTTATGGGGATATCTCTTGGCGGTTTTGCGCAAATTTTGTTTCAATAATAGAATGTGTTATCTGATATCAAATTGCGTTACACAGTGCAGATTCTTGGTGTTGATGCAAGGTAGATATGATGGGTATTTTAGATCATCAAGGGGCCTTAGACAAGGTGTCCCTCATTCTCCTCTCCTCTTTGTTATTGCGGCAGAAGTGCTAAGCAGAGGACTCTCTCGGGCTTTTCGTAGAGGGAAAATTGGTTATTATCACACCCCCATTACCCACCTTTTATATGCTGATGACTCACTGATTTTCTTGAATGGCAGGAAAAAAATCCATTGAAGGATGCATGAAGTTTATCGAAAAATATTGTTGGGTTTCAGGAGAAAAAATTAATATTGAGAAAAGTTCTTTTATGATTGATGAGAAAGTCCGTGCAGAAAAAATAATTTTGATCAAATTATGGACATGTTTCTTTTACAAGCAGTCCCCGTTCACATACCTTGGAGTACCCATTTATCAAGGCAGATATAGAATTTCATATTTTGAAGCTTTGGTAAATAAAATCCAGAATAGAATTCAAGGTTGGAAATCCAGACTTTTGTCGCCAGGGGGTAGATTGACATTGACCAGGCATGTTTTATTGTCAACGCCAATTTACACCATAGCAGCTACAGTTGTTCCTATAAGAGGAAATGGATAGCATGGAATAAAATCAGTGTTCCTAAGGAGGAAGGTGGGTTAAATGTTAGAAGAATGGATGATATTTTAAAAGCTTTTCGCATTAAGTCCCTTTGGAATCTAATAAACTCTAATTCTTTATGGGCAAATTTTTTGAGGAAAAAATACTTGAAGGCATGGGTTCCCATCAGAAAACAAGAGATTAAAGCTGGGGCTTCACCGTTTATAAAAGAGCTGTTGGCACATAAAAATTTTATAGTTGAAAATTCTACTTGGAGGATCAGTAGAGGTAACGTCAGTTTCTTTGAAGAACATTGGGCTAAGGATGAAATCTTTACTAGAAATGGGGAGGCGGAAACAAATGACACTTGGCCTTCCCTAAGGCAAATGTACAAGGAGAACTTCAGAATGTTAACCTCAGTAATGCAAAGAAAAGCTCAAGAGCTTTATAAGACAATAGTGAAAGGTGTTGAGGGCGTCCGAGATTTTAAAATATGGGTACCAAATAATGATGGTATGTTCTCTATTAACTCTGTATGTAAAATTTTATGTGGAAGAGGGCTACAAGATGAATTTTGGAATTGGATTTGGCATCCTTTATTGCATTCTAAAATTTACATTTTTACATGGAAGATTATTAGAAGGGCCATACCCATAGATGGAGAAATTAGAAGACTAGGGTTCCAACTGGCTTCTAACTGTGGGTGTTGTTCTCAATCTGGGGAGGAAACTATTAAACATCTTTTCTTGGAGGGTGAGCTAGCAAGAAGAGTGTGGAGACATTTTGACTTGATGTTTGATATACATGTGCATAGACCGGTTGAAGTCTATACCATGCTAAAGGCGTGGTTTAGGAAGGCGAAGAAATTAACCTTATCAGGTACCCTAATTCATCTCACTCCTCTTTTTATTTTATGGGAAATTTGGATCCAGAGAAACACAAATTTTTTGAAGGAAAGGAGTGTTCGCCGTGTTATGTGATTATTAAAGTTTACTACTGGATTAAATGTGTTGCAAAAGTTTTTATTCCGAAAGCAAAGGAAGCTAACAGGACTTTGCTTCATAGATTGGGTATACAAGAGAAGAAAGTAGAAATGAGTTATCTCCGGGTGATTTATTGGGCTTTCCCTCCTACAGGATGGTATGCGTTAAATGTAGATGGATTTTGTAAGGAGAATAATACTTCTAAGGGTTTTGTTATTAGAAATGAAGAGGGTAATTTTGTGGGAGCTAGACAATGTTTTTTCGGTGAAGGATCAAATAATTCAGCAGAAACGAGGGCCTTGCTTGAATGCTTGAGATTTTGTATTGATCAGGGACTTCGAAATTGCATTATTCAAACGGATTCTATGCTGGTTAAACAATGGCTTCTCCAAGAAGCAAGTATACCTTGGTCTCTTAGCAATTGGTGGAGGGAGATCAAAGAGATGAACAAGGCTTTGGTGTGGCATTGCATCCATGTGTACAGGGAAACTAATGCAGTGGTGGACGCATTGGCTAGATTTGTGCAATTGGAGCATATGTCTCGAACTTATTCTTGGGACTCGCTTCCTAAAAGAATAAAGTATCTACTTATTCAACAATTAAAAGTAATATGTAGGTGAATAGTAATAAAGCATCCATACAAATGTTATAATATTTACAATTAAAAGTAATATGTAGGTGAATAGTGACTAGAGATATTTTTGTAGATTCAACAATTAATAATAAACTTTATAAAGACGAACAATACTTATTTTTGGGTTCCAAAACTGCCTTCCCAATTATATATTTTTTGCAATCAAAACCAAAAATTTAATAAACAGTGACCAAGGGTAGTGTTGTACATTCAATAATTACTTTTGAATATAATACCAATAAACTTTACAACGTTGAATAGTAATTTGTTTCCTATTTTAATTTTTTTTCTCATTTTCCCTCCCAATTTCTTAATATTTAGATGATTAATGACAAGGGGTGTTTGTGTCTTTTAACAAAAAACACTATTACACATTTTTTTTTTTTAATGTCAGACCTTTATTCCTTCTAAAAAAAATTTACATCCAGCGGGAGTACATTATGACTTTGCCCAGAAAACCAAAACTAAAAGATTACAAAAATCTCGCACCACTTCCATGAGACCATAAGGCCACAGCCTATAGCCATTTCCACTGCCAAAGGGGCTCACCGAAAACTCACTAGCAGCCATCCAAAAAACTGCACAAAACCTGTCCAAAAGCAATACTATGGCAACACAATTGCAACTTTTCCCAATGCCCAATATTAGAATCCACCAAAACCAGAGAGCAAACAACTTCTCTGTTTGAGTTAAGCCCTGAATTTAGGGTTTGCATGCTTTGTTCGCGAAGATCTTCAAGGAGTGTTTCCATTGGGCAACTGAGTTGTGGTAGCCTAACCTTCATTTCCAATGTTCTTTTGACCCAACCTAGTTAATTTCACTTCCATCATATCTTTTAGTTGTAAAAACCTTTGCTTCACCCTGTCCCCGCCATATTTCTCTATTGCCCCCTTTGTTGCATTGTTGGTTTCAATTCCATTTTCATGATCTTCTAATGTTTTCAAAAAAAAATTTAACCATAGAATAGGTTAATGGACTTTCCATACCTTCAATGTCGAACCCCATACCTCCAACCTCAAACCTTGTTTCAGTTAAATTGTCCATGGAAGCAGAGACAACATCCTTTGGTGTTTTGGGAGAATTCCCGTGCATAGCCTCTTCATTATCCACTGTCTGATCTTGATTTATCGTATCACTGTCATTCCCATCCTTCGTCAAAGTCACTGGAGTACCCTGTGGTGTGTGCGCTGTAGCACTGGAGCACCCTGTGGTGTGTGCGCTGAAGCACTGTGGTGTGTGCACTGAAGCACCCTGTGGTGTGAGTGTTGAAGTCACTGTAACACCCTGTGGAGCACCCTGTGGTACGTGCACTGGAGTCACTGGAGTACCCTCTGGTGTGTGCGCTGAAGCACCCTGCGCAGTCGCTGCAACACCCTGAAGTTGCGGCTCAGTTTTGGGTGAAACAATAAACTTAGCCCCTGAATTTACAACATCATCCTTCTTTAAAATCAGTTCATGGTTCCCCATAACATTTGCAATCTCCGAAACTGTGTATCCCGCCTCCAAAAGGCATTCCTCCGTGGATTCTGGAACAACTACGGCATTGTCATGAGCCGTGTGAAAAATATGTTCCTCAATCTTGAGATCTTCATGCTTTTTCTCAATTCCTTCCCCACAACCATGCGAATTTTCCTCATCTAAAACTCCAAATTTGTTAACCAAAATAACATTTTCGAATTCCTTTTCCCATGCTTTTTCCTTGTTTTCTTCTACTTGTCACTAATAATCTCGACTCCTTGAGAGTTTTTTGCTCCACTAACTCCTATTTTCTCATCATTTTCCATAGTTTTTGTGGCAACCGGAACATACATTTGTTCGTAAACGTTTTGACCTTGTTTCTCCCCTACTTGGTTTTGCTTTTGCTTGGTCTTGTCGGAAGTCTTAATTTCCCTATGACTTTCTCCATCAACATTAGATTGATCATTCTTCTTGCCAACCAGTTTTCTACAATAGTCTTTCTCATGCCCAATTAGCGAACAATGGTCGCAATATTTGAATCCTGGATATTCAAGTTTCTGCCAGAATCCTCCATATTTTGAACTTTCAAGCCAAATCCTATGTGGGAGAGGTTTAGTGACATCTATCTCGACACACATGCGTGCCACCTTTGGACGGGCAAAGAATCTAGTTCCATCATCAATCCGAAGGAAACTTCTGAAGGAATCCCCAATCGCCTTCATGATGGCGGGAAGAAAGAAAGCGAAAGAAAGATTTGGGAGTTCAATCCATAATGGTGCCAACTCCGGATCCGTGTTTACCATTTTACCCACACAATTTCTTAATAATTACAAGCACAATAAATAGGTTGGTGAATAGCCACAAGGGTGTTTGTGTATTCTAAATGAAACACTATTACATATGTTTATCATTTTTTCTACACCTACTCGTCTAATATATAATATCATCATTATATGTCAAGAGGCAATATAATGATTTATCTAATGGAATATTCATCACTAAGTCGATATTTCTTAAGTTGAATGATCACAACCTTATCAAAATATAACCATTATATAAAGAAGTAAACATTTCAGTAACAAAACACTTGAGATCAAACACAAAAAAAATGAGTAAAATTACATATGTTTATCATTTTTTCTACACCTACTCGTCTAATATATACACTACTACAAATATAGGCTTGGATAGCGCTTAAAAATAGGCTTGGATAGCGCTTTTTAGCGCTATCTAAGCGACCGCTATGGTAGCTTAGATAGCGCTCAAAAAAGCGCTATGCAAGGCGCGTACTTGAATAGCGCTTCGTTAGATAGCGCTTTTTAAAGCGCTATGTAAGCGTTGATTTTTTTTTTGATTAACTTCAATAGCGCTTTAAAAAGCGCTATGTAAGCGCTAATTTTTTTTTTAAATTAGCTTGAATAGCGCTTATAAAAGCGCTATTTAATTTTGTTGATTTTTTTTTAATTTTTTTTTTTTAATTAGCTTCTAAAGCGCTATTTAATTTCGGTGAATTTTTTTTTATTAACTACCATATAATATTTTTTTATATAATATTTAATATAATAATGACAACGTTCAATCAATATTCAATAAAGACACAACATGATAACTAACTGTTTCTCATTCATTCAAAATATAATTTAAGCATTCATACAAAATTGTTAATATGCTATCATATATATACACCAGCTTTTTTGGCCACGAAATGAAATGGCCAACAGCTTCTCCTACAGTCCTAACTTCGTCTGTACATTGCGGCACCGCTGAATGTTTCTCAGATTCTACCGCCACTTCAAATTGTATCCTCGCATAACCTGAAATTGCATCATGGCATTGTATAAGTATAACAACACACACACACACTAAGTCGGTATATAAATCTTAACCTGAAATACAAGAACACACCTAAAAAAAACAGTGGTTGTTAGAACTTACATATTTTTTACAAAATATCTTTATGAGCATCATAAATAAGGATTTAACTTTAACCACAGTGATGTAGAGGGAAGGAAATGCAGACACGGAAAAATGAATAGCATACGTACAATAGAAGAAGTCAAACCTGACATCTGCATCATTTTCTGCCTCCCCAATTTCCAGTGGCAAGAGAATACTTAAGGCCACTTGTAATTGTTTTGGCATTGATTGCCATTCGCAGGTCAACATCTTTTCCCTTGTCAAGACACTATTTATTCACATAAATAAATTAGCTACAAGAAAACCTATATTACAATTAGGAACATCTTCGTTCATGCATTCATGTAGTGGTAGAGGGTAGAAAGGGAGGGAGAGAGTCAGCACCTTCTGAATGGATGATTTAACATCCCTTGTCAACTTTCTGAACAGCTGCATTCATAGACAACGAAGTCACACATGTAGTTAAACATCATAAAAGTCTGAAAAGAAAGTTGACAAGGAGAATGACCTGTGTGTGTTGAACCCAATGTCTCATTTCTTATACCTATATAAAAGAAAGCTGCAGGGATTATTTCTGAGTAGAAGGAGAAGTCCTCTGCACCCATCATAGGTGGAGCCACCCTGAAGTTCTTCCGACCTACTAAGTCAATGGCAACGTTCCTTACGTGTTCATACATGCCTTGTTCATTCATGGTTGGCGGGTAAATAGGTTGCTCTTTCTCTAAGAAGTCAACCACTGCTGAGCATCTGTATACACTTGCTTGTTCGATGATCACCTGTTATTATGAAAATCATTGGCATTGACAACAGTTTGGAAGGAATAATGTAAAAAAGTTGATGTAAAAATTGTGACTAGAACTTCTGAGTTCTAAGAAACCTGTTCAATTCTATGTCGGATTTGGTAGATGTTGGAGAAAGCCCTGAAGGTTCCACCAAGGACAACTGATTCAGGGATCATACCAAGATCATTGCCTCCGTTAAATGAAGCTACTGATACTACCTGAATAAGAACATTGTTATGTATTGCATCATTTAGCAGTATGAACCTTGATAACATGAACTACAGTTGGGTAGAAGGGGCTTATTACCTGAGAGTCCAATGGATCCGCTTCACGGGATACAATGTTCTGCAAGCTAATTACAACAGCGGAAGAAGCCAAGATAGTGTCAACAGGGTGGTGCAGAGTCTCTTCATGTCCATGTTTTCTACTTATCACGGCCCGAAAGAAGCCACATCCAGCAAGCAAAGGACCAGGTCTTGAACTAATGACCGATGTTGGATGCTGATGAGATACATGTACTGCAAATCCTAATAAATAGTTACTCTCAAGAATAGTTTATAGAGATGTTTATAGGGTGTTACCGTAATCTTAGTTTAGTAATTAAGAGTCTACAAGGACTGAAAATCCAAACCATAAGTCCATGTTCACGGTTCTTCAATATCTTTGCGGCACCAAGAAGCATTGCTACATGTGCATCATGCCCGCAGGCATGCATTTTACCAGCAACCTTGCTTTTATGCTCCCAATCCATAGCTTCCTGACACATAAAACCTGTTAATCGCTTCATAGTTGGATGGATTTCAGCTTAACAAGTCTTTTGATCTGTAGGAAAAATCCTGTAGCACGAATTAATGACAGCAAACATCCATAGACTAATTTAGGATCGGGGTAACGATCACGTTTCAAGACAACATATTACAGATGATAGAGAGATTAAATAAAGAGTAGTGGTGAGCCTGGTTGAGAGTGAGTGAGGGAGATAGAGAAAGGGAGAAAAAGATGGAATGAATGCACCTTGAACTTATGAAGATAACATGAGGCAATAGATTATTATCCCATATGCTAAAAATTCTCAAACCACAGTCCAAAGTGCAAACATTAAACCTATATCATCACCATGACATCACACCAATTTCTTTTCCAATAATACCCCATTTTGTACTAAAATTGTGAATTTATGCCAAAAATAGAAGTAAGGAGAATGACCTTGTCAACTTTCTGAATGGATGATTTAACATCCCTTGTCAACTTTCTGAACAGCTGCATTCATAGACAGCAAATCAAACTTGATATGGCTAACATGAAGCAGACTGTCCCTGAAGTTTATCAGGTGTGTATTCATTCTTTCATTCATTAAAAAATGTCAACTTCACGAGCCTAAAAAAATTGGAAACAAGAAGGTGCAGTCCTGTGAGATGTCTTACAATGAAAAGAACTCAAACAATGATCACAATCAAGAAACAAATCAACCCAGAAAATGAAGTGAAGCAAGCTAATCAATTATATCAAAGATTAGTCATATTCAATATGAGCTGATAATTACCAGATCATGTGTGTTAAACAACCTATGAGAGATAAAAGTTGCAACATCATACCTGCAAGTTAGAAGTTACCATGCCCCATCTCTAGCAGATTTGGCTTCAAATTCCATATGATGAGGGTTATCCAAAGCACTCCTTCCTGCATTCACTAATATTAGAAATGAAATACAAATTTTGAGGCACATTCAGTTCAACAACAATCGGCCTCGCCATATTCTCATATCTGATGCATCAACTTCTTTTTTAATGAAAATCTATCTACAAATCTTATAAGATGAATCCTTAATAAATAAAACTACGGCCCAATCAAACGTTTACATAAATCAAAGCAACCAGTATAGCCCAATCAAAGCTATAGAAACTCAAACTAACTCAAGGTTACATTGTACCCTCTTTCAGATTCAACAATTTAATCACAAACATAAAGAAAACAACACTTTCTACATCTTAGTATAACTTCAAACCATAGTTTTATCATCAGCTTAAAAATGATTTAAGGAGTTAGGAAGAGGATCATTTCAGCTGAACAATTGGATTATCTGAGTGTGCATAGCGCAAATAGTTGTCACGCTTGAAGTTTAGACTAAGGCTGCGTTACACGACACATTGTGAAGTTACTTATTGGATATAGCCACGTAAAACTACCAGCAATTATTTTCTTGCAAACATTCCTGGCCCAGCAATTATAACTAACGGCCACTATCTCTATCTCTCAGAGTCTCAATAACTAACTCAATTTCCAAAACTTAGAAGTCTGGTTGACCATACTAATACAACCATAACTTATCACTGTAGCCTAGTGCTTCTATGAGAAGTACAAGTGCATTTACTTTCGACTCCAAAAACACAACCTAAGTTTTGTCGCCAAGCAAGGTCAAATAAAAACTAGTACAAGATAAAAGCATTAAAGCACTCAGATCAACCAAATAAGAACCTTACTTGACAAAACGTGACCAGAACAACGTAAAAGCAAAGGCAACTGGTAAAATAACAACCTGACGGAACAGGAGCAGTTTGAGTCACATTCCTCATTGGAGCCAAATCATCACGAGGCATAGGTGACACAGTTAACAATAGCAATAGAGTAGAGAACTTCACGAGTTGGAACTGTAAGATTGGATTCCTGCAAACAAGCTTCCATCTCCGCAACCTGACAAAATAGCAATACCATATTGCTGAATGTAATTAGCAATCTTGAGACTTCAACCATACTAAGATACTAAACCCAGCTAAGCCTGTGACTTAATAATATCTATTAAACAAGAAGAACTGCCTGAAAGTTGCACTACAAACAGCAGTGACAAACCATATCTAATGCAAAACACTCCTGAATCTCAATACTCGTATACCAATATTTATTAACAAAGAAAGTAGCCACAGCCATACATGGGAAAACAATTGGATTCAACTATTTTTTATTAATTTGATTAGTTAGTTTCCGATTGTACTGAAGGATATATTAGATGGTTTGGCATGCTTACTTCTGTATCCTTGAGTATATCATGAGTATGTATAAGCATATAACTTGGTCGATCATGTAAAAACTTAGTTAGTCGTATAACAAGACAGGACATTCATCTCTTAGGCTATGTTTAAAAGAAACTTTCTCCAAGAAAACTTGCCAAAAGTGAGAAAATAGAAGAGAAAAAAGGGAGAGAAAATGCAAAACATGAATTTAATGATAGTCCCTACCCTCATGTTTTCGACGAAGTTGTGGAAAATGTTTTGTTAGGATGGGAGCAAACAATATTTTCTCAAGATATATGGTCATCTTCCACCTCAATTCTGGATTGCTTGTTGTCTCTCGCTGCTTTTCCTGCTAACTCCAACACCTGATAAGAAGAAACCCATTGTAAATTAGATTCCCAATTCATTAGGTCAAAATTGTTCAAGTCTGTTTCACAAAAAATCACAAATTTAAGCACCATAATCAAAGTCCATTGTCAATTTCATAAAAATAAACCAAAACAATCAATAAACATGATTCAATTTCGTTTCAGAAAATCAAAAAATTAGGGCACAAAAGGCAAATCAAAACCAAACTAATGAAAACCCATTCAAAATCAAAGCATGCTTAACCAACCCGGTTCTAAAGATATAAACTTGAAACAAAATACCCAGATTTAAATGAGCTTCCGACTCCTCGGTTCCACGCCTCCTCGCCTCCTCTGGTTCCTCGCCTGAGTCGCCTCCTTCCTCGGTTCCTCGCCTGAGTCGCCTCCTTCCTCGCGTCCTTCCTCGGTTCCTCGCCTCCTCGATCTGGTTCCTCGCCTCCTCGCCTCTGTTCCGTCCCTCCTCTCTCTGTGTTTGAAAAAATGGCAAAAGCAAAACCAACATACATGTGGTCGAGATTTAGGTTTTTATTAGGGCTTTTGATATTAACCGTCCGATCATATCAAGATCTTAAAAAATGAGATTTAATTTGATATTTGAAGCGCTATACAAGAGGAAAGTAGCATAGCGCTTTTAAAGCGCTATGCAAGCACTTTAAAAGCGCTATGGTAGTTTTGGTAACGTTTTTTCACATAGCGTTTTTTAAAGCGCTATCTAAGACATAATTAAGATAGCGCTTAACTGAAAAAAAAATTTAAAAGCGCTATTGTAGCGTTTTTTTTGATTATTTTTTTTTTAAAGACAAATAAGCGCTATCCTAGCGCCCACTTGGATAGCTCTTTAAAAAAGCGCTATCTAAGTGGCGTTACCTAAGCTAATATTTGTAGTAGTGATAATAGCATCATTATATGTCAAGAGGCAATATAATGATTTATCTAATGGAATATTCATCACTAAGTCGATATTTCTTAAGTTGAATGATCACAACCTTATCAAAATATAACCATTATATAAAGAAGTAAACATTTCAGTAACAAAACACTTGAGATCAAACACAAAAAAAATGAGTAAAATGGCTTCTTCAATCTTTGCAACATTTTCACCACTTTCTTTGTTGTTGTTGTTGTTGTTGCCAACATCAATGGCATCTTCGGATGCAAATTATGAAGACTTTCTCCAATGCCTGGATCTCTATTCTCAAAATTCCATTCCAGTTTACACTACCCGAAACACTTCTTCCTATACATCCATCTTGGAGTCGACCATATATAACCTTATATTCCTGTCACCCACCACCCCCAAACCATACTTCATTGTCACACCCATGCAAGAGTCCCATGTCCAAACATCTGTTATTTGCTGCAGAAAGCATGGACTGCAGATGAGAATTCGAAGTGGGGGTCATGATTTTGAAGGCCTATCTTACGTATCAAATGTGCCATTTGTTGTCCTTGATTTGATACATTTTAGAACAATAAAAGTTGATATCGAAGATAACAGTGCATGGGTTCAAACAGGTGCTACAATTGGTGAACTTTATTATCGGATTGCTGAGAAGAGTAGGGTTCATGCATTTCCAGCAGGGTTGTGCCTCACTGTTGGTGTTGGTGGACACATCAGTGGAGCTGGATATGGTGCGTTGATCCGAAAATACGGGGTATCAGCTGACCACGTCATCGATGCACGTATAGTGAACGCTGATGGAGAAATTCTGGATAGAGAATCCATGGGTGAAGATCTTTTTTGGGCCATCAGAGGTGGTGGAGGGGCTAGTTTTGGAGTGATCCTGGCATGGAAAATACGATTGGTTCCTGTTCCACCTACCGTGTCTATTTTCATAGTCCCCAAAACCTTGGAAGAAGGCGTGACTGCTCTTCTTCATAAGTGGCAGTTCATTGGAGACAATGTCCATGAAGATCTTTACATCGGCATCAGTATGCGCCGCGAGATCATCAGTCCAAAAGGCGATAAAACAATATTAGTTTCATTCATAGGCCTTTTCCTTGGTGGTTCTGAGAAACTAATCCAACACATGGAACAAAGCTTTCCTGAATTGGGAGTGAAGCCCCGTGACTGCGTCGAAATGAGTTGGATAAAGTCCGCTGTGGTTTTTGGAGTTTTCTCCAACGACGCATTACTTAATGTGTTACTAGACAGGAAGAACCCATTCCCACCAAAAAGTTACTTCAAGATAAAATCTGATTATGTGACAGAACCCCTTCCAGTAACTGTACTGGAAGGAATATTGAAAAGATTTCTTAAAAATGGAATTGATAAGCCTGAGATTATCTTGACTCCTTACGGTGGAAGGATGAATGAAATTTCAGAGTCGGAAATTGCTTTCCCACACAGAAAAGGAAACCTTTATAAGATCAACTATATAGTAGAATGGGAAGAAGCCGGGAGCATGGAAAAACACTTAAGCTGGATTAGAGAGCTATACGAGTACATGACTCCTTATGTATCAAAGTCACCGAGGTCTTCATATCTCAACTTCAAGGATATCGATTTGGGTCAGATGAAAAATGGTACTGCAACCTACTCACAGGCTAAGGTTTGGGGTAGTAAGTACTTCAAGAATAACTTCAAAAGATTGGTGCAAGTGAAGACCAAGGTTGATCCAAACAATTTCTTCTCTAATGAACAAGGCATCCCACCTTTTTCATCATAGGGCGAACTGATGAAGGAAAACAAAAATGCTGTTTTTGGCAAGAAGTGTGCTAGTTTCATTATTTTCATCAAATTAAGGTATTAAATTACCAGGTTAAGTCAATCCTCAATACTGAATACTACCAAGTGTAAACCAAGATTCACCCTTGTATAATCTGTAAGGTATATGATGACTTTAAGAAGCAATTATGGTATTTTTCTAACTATGGTCGTATGGCGACAAACAGCGTACAATTGTGCAAATTGACTATTGATTTTGACATTTTTGAAATTAATTTGTATATGATCTTGGACATATTATTATAATGACAAAGGAGAACGGAAGGTATATTTAGCATGCATCATGAAATCGTCGGCAGGAAAGTACACTCTCATATTGTCCTGGACTATTTGTTGCGAAGTGTGTACGATATGGATTGAGATATAATATTTTTCTAACTACATTTTTCCAGTCACTTCTATTTTTTCACCCAATTAATATGAAAAACAGTGGCGCCCAAAGCATACCAACAACCACTACAAGAAAAGTCCTCATTTATAGCATTTTTGTCCAAAGTGCTATGACTACACCGGTGTATTAAAAGTCAAGTTTGCTAATAGCATTTTTTACAATTGTATTATTAAAAGCAAAGTTTTAATAATTTTAAAATTATAAAAATGCTATCTAAAATTTAGGCGGGCTCTTTGGCGCTCCCAAAAAAATTCACTCATCGAGACCCTAATCCTCTCTCTCTCGCCCGAGATCTTTCAACCCAAAACTAAACAGATCTATATGAGAGAGAGTAAAGCTTGATCTCTTTACGGAACCCTCTGGTAATAAATTTGTTTCCTTAATTCTTCTTGTCTCTATTTCTAGGGTTTTAGATTATGTGATGGGTGTTTGAGTTCGGTTTCCTACGGGGGTGTTTGTGTTGGAATTTTTTGACATGTTTGTAAAGTTACGATTTTTGTTTATGGTTTAAGAAGCAAAAAATGTGGATCATTATGTGTAGGAGCTTTTTTGTTGTAGTGAATTGGGTTTGCTGCCATAGGAAAGCTTATCTTCAATAATGGAGTCAGGAGTCGGTACTGGTTTAGATTTCAGAGAAATTATATACTTAACAACGAGAGGTTGAGGATAAAAGTTATTAAAAATAGAAAAATTTGAAGGTAAGATCGGCATGGCTGCTGTGAAAATGCAGTGAAGGCATCTGCCTCTAGTTGACTCCTTGTGGCTTCGTCACTGTGTCTTTTATTTATTATCATGGAATGGTCTTCATAGTCTATGAAAATAAACTTGCTGGAGGATTCTAAATGAATGGATCATGAACACTGCTCGTTTTATTTTGTGGTTGAGTGAATACTGCCATGTTATACTTCTTTCATAGTGGTACTCCTCTTATCTTGACTTCATTGATTTATCCTACAATGAGTTAATCATTCTCAACATGAGCCCTGAGCATACTATAGTCAGTGGTTGAAACTATGCATATATGTTGGTATTGCCATTGCTTGCTACTAGTCTTAGTGGCGAGTTGGTTGAGTACTGCTAGTGATCATTAAGTTTGTTTCCAAAGTACGTGACTAGTAGAACGTGTTTTCACACTGTTGTGAAAATGAACTCATGGGCTCGTAGAGTCATTTCCACATACCATTCACTAATAGAATCTACGACATGAAAAAATCAATAAGGCAAACTGATGCTTTTACCCGCATCCCATGTCCTTAGATTGTTTACAAATTGAGATAGTTTGCAATTTTCTTCCTCCACTTCTCTCCTTCCCTTTTTTTCAAACTTGTCTAGCATTCATCTCTGGTACAAAGTGCTAACTCTAAGGTATCTCTCTTATGAACATGAGGTGCATCGGTTTTCACCTAGACTCCTTTATTTCACAATAACATATCTTGATTGGAATAACAATATGGTCTAACGGGTATTTAGAATATGTTTCACCAGGATTTAAATCCACTTTGGCTATTAAGGAATTTTATGAATATATTAGCACCTTACTTGGAAAATTTTATCTTTTTTATACCCTTTTTAGTCTTGAATTTGCATATATGCTTCGCCCAACAAGCTTATTGAGCTAGTTGCTAAGGTTTTGGTTTAGTTGATTGTTGTTCGTGTGCATTTTTCTTTAATCATTATTGCATTCTGGAAGTTTTATTGTGTTCTAAGTTGTTTACAGGGTCTTGCAATGGAAAGGGATGAGGCATTGAGGGGGGTCTCTCTCGCATCCATATCTGACCGGATCGGAGATCCTTTTAGGATATAGCTCAGCGCCAGTTCTTCATGTTGTTGATGTTGATTAAAAGGTAATTAATTTGGTGTCAACTTCATCTTTAGTTGTACTTGTAGAAGACTATTTAGGATTCAGTATTTGACTATTATTCCTATGTTTCCAATGATTCCATTGTTGTTGTAAACTCAAAGGGATCCTCAAAGAGTTTTCCTAAGCATGAGACGAGACATGTTTCAGAGCATAAGGTACAGAACCAGTGTCTAAGATTTACTATAAGTTATTTATTTATTTAAATTAAACCTCCAGTGGGGAGGGGCAACTATGGTATGCCATACCTTTATTACTCAAAAAAAATCTTATACACTTGTCGGGGGTACATTTTGACTTTACCCGAGAGAAAAAACATATTCCTAGTTAAATAAAAGGAAAATTGAATTCTGGGCCTAACTCACCCAGGATAAGGCCTAATAAGGTATAAACCAAAGAGAGCTAAGGATAAGGCCTAAACAATGGAGAGTTTTAGGCCTTAAAAGTCCTAATCATGAACTAGACCAACATCACCAAAAGCTAAGGTCTATAAACAGAACGATTAAGGATCAAACAAGGACCTTAACCGAGTTGCAATTTCTACCCAAAAACTATATGCACAAATTGCACCTTGCTCAAATTGAACACCCTGCAACTTGCACATAACCACTTGCAACTTGGAAGCACAACAACCTTGGCAATTGCAAATTTCAAATTGCAACTTGCAATATAACAAGTTGCAACTTGAAAGAATAATCTTGCAAGTTCAAATTGCCACTTGCAACCATATCTAACAAACTCCAAATGCAAATTACTATCAAAAGATATTTCCAAGACCCAACACACCTTCCAGCCCCACTCCAAGCCTTTTCAGCAAGCATACCGACCACCAATCTGCATAAATAAATCCCCGCGCCGCACCAGAAAGGCTTTCCACACATACGAATTGCATACATAGCAAATGCAGACTTTGTCCAGCCCGTTTCCAGGACAACAACTCTGTCCAGCTTCTCGACACAACCGACCTTGTAAAACAAAGTATTTACTCCCTATTTTTTCCAGCAAATTTCTACAACATTTCTTCGCAGCAAATCCACTCCCAACTCATTTAGCAACCGGAAGCCTTAAATACGCTATCTTATTCTTATCAAGAATAATTAGAGACTTTATTCTTTTAGGAAGTGAGCCCCAAGAATAAGTTTGAGACATATCCTCCACTTGCGCCAATCTAGCCAAGGCGTCCGCCACTGAGTTAGTCTCCCTGAACACATGTATGCAATGCCACGCCAAAGCCTTACTCATCTCTCTGATCTCCATGGGAGGTCATGGAGCACGTTGCAATGGGTATGAATGAACCCCGGATCATTGGAAGCGACTTCAATATTATAGTGGAAGGTGGAGAAAAATTAGGCGGACGTCCTCCTAATCATTTGGCGATGTCAGAATTTTCTAGGTGTATTTCGAATTGTGGTCTTTAAGATTGTAGTTTTGAAGGACCAAAATACACATGGTGTAATAACCAAAGAGGAGATGACAGAACCTGGGCTAGATTGGATCGTTTTTTGGGGAATGCAGACTGGATCACATTAATGCAGCATACTCGGGTCGATCATCTAATAAGAACTTGCTCGGATCACGCCCCTTTGTTACTTTCTTTGCTGTTGTCTCAGAGGGCAGGTATGTCCCATTTCAGGTTTCAAAGTATGTGGCTAACTCATGATGAATTCCTGGGATTTGTAGACAGAAACTGGAACACTCATGCAGAAGGTATTGGGGCTATGTATAGAGTGGTCGTCAAACTTAAGCGCCTTAGGGGAGCTCTGAAAATTTGGAATAAAGAAAATTTTGGAAATATATTCATTACTATCAGAAGGTTGGAGGATGACATTCAAAGACTGGAGTTCAGTTTAATGCAGGGTTGGGATACAAATGACATGGTGAATCTGAATAGATGTCAAGCTGAACTCAAAATGGCTTTGGTGAGAGAAGAAATTTACTGGAAACAAAAATCACATGAAAATGAATTTAAAGAAGGAGATGCATGCATTAAAATTTTCTTTGCTTCCGTCAAAGCCAAATAGAAAACAAGAGCGATTACTAAAATCTGTGACATGGCAGGGAATTTAATCACTTATCCAAGATGTATTATTTTGGAAGCTAATAATTTTTTTGGATCTCTGCTTTCACCAGGAGGGTACCAACAAGGTCTAGAACTCTTGGACTGCATTCCGAAATTGATATGGGAGGAGGATTGTGATTTTCTCATGAAGCTGCCAGATTTAGAGGAAGTCAGAAAAACAATTTTTAGCATTCCCCATGACAGTTCCCTGGGTTCGGATGGATTTACAGTTGACTTCTTTCAGAGTTTTTGGGATATTATTGGTCAGGACATCTGGAAAGCTGCGAAGGAATTTTTTGAATGCCAAGAGATGCCAGGTACTTTCTCTTCCAATTTTTTGGCGCTTATTCCTAAAATTGAAGAGTCGGTATCTTAGTCTGATTTCAGGCCTATTAGTTTGTGCAACGTGGTATATAAATTTTTTAGTAAAATTCTTTGTGTTAGATTGGCCAAAATTCTTTCAAATATTATTTCTTTACAGCAGGGGGCCTTTGTACAAGGGAGACTCATCTAAGAAAATATTGGTTTGGCACAAGAACTTATGAGAGAGATTGGAAAAAAGGTGATTGGAAACAATGTGATTTTCAAGTTGGATATGGAAAAGTCGTATGACAGAATTTTATGGGGATATCTCTTGGCGGTTTTGCGCAAATTTTGTTTCAATAATAGAATGTGTTATCTGATATCAAATTGCGTTACACAGTGCAGATTCTTGGTGTTGATGCAAGGTAGATATGATGGGTATTTTAGATCATCAAGGGGCCTTAGACAAGGTGTCCCTCATTCTCCTCTCCTCTTTGTTATTGCGGCAGAAGTGCTAAGCAGAGGACTCTCTCGGGCTTTTCGTAGAGGGAAAATTGGTTATTATCACACCCCCATTACCCACCTTTTATATGCTGATGACTCACTGATTTTCTTGAATGGCAGGAAAAAAATCCATTGAAGGATGCATGAAGTTTATCGAAAAATATTGTTGGGTTTCAGGAGAAAAAATTAATATTGAGAAAAGTTCTTTTATGATTGATGAGAAAGTCCGTGCAGAAAAAATAATTTTGATCAAATTATGGACATGTTTCTTTTACAAGCAGTCCCCGTTCACATACCTTGGAGTACCCATTTATCAAGGCAGATATAGAATTTCATATTTTGAAGCTTTGGTAAATAAAATCCAGAATAGAATTCAAGGTTGGAAATCCAGACTTTTGTCGCCAGGGGGTAGATTGACATTGACCAGGCATGTTTTATTGTCAACGCCAATTTACACCATAGCAGCTACAGTTGTTCCTATAAGAGGAAATGGATAGCATGGAATAAAATCAGTGTTCCTAAGGAGGAAGGTGGGTTAAATGTTAGAAGAATGGATGATATTTTAAAAGCTTTTCGCATTAAGTCCCTTTGGAATCTAATAAACTCTAATTCTTTATGGGCAAATTTTTTGAGGAAAAAATACTTGAAGGCATGGGTTCCCATCAGAAAACAAGAGATTAAAGCTGGGGCTTCACCGTTTATAAAAGAGCTGTTGGCACATAAAAATTTTATAGTTGAAAATTCTACTTGGAGGATCAGTAGAGGTAACGTCAGTTTCTTTGAAGAACATTGGGCTAAGGATGAAATCTTTACTAGAAATGGGGAGGCGGAAACAAATGACACTTGGCCTTCCCTAAGGCAAATGTACAAGGAGAACTTCAGAATGTTAACCTCAGTAATGCAAAGAAAAGCTCAAGAGCTTTATAAGACAATAGTGAAAGGTGTTGAGGGCGTCCGAGATTTTAAAATATGGGTACCAAATAATGATGGTATGTTCTCTATTAACTCTGTATGTAAAATTTTATGTGGAAGAGGGCTACAAGATGAATTTTGGAATTGGATTTGGCATCCTTTATTGCATTCTAAAATTTACATTTTTACATGGAAGATTATTAGAAGGGCCATACCCATAGATGGAGAAATTAGAAGACTAGGGTTCCAACTGGCTTCTAACTGTGGGTGTTGTTCTCAATCTGGGGAGGAAACTATTAAACATCTTTTCTTGGAGGGTGAGCTAGCAAGAAGAGTGTGGAGACATTTTGACTTGATGTTTGATATACATGTGCATAGACCGGTTGAAGTCTATACCATGCTAAAGGCGTGGTTTAGGAAGGCGAAGAAATTAACCTTATCAGGTACCCTAATTCATCTCACTCCTCTTTTTATTTTATGGGAAATTTGGATCCAGAGAAACACAAATTTTTTGAAGGAAAGGAGTGTTCGCCGTGTTATGTGATTATTAAAGTTTACTACTGGATTAAATGTGTTGCAAAAGTTTTTATTCCGAAAGCAAAGGAAGCTAACAGGACTTTGCTTCATAGATTGGGTATACAAGAGAAGAAAGTAGAAATGAGTTATCTCCGGGTGATTTATTGGGCTTTCCCTCCTACAGGATGGTATGCGTTAAATGTAGATGGATTTTGTAAGGAGAATAATACTTCTAAGGGTTTTGTTATTAGAAATGAAGAGGGTAATTTTGTGGGAGCTAGACAATGTTTTTTCGGTGAAGGATCAAATAATTCAGCAGAAACGAGGGCCTTGCTTGAATGCTTGAGATTTTGTATTGATCAGGGACTTCGAAATTGCATTATTCAAACGGATTCTATGCTGGTTAAACAATGGCTTCTCCAAGAAGCAAGTATACCTTGGTCTCTTAGCAATTGGTGGAGGGAGATCAAAGAGATGAACAAGGCTTTGGTGTGGCATTGCATCCATGTGTACAGGGAAACTAATGCAGTGGTGGACGCATTGGCTAGATTTGTGCAATTGGAGCATATGTCTCGAACTTATTCTTGGGACTCGCTTCCTAAAAGAATAAAGTATCTACTTATTCAACAATTAAAAGTAATATGTAGGTGAATAGTAATAAAGCATCCATACAAATGTTATAATATTTACAATTAAAAGTAATATGTAGGTGAATAGTGACTAGAGATATTTTTGTAGATTCAACAATTAATAATAAACTTTATAAAGACGAACAATACTTATTTTTGGGTTCCAAAACTGCCTTCCCAATTATATATTTTTTGCAATCAAAACCAAAAATTTAATAAACAGTGACCAAGGGTAGTGTTGTACATTCAATAATTACTTTTGAATATAATACCAATAAACTTTACAACGTTGAATAGTAATTTGTTTCCTATTTTAATTTTTTTTCTCATTTTCCCTCCCAATTTCTTAATATTTAGATGATTAATGACAAGGGGTGTTTGTGTCTTTTAACAAAAAACACTATTACACATTTTTTTTTTTTAATGTCAGACCTTTATTCCTTCTAAAAAAAATTTACATCCAGCGGGAGTACATTATGACTTTGCCCAGAAAACCAAAACTAAAAGATTACAAAAATCTCGCACCACTTCCATGAGACCATAAGGCCACAGCCTATAGCCATTTCCACTGCCAAAGGGGCTCACCGAAAACTCACTAGCAGCCATCCAAAAAACTGCACAAAACCTGTCCAAAAGCAATACTATGGCAACACAATTGCAACTTTTCCCAATGCCCAATATTAGAATCCACCAAAACCAGAGAGCAAACAACTTCTCTGTTTGAGTTAAGCCCTGAATTTAGGGTTTGCATGCTTTGTTCGCGAAGATCTTCAAGGAGTGTTTCCATTGGGCAACTGAGTTGTGGTAGCCTAACCTTCATTTCCAATGTTCTTTTGACCCAACCTAGTTAATTTCACTTCCATCATATCTTTTAGTTGTAAAAACCTTTGCTTCACCCTGTCCCCGCCATATTTCTCTATTGCCCCCTTTGTTGCATTGTTGGTTTCAATTCCATTTTCATGATCTTCTAATGTTTTCAAAAAAAAATTTAACCATAGAATAGGTTAATGGACTTTCCATACCTTCAATGTCGAACCCCATACCTCCAACCTCAAACCTTGTTTCAGTTAAATTGTCCATGGAAGCAGAGACAACATCCTTTGGTGTTTTGGGAGAATTCCCGTGCATAGCCTCTTCATTATCCACTGTCTGATCTTGATTTATCGTATCACTGTCATTCCCATCCTTCGTCAAAGTCACTGGAGTACCCTGTGGTGTGTGCGCTGTAGCACTGGAGCACCCTGTGGTGTGTGCGCTGAAGCACTGTGGTGTGTGCACTGAAGCACCCTGTGGTGTGAGTGTTGAAGTCACTGTAACACCCTGTGGAGCACCCTGTGGTACGTGCACTGGAGTCACTGGAGTACCCTCTGGTGTGTGCGCTGAAGCACCCTGCGCAGTCGCTGCAACACCCTGAAGTTGCGGCTCAGTTTTGGGTGAAACAATAAACTTAGCCCCTGAATTTACAACATCATCCTTCTTTAAAATCAGTTCATGGTTCCCCATAACATTTGCAATCTCCGAAACTGTGTATCCCGCCTCCAAAAGGCATTCCTCCGTGGATTCTGGAACAACTACGGCATTGTCATGAGCCGTGTGAAAAATATGTTCCTCAATCTTGAGATCTTCATGCTTTTTCTCAATTCCTTCCCCACAACCATGCGAATTTTCCTCATCTAAAACTCCAAATTTGTTAACCAAAATAACATTTTCGAATTCCTTTTCCCATGCTTTTTCCTTGTTTTCTTCTACTTGTCACTAATAATCTCGACTCCTTGAGAGTTTTTTGCTCCACTAACTCCTATTTTCTCATCATTTTCCATAGTTTTTGTGGCAACCGGAACATACATTTGTTCGTAAACGTTTTGACCTTGTTTCTCCCCTACTTGGTTTTGCTTTTGCTTGGTCTTGTCGGAAGTCTTAATTTCCCTATGACTTTCTCCATCAACATTAGATTGATCATTCTTCTTGCCAACCAGTTTTCTACAATAGTCTTTCTCATGCCCAATTAGCGAACAATGGTCGCAATATTTGAATCCTGGATATTCAAGTTTCTGCCAGAATCCTCCATATTTTGAACTTTCAAGCCAAATCCTATGTGGGAGAGGTTTAGTGACATCTATCTCGACACACATGCGTGCCACCTTTGGACGGGCAAAGAATCTAGTTCCATCATCAATCCGAAGGAAACTTCTGAAGGAATCCCCAATCGCCTTCATGATGGCGGGAAGAAAGAAAGCGAAAGAAAGATTTGGGAGTTCAATCCATAATGGTGCCAACTCCGGATCCGTGTTTACCATTTTACCCACACAATTTCTTAATAATTACAAGCACAATAAATAGGTTGGTGAATAGCCACAAGGGTGTTTGTGTATTCTAAATGAAACACTATTACATATGTTTATCATTTTTTCTACACCTACTCGTCTAATATATAATATCATCATTATATGTCAAGAGGCAATATAATGATTTATCTAATGGAATATTCATCACTAAGTCGATATTTCTTAAGTTGAATGATCACAACCTTATCAAAATATAACCATTATATAAAGAAGTAAACATTTCAGTAACAAAACACTTGAGATCAAACACAAAAAAAATGAGTAAAATTACATATGTTTATCATTTTTTCTACACCTACTCGTCTAATATATACACTACTACAAATATAGGCTTGGATAGCGCTTAAAAATAGGCTTGGATAGCGCTTTTTAGCGCTATCTAAGCGACCGCTATGGTAGCTTAGATAGCGCTCAAAAAAGCGCTATGCAAGGCGCGTACTTGAATAGCGCTTCGTTAGATAGCGCTTTTTAAAGCGCTATGTAAGCGTTGATTTTTTTTTTGATTAACTTCAATAGCGCTTTAAAAAGCGCTATGTAAGCGCTAATTTTTTTTTTAAATTAGCTTGAATAGCGCTTATAAAAGCGCTATTTAATTTTGTTGATTTTTTTTTAATTTTTTTTTTTTAATTAGCTTCTAAAGCGCTATTTAATTTCGGTGAATTTTTTTTTATTAACTACCATATAATATTTTTTTATATAATATTTAATATAATAATGACAACGTTCAATCAATATTCAATAAAGACACAACATGATAACTAACTGTTTCTCATTCATTCAAAATATAATTTAAGCATTCATACAAAATTGTTAATATGCTATCATATATATACACCAGCTTTTTTGGCCACGAAATGAAATGGCCAACAGCTTCTCCTACAGTCCTAACTTCGTCTGTACATTGCGGCACCGCTGAATGTTTCTCAGATTCTACCGCCACTTCAAATTGTATCCTCGCATAACCTGAAATTGCATCATGGCATTGTATAAGTATAACAACACACACACACACTAAGTCGGTATATAAATCTTAACCTGAAATACAAGAACACACCTAAAAAAAACAGTGGTTGTTAGAACTTACATATTTTTTACAAAATATCTTTATGAGCATCATAAATAAGGATTTAACTTTAACCACAGTGATGTAGAGGGAAGGAAATGCAGACACGGAAAAATGAATAGCATACGTACAATAGAAGAAGTCAAACCTGACATCTGCATCATTTTCTGCCTCCCCAATTTCCAGTGGCAAGAGAATACTTAAGGCCACTTGTAATTGTTTTGGCATTGATTGCCATTCGCAGGTCAACATCTTTTCCCTTGTCAAGACACTATTTATTCACATAAATAAATTAGCTACAAGAAAACCTATATTACAATTAGGAACATCTTCGTTCATGCATTCATGTAGTGGTAGAGGGTAGAAAGGGAGGGAGAGAGTCAGCACCTTCTGAATGGATGATTTAACATCCCTTGTCAACTTTCTGAACAGCTGCATTCATAGACAACGAAGTCACACATGTAGTTAAACATCATAAAAGTCTGAAAAGAAAGTTGACAAGGAGAATGACCTGTGTGTGTTGAACCCAATGTCTCATTTCTTATACCTATATAAAAGAAAGCTGCAGGGATTATTTCTGAGTAGAAGGAGAAGTCCTCTGCACCCATCATAGGTGGAGCCACCCTGAAGTTCTTCCGACCTACTAAGTCAATGGCAACGTTCCTTACGTGTTCATACATGCCTTGTTCATTCATGGTTGGCGGGTAAATAGGTTGCTCTTTCTCTAAGAAGTCAACCACTGCTGAGCATCTGTATACACTTGCTTGTTCGATGATCACCTGTTATTATGAAAATCATTGGCATTGACAACAGTTTGGAAGGAATAATGTAAAAAAGTTGATGTAAAAATTGTGACTAGAACTTCTGAGTTCTAAGAAACCTGTTCAATTCTATGTCGGATTTGGTAGATGTTGGAGAAAGCCCTGAAGGTTCCACCAAGGACAACTGATTCAGGGATCATACCAAGATCATTGCCTCCGTTAAATGAAGCTACTGATACTACCTGAATAAGAACATTGTTATGTATTGCATCATTTAGCAGTATGAACCTTGATAACATGAACTACAGTTGGGTAGAAGGGGCTTATTACCTGAGAGTCCAATGGATCCGCTTCACGGGATACAATGTTCTGCAAGCTAATTACAACAGCGGAAGAAGCCAAGATAGTGTCAACAGGGTGGTGCAGAGTCTCTTCATGTCCATGTTTTCTACTTATCACGGCCCGAAAGAAGCCACATCCAGCAAGCAAAGGACCAGGTCTTGAACTAATGACCGATGTTGGATGCTGATGAGATACATGTACTGCAAATCCTAATAAATAGTTACTCTCAAGAATAGTTTATAGAGATGTTTATAGGGTGTTACCGTAATCTTAGTTTAGTAATTAAGAGTCTACAAGGACTGAAAATCCAAACCATAAGTCCATGTTCACGGTTCTTCAATATCTTTGCGGCACCAAGAAGCATTGCTACATGTGCATCATGCCCGCAGGCATGCATTTTACCAGCAACCTTGCTTTTATGCTCCCAATCCATAGCTTCCTGACACATAAAACCTGTTAATCGCTTCATAGTTGGATGGATTTCAGCTTAACAAGTCTTTTGATCTGTAGGAAAAATCCTGTAGCACGAATTAATGACAGCAAACATCCATAGACTAATTTAGGATCGGGGTAACGATCACGTTTCAAGACAACATATTACAGATGATAGAGAGATTAAATAAAGAGTAGTGGTGAGCCTGGTTGAGAGTGAGTGAGGGAGATAGAGAAAGGGAGAAAAAGATGGAATGAATGCACCTTGAACTTATGAAGATAACATGAGGCAATAGATTATTATCCCATATGCTAAAAATTCTCAAACCACAGTCCAAAGTGCAAACATTAAACCTATATCATCACCATGACATCACACCAATTTCTTTTCCAATAATACCCCATTTTGTACTAAAATTGTGAATTTATGCCAAAAATAGAAGTAAGGAGAATGACCTTGTCAACTTTCTGAATGGATGATTTAACATCCCTTGTCAACTTTCTGAACAGCTGCATTCATAGACAGCAAATCAAACTTGATATGGCTAACATGAAGCAGACTGTCCCTGAAGTTTATCAGGTGTGTATTCATTCTTTCATTCATTAAAAAATGTCAACTTCACGAGCCTAAAAAAATTGGAAACAAGAAGGTGCAGTCCTGTGAGATGTCTTACAATGAAAAGAACTCAAACAATGATCACAATCAAGAAACAAATCAACCCAGAAAATGAAGTGAAGCAAGCTAATCAATTATATCAAAGATTAGTCATATTCAATATGAGCTGATAATTACCAGATCATGTGTGTTAAACAACCTATGAGAGATAAAAGTTGCAACATCATACCTGCAAGTTAGAAGTTACCATGCCCCATCTCTAGCAGATTTGGCTTCAAATTCCATATGATGAGGGTTATCCAAAGCACTCCTTCCTGCATTCACTAATATTAGAAATGAAATACAAATTTTGAGGCACATTCAGTTCAACAACAATCGGCCTCGCCATATTCTCATATCTGATGCATCAACTTCTTTTTTAATGAAAATCTATCTACAAATCTTATAAGATGAATCCTTAATAAATAAAACTACGGCCCAATCAAACGTTTACATAAATCAAAGCAACCAGTATAGCCCAATCAAAGCTATAGAAACTCAAACTAACTCAAGGTTACATTGTACCCTCTTTCAGATTCAACAATTTAATCACAAACATAAAGAAAACAACACTTTCTACATCTTAGTATAACTTCAAACCATAGTTTTATCATCAGCTTAAAAATGATTTAAGGAGTTAGGAAGAGGATCATTTCAGCTGAACAATTGGATTATCTGAGTGTGCATAGCGCAAATAGTTGTCACGCTTGAAGTTTAGACTAAGGCTGCGTTACACGACACATTGTGAAGTTACTTATTGGATATAGCCACGTAAAACTACCAGCAATTATTTTCTTGCAAACATTCCTGGCCCAGCAATTATAACTAACGGCCACTATCTCTATCTCTCAGAGTCTCAATAACTAACTCAATTTCCAAAACTTAGAAGTCTGGTTGACCATACTAATACAACCATAACTTATCACTGTAGCCTAGTGCTTCTATGAGAAGTACAAGTGCATTTACTTTCGACTCCAAAAACACAACCTAAGTTTTGTCGCCAAGCAAGGTCAAATAAAAACTAGTACAAGATAAAAGCATTAAAGCACTCAGATCAACCAAATAAGAACCTTACTTGACAAAACGTGACCAGAACAACGTAAAAGCAAAGGCAACTGGTAAAATAACAACCTGACGGAACAGGAGCAGTTTGAGTCACATTCCTCATTGGAGCCAAATCATCACGAGGCATAGGTGACACAGTTAACAATAGCAATAGAGTAGAGAACTTCACGAGTTGGAACTGTAAGATTGGATTCCTGCAAACAAGCTTCCATCTCCGCAACCTGACAAAATAGCAATACCATATTGCTGAATGTAATTAGCAATCTTGAGACTTCAACCATACTAAGATACTAAACCCAGCTAAGCCTGTGACTTAATAATATCTATTAAACAAGAAGAACTGCCTGAAAGTTGCACTACAAACAGCAGTGACAAACCATATCTAATGCAAAACACTCCTGAATCTCAATACTCGTATACCAATATTTATTAACAAAGAAAGTAGCCACAGCCATACATGGGAAAACAATTGGATTCAACTATTTTTTATTAATTTGATTAGTTAGTTTCCGATTGTACTGAAGGATATATTAGATGGTTTGGCATGCTTACTTCTGTATCCTTGAGTATATCATGAGTATGTATAAGCATATAACTTGGTCGATCATGTAAAAACTTAGTTAGTCGTATAACAAGACAGGACATTCATCTCTTAGGCTATGTTTAAAAGAAACTTTCTCCAAGAAAACTTGCCAAAAGTGAGAAAATAGAAGAGAAAAAAGGGAGAGAAAATGCAAAACATGAATTTAATGATAGTCCCTACCCTCATGTTTTCGACGAAGTTGTGGAAAATGTTTTGTTAGGATGGGAGCAAACAATATTTTCTCAAGATATATGGTCATCTTCCACCTCAATTCTGGATTGCTTGTTGTCTCTCGCTGCTTTTCCTGCTAACTCCAACACCTGATAAGAAGAAACCCATTGTAAATTAGATTCCCAATTCATTAGGTCAAAATTGTTCAAGTCTGTTTCACAAAAAATCACAAATTTAAGCACCATAATCAAAGTCCATTGTCAATTTCATAAAAATAAACCAAAACAATCAATAAACATGATTCAATTTCGTTTCAGAAAATCAAAAAATTAGGGCACAAAAGGCAAATCAAAACCAAACTAATGAAAACCCATTCAAAATCAAAGCATGCTTAACCAACCCGGTTCTAAAGATATAAACTTGAAACAAAATACCCAGATTTAAATGAGCTTCCGACTCCTCGGTTCCACGCCTCCTCGCCTCCTCTGGTTCCTCGCCTGAGTCGCCTCCTTCCTCGGTTCCTCGCCTGAGTCGCCTCCTTCCTCGCGTCCTTCCTCGGTTCCTCGCCTCCTCGATCTGGTTCCTCGCCTCCTCGCCTCTGTTCCGTCCCTCCTCTCTCTGTGTTTGAAAAAATGGCAAAAGCAAAACCAACATACATGTGGTCGAGATTTAGGTTTTTATTAGGGCTTTTGATATTAACCGTCCGATCATATCAAGATCTTAAAAAATGAGATTTAATTTGATATTTGAAGCGCTATACAAGAGGAAAGTAGCATAGCGCTTTTAAAGCGCTATGCAAGCACTTTAAAAGCGCTATGGTAGTTTTGGTAACGTTTTTTCACATAGCGTTTTTTAAAGCGCTATCTAAGACATAATTAAGATAGCGCTTAACTGAAAAAAAAATTTAAAAGCGCTATTGTAGCGTTTTTTTTGATTATTTTTTTTTTAAAGACAAATAAGCGCTATCCTAGCGCCCACTTGGATAGCTCTTTAAAAAAGCGCTATCTAAGTGGCGTTACCTAAGCTAATATTTGTAGTAGTGATAATAGCATCATTATATGTCAAGAGGCAATATAATGATTTATCTAATGGAATATTCATCACTAAGTCGATATTTCTTAAGTTGAATGATCACAACCTTATCAAAATATAACCATTATATAAAGAAGTAAACATTTCAGTAACAAAACACTTGAGATCAAACACAAAAAAAATGAGTAAAATGGCTTCTTCAATCTTTGCAACATTTTCACCACTTTCTTTGTTGTTGTTGTTGTTGTTGCCAACATCAATGGCATCTTCGGATGCAAATTATGAAGACTTTCTCCAATGCCTGGATCTCTATTCTCAAAATTCCATTCCAGTTTACACTACCCGAAACACTTCTTCCTATACATCCATCTTGGAGTCGACCATATATAACCTTATATTCCTGTCACCCACCACCCCCAAACCATACTTCATTGTCACACCCATGCAAGAGTCCCATGTCCAAACATCTGTTATTTGCTGCAGAAAGCATGGACTGCAGATGAGAATTCGAAGTGGGGGTCATGATTTTGAAGGCCTATCTTACGTATCAAATGTGCCATTTGTTGTCCTTGATTTGATACATTTTAGAACAATAAAAGTTGATATCGAAGATAACAGTGCATGGGTTCAAACAGGTGCTACAATTGGTGAACTTTATTATCGGATTGCTGAGAAGAGTAGGGTTCATGCATTTCCAGCAGGGTTGTGCCTCACTGTTGGTGTTGGTGGACACATCAGTGGAGCTGGATATGGTGCGTTGATCCGAAAATACGGGGTATCAGCTGACCACGTCATCGATGCACGTATAGTGAACGCTGATGGAGAAATTCTGGATAGAGAATCCATGGGTGAAGATCTTTTTTGGGCCATCAGAGGTGGTGGAGGGGCTAGTTTTGGAGTGATCCTGGCATGGAAAATACGATTGGTTCCTGTTCCACCTACCGTGTCTATTTTCATAGTCCCCAAAACCTTGGAAGAAGGCGTGACTGCTCTTCTTCATAAGTGGCAGTTCATTGGAGACAATGTCCATGAAGATCTTTACATCGGCATCAGTATGCGCCGCGAGATCATCAGTCCAAAAGGCGATAAAACAATATTAGTTTCATTCATAGGCCTTTTCCTTGGTGGTTCTGAGAAACTAATCCAACACATGGAACAAAGCTTTCCTGAATTGGGAGTGAAGCCCCGTGACTGCGTCGAAATGAGTTGGATAAAGTCCGCTGTGGTTTTTGGAGTTTTCTCCAACGACGCATTACTTAATGTGTTACTAGACAGGAAGAACCCATTCCCACCAAAAAGTTACTTCAAGATAAAATCTGATTATGTGACAGAACCCCTTCCAGTAACTGTACTGGAAGGAATATTGAAAAGATTTCTTAAAAATGGAATTGATAAGCCTGAGATTATCTTGACTCCTTACGGTGGAAGGATGAATGAAATTTCAGAGTCGGAAATTGCTTTCCCACACAGAAAAGGAAACCTTTATAAGATCAACTATATAGTAGAATGGGAAGAAGCCGGGAGCATGGAAAAACACTTAAGCTGGATTAGAGAGCTATACGAGTACATGACTCCTTATGTATCAAAGTCACCGAGGTCTTCATATCTCAACTTCAAGGATATCGATTTGGGTCAGATGAAAAATGGTACTGCAACCTACTCACAGGCTAAGGTTTGGGGTAGTAAGTACTTCAAGAATAACTTCAAAAGATTGGTGCAAGTGAAGACCAAGGTTGATCCAAACAATTTCTTCTCTAATGAACAAGGCATCCCACCTTTTTCATCATAGGGCGAACTGATGAAGGAAAACAAAAATGCTGTTTTTGGCAAGAAGTGTGCTAGTTTCATTATTTTCATCAAATTAAGGTATTAAATTACCAGGTTAAGTCAATCCTCAATACTGAATACTACCAAGTGTAAACCAAGATTCACCCTTGTATAATCTGTAAGGTATATGATGACTTTAAGAAGCAATTATGGTATTTTTCTAACTATGGTCGTATGGCGACAAACAGCGTACAATTGTGCAAATTGACTATTGATTTTGACATTTTTGAAATTAATTTGTATATGATCTTGGACATATTATTATAATGACAAAGGAGAACGGAAGGTATATTTAGCATGCATCATGAAATCGTCGGCAGGAAAGTACACTCTCATATTGTCCTGGACTATTTGTTGCGAAGTGTGTACGATATGGATTGAGATATAATATTTTTCTAACTACATTTTTCCAGTCACTTCTATTTTTTCACCCAATTAATATGAAAAACAGTGGCGCCCAAAGCATACCAACAACCACTACAAGAAAAGTCCTCATTTATAGCATTTTTGTCCAAAGTGCTATGACTACACCGGTGTATTAAAAGTCAAGTTTGCTAATAGCATTTTTTACAATTGTATTATTAAAAGCAAAGTTTTAATAATTTTAAAATTATAAAAATGCTATCTAAAATTTAGGCGGGCTCTTTGGCGCTCCCAAAAAAATTCACTCATCGAGACCCTAATCCTCTCTCTCTCGCCCGAGATCTTTCAACCCAAAACTAAACAGATCTATATGAGAGAGAGTAAAGCTTGATCTCTTTACGGAACCCTCTGGTAATAAATTTGTTTCCTTAATTCTTCTTGTCTCTATTTCTAGGGTTTTAGATTATGTGATGGGTGTTTGAGTTCGGTTTCCTACGGGGGTGTTTGTGTTGGAATTTTTTGACATGTTTGTAAAGTTACGATTTTTGTTTATGGTTTAAGAAGCAAAAAATGTGGATCATTATGTGTAGGAGCTTTTTTGTTGTAGTGAATTGGGTTTGCTGCCATAGGAAAGCTTATCTTCAATAATGGAGTCAGGAGTCGGTACTGGTTTAGATTTCAGAGAAATTATATACTTAACAACGAGAGGTTGAGGATAAAAGTTATTAAAAATAGAAAAATTTGAAGGTAAGATCGGCATGGCTGCTGTGAAAATGCAGTGAAGGCATCTGCCTCTAGTTGACTCCTTGTGGCTTCGTCACTGTGTCTTTTATTTATTATCATGGAATGGTCTTCATAGTCTATGAAAATAAACTTGCTGGAGGATTCTAAATGAATGGATCATGAACACTGCTCGTTTTATTTTGTGGTTGAGTGAATACTGCCATGTTATACTTCTTTCATAGTGGTACTCCTCTTATCTTGACTTCATTGATTTATCCTACAATGAGTTAATCATTCTCAACATGAGCCCTGAGCATACTATAGTCAGTGGTTGAAACTATGCATATATGTTGGTATTGCCATTGCTTGCTACTAGTCTTAGTGGCGAGTTGGTTGAGTACTGCTAGTGATCATTAAGTTTGTTTCCAAAGTACGTGACTAGTAGAACGTGTTTTCACACTGTTGTGAAAATGAACTCATGGGCTCGTAGAGTCATTTCCACATACCATTCACTAATAGAATCTACGACATGAAAAAATCAATAAGGCAAACTGATGCTTTTACCCGCATCCCATGTCCTTAGATTGTTTACAAATTGAGATAGTTTGCAATTTTCTTCCTCCACTTCTCTCCTTCCCTTTTTTTCAAACTTGTCTAGCATTCATCTCTGGTACAAAGTGCTAACTCTAAGGTATCTCTCTTATGAACATGAGGTGCATCGGTTTTCACCTAGACTCCTTTATTTCACAATAACATATCTTGATTGGAATAACAATATGGTCTAACGGGTATTTAGAATATGTTTCACCAGGATTTAAATCCACTTTGGCTATTAAGGAATTTTATGAATATATTAGCACCTTACTTGGAAAATTTTATCTTTTTTATACCCTTTTTAGTCTTGAATTTGCATATATGCTTCGCCCAACAAGCTTATTGAGCTAGTTGCTAAGGTTTTGGTTTAGTTGATTGTTGTTCGTGTGCATTTTTCTTTAATCATTATTGCATTCTGGAAGTTTTATTGTGTTCTAAGTTGTTTACAGGGTCTTGCAATGGAAAGGGATGAGGCATTGAGGGGGGTCTCTCTCGCATCCATATCTGACCGGATCGGAGATCCTTTTAGGATATAGCTCAGCGCCAGTTCTTCATGTTGTTGATGTTGATTAAAAGGTAATTAATTTGGTGTCAACTTCATCTTTAGTTGTACTTGTAGAAGACTATTTAGGATTCAGTATTTGACTATTATTCCTATGTTTCCAATGATTCCATTGTTGTTGTAAACTCAAAGGGATCCTCAAAGAGTTTTCCTAAGCATGAGACGAGACATGTTTCAGAGCATAAGGTACAGAACCAGTGTCTAAGATTTACTATAAGTTATTTATTTATTTAAATTAAACCTCCAGTGGGGAGGGGCAACTATGGTATGCCATACCTTTATTACTCAAAAAAAATCTTATACACTTGTCGGGGGTACATTTTGACTTTACCCGAGAGAAAAAACATATTCCTAGTTAAATAAAAGGAAAATTGAATTCTGGGCCTAACTCACCCAGGATAAGGCCTAATAAGGTATAAACCAAAGAGAGCTAAGGATAAGGCCTAAACAATGGAGAGTTTTAGGCCTTAAAAGTCCTAATCATGAACTAGACCAACATCACCAAAAGCTAAGGTCTATAAACAGAACGATTAAGGATCAAACAAGGACCTTAACCGAGTTGCAATTTCTACCCAAAAACTATATGCACAAATTGCACCTTGCTCAAATTGAACACCCTGCAACTTGCACATAACCACTTGCAACTTGGAAGCACAACAACCTTGGCAATTGCAAATTTCAAATTGCAACTTGCAATATAACAAGTTGCAACTTGAAAGAATAATCTTGCAAGTTCAAATTGCCACTTGCAACCATATCTAACAAACTCCAAATGCAAATTACTATCAAAAGATATTTCCAAGACCCAACACACCTTCCAGCCCCACTCCAAGCCTTTTCAGCAAGCATACCGACCACCAATCTGCATAAATAAATCCCCGCGCCGCACCAGAAAGGCTTTCCACACATACGAATTGCATACATAGCAAATGCAGACTTTGTCCAGCCCGTTTCCAGGACAACAACTCTGTCCAGCTTCTCGACACAACCGACCTTGTAAAACAAAGTATTTACTCCCTATTTTTTCCAGCAAATTTCTACAACATTTCTTCGCAGCAAATCCACTCCCAACTCATTTAGCAACCGGAAGCCTTAAATACGCTATCTTATTCTTATCAAGAATAATTAGAGACTTTATTCTTTTAGGAAGTGAGCCCCAAGAATAAGTTTGAGACATATCCTCCACTTGCGCCAATCTAGCCAAGGCGTCCGCCACTGAGTTAGTCTCCCTGAACACATGTATGCAATGCCACGCCAAAGCCTTACTCATCTCTCTGATCTCCATGGGAGGTCATGGAGCACGTTGCAATGGGTATGAATGAACCCCGGATCATTGGAAGCGACTTCAATATTATAGTGGAAGGTGGAGAAAAATTAGGCGGACGTCCTCCTAATCATTTGGCGATGTCAGAATTTTCTAGGTGTATTTCGAATTGTGGTCTTTAAGATTGTAGTTTTGAAGGACCAAAATACACATGGTGTAATAACCAAAGAGGAGATGACAGAACCTGGGCTAGATTGGATCGTTTTTTGGGGAATGCAGACTGGATCACATTAATGCAGCATACTCGGGTCGATCATCTAATAAGAACTTGCTCGGATCACGCCCCTTTGTTACTTTCTTTGCTGTTGTCTCAGAGGGCAGGTATGTCCCATTTCAGGTTTCAAAGTATGTGGCTAACTCATGATGAATTCCTGGGATTTGTAGACAGAAACTGGAACACTCATGCAGAAGGTATTGGGGCTATGTATAGAGTGGTCGTCAAACTTAAGCGCCTTAGGGGAGCTCTGAAAATTTGGAATAAAGAAAATTTTGGAAATATATTCATTACTATCAGAAGGTTGGAGGATGACATTCAAAGACTGGAGTTCAGTTTAATGCAGGGTTGGGATACAAATGACATGGTGAATCTGAATAGATGTCAAGCTGAACTCAAAATGGCTTTGGTGAGAGAAGAAATTTACTGGAAACAAAAATCACATGAAAATGAATTTAAAGAAGGAGATGCATGCATTAAAATTTTCTTTGCTTCCGTCAAAGCCAAATAGAAAACAAGAGCGATTACTAAAATCTGTGACATGGCAGGGAATTTAATCACTTATCCAAGATGTATTATTTTGGAAGCTAATAATTTTTTTGGATCTCTGCTTTCACCAGGAGGGTACCAACAAGGTCTAGAACTCTTGGACTGCATTCCGAAATTGATATGGGAGGAGGATTGTGATTTTCTCATGAAGCTGCCAGATTTAGAGGAAGTCAGAAAAACAATTTTTAGCATTCCCCATGACAGTTCCCTGGGTTCGGATGGATTTACAGTTGACTTCTTTCAGAGTTTTTGGGATATTATTGGTCAGGACATCTGGAAAGCTGCGAAGGAATTTTTTGAATGCCAAGAGATGCCAGGTACTTTCTCTTCCAATTTTTTGGCGCTTATTCCTAAAATTGAAGAGTCGGTATCTTAGTCTGATTTCAGGCCTATTAGTTTGTGCAACGTGGTATATAAATTTTTTAGTAAAATTCTTTGTGTTAGATTGGCCAAAATTCTTTCAAATATTATTTCTTTACAGCAGGGGGCCTTTGTACAAGGGAGACTCATCTAAGAAAATATTGGTTTGGCACAAGAACTTATGAGAGAGATTGGAAAAAAGGTGATTGGAAACAATGTGATTTTCAAGTTGGATATGGAAAAGTCGTATGACAGAATTTTATGGGGATATCTCTTGGCGGTTTTGCGCAAATTTTGTTTCAATAATAGAATGTGTTATCTGATATCAAATTGCGTTACACAGTGCAGATTCTTGGTGTTGATGCAAGGTAGATATGATGGGTATTTTAGATCATCAAGGGGCCTTAGACAAGGTGTCCCTCATTCTCCTCTCCTCTTTGTTATTGCGGCAGAAGTGCTAAGCAGAGGACTCTCTCGGGCTTTTCGTAGAGGGAAAATTGGTTATTATCACACCCCCATTACCCACCTTTTATATGCTGATGACTCACTGATTTTCTTGAATGGCAGGAAAAAAATCCATTGAAGGATGCATGAAGTTTATCGAAAAATATTGTTGGGTTTCAGGAGAAAAAATTAATATTGAGAAAAGTTCTTTTATGATTGATGAGAAAGTCCGTGCAGAAAAAATAATTTTGATCAAATTATGGACATGTTTCTTTTACAAGCAGTCCCCGTTCACATACCTTGGAGTACCCATTTATCAAGGCAGATATAGAATTTCATATTTTGAAGCTTTGGTAAATAAAATCCAGAATAGAATTCAAGGTTGGAAATCCAGACTTTTGTCGCCAGGGGGTAGATTGACATTGACCAGGCATGTTTTATTGTCAACGCCAATTTACACCATAGCAGCTACAGTTGTTCCTATAAGAGGAAATGGATAGCATGGAATAAAATCAGTGTTCCTAAGGAGGAAGGTGGGTTAAATGTTAGAAGAATGGATGATATTTTAAAAGCTTTTCGCATTAAGTCCCTTTGGAATCTAATAAACTCTAATTCTTTATGGGCAAATTTTTTGAGGAAAAAATACTTGAAGGCATGGGTTCCCATCAGAAAACAAGAGATTAAAGCTGGGGCTTCACCGTTTATAAAAGAGCTGTTGGCACATAAAAATTTTATAGTTGAAAATTCTACTTGGAGGATTAGTAGAGGTAACGTCAGTTTCTTTGAAGAACATTGGGCTAAGGATGAAATCTTTACTAGAAATGGGGAGGCGGAAACAAATGACACTTGGCCTTCCCTAAGGCAAATGTACAAGGAGAACTTCAGAATGTTAACCTCAGTAATGCAAAGAAAAGCTCAAGAGCTTTATAAGACAATAGTGAAAGGTGTTGAGGGCGTCCGAGATTTTAAAATATGGGTACCAAATAATGATGGTATGTTCTCTATTAACTCTGTATGTAAAATTTTATGTGGAAGAGGGCTACAAGATGAATTTTGGAATTGGATTTGGCATCCTTTATTGCATTCTAAAATTTACATTTTTACATGGAAGATTATTAGAAGGGCCATACCCATAGATGGAGAAATTAGAAGACTAGGGTTCCAACTGGCTTCTAACTGTGGGTGTTGTTCTCAATCTGGGGAGGAAACTATTAAACATCTTTTCTTGGAGGGTGAGCTAGCAAGAAGAGTGTGGAGACATTTTGACTTGATGTTTGATATACATGTGCATAGACCGGTTGAAGTCTATACCATGCTAAAGGCGTGGTTTAGGAAGGCGAAGAAATTAACCTTATCAGGTACCCTAATTCATCTCACTCCTCTTTTTATTTTATGGGAAATTTGGATCCAGAGAAACACAAATTTTTTGAAGGAAAGGAGTGTTCGCCGTGTTATGTGATTATTAAAGTTTACTACTGGATTAAATGTGTTGCAAAAGTTTTTATTCCGAAAGCAAAGGAAGCTAACAGGACTTTGCTTCATAGATTGGGTATACAAGAGAAGAAAGTAGAAATGAGTTATCTCCGGGTGATTTATTGGGCTTTCCCTCCTACAGGATGGTATGCGTTAAATGTAGATGGATTTTGTAAGGAGAATAATACTTCTAAGGGTTTTGTTATTAGAAATGAAGAGGGTAATTTTGTGGGAGCTAGACAATGTTTTTTCGGTGAAGGATCAAATAATTCAGCAGAAACGAGGGCCTTGCTTGAATGCTTGAGATTTTGTATTGATCAGGGACTTCGAAATTGCATTATTCAAACGGATTCTATGCTGGTTAAACAATGGCTTCTCCAAGAAGCAAGTATACCTTGGTCTCTTAGCAATTGGTGGAGGGAGATCAAAGAGATGAACAAGGCTTTGGTGTGGCATTGCATCCATGTGTACAGGGAAACTAATGCAGTGGTGGACGCATTGGCTAGATTTGTGCAATTGGAGCATATGTCTCGAACTTATTCTTGGGACTCGCTTCCTAAAAGAATAAAGTATCTACTTATTCTTGATAGGAATAAGATGGCGTATTTATGGCTTCCAGTTGCTAAATGATTATGTTATTGGAATATCATTATTTGGTTCCGTTAAAAAGTTTGAAATTGGGCGTCGAGGATGAAGTAGGCGGCGGTGAGTTTCGACTAGGTGTTGTTTTTTATATTACAATGTCATTACAGCAGATTGAGATTATCAGGGATCAATCCAGTGAGTGGATGGGAGTTGCGGTGAAAAAATAGTGCAGAAATCCCCTGGAAAAACAGGGGACTAAAGACTATGCTTTAATGAAATTTTGGATTATGGCATGGGCAAGGCAGTGCTCAATATTCCAGTTCACATTGCGGTGGATAGGTTTCTGTGGTCTGTCAATACTTTTAATTCAGAACTGCATTATTCATACTGGACAGAGTGCCGCATCTGACAGGGTGGCTATATACATACTGGACTCGGTTTTCATTTCACTGTGTCGAGAGCGAAATTTTCAGTTCGTTGTGCTGGACAGAGGGCTGAGTTTTTTGGTGTTACTCTGGCGATTTTTACATGCTGATTTGTGGCCCATTTTGCTGTGTGGAGTGCGAATTCTGCAGTCCACTGGGCTAGACAGAGTGCTGAATTTTTCTTTGCTGCGTGCTGCATTTTTCTTTGCTGCTCTGTTACGTGCTGATTTGTGGTCAGGGTGCTTGCTTGCAGGAAAGATCGGGTACCAGGCTGGCGTGATGCGTTGGATCTTTGCAAGTCGTTTGGAGTTTACTTTTCAACCGTATTGTTATGATGAATGTGCTGCGGTCTTGGTGGTCAGTCGGTTATGCTTGGGCGGATCTTTGTGCTCACATGATTTGGATTGCAAGTTGCCAATTGGTTGTAAGTTGGTTGTTGCAAATTGCAAACTTTTGCAAGTCTGCGGGTTGATTTGTGTGGAAATTGAAGGGTGGACCAATGACTAAGTGGAAAGCTTGTATTTGGTTATTGGGCAGAATTTTATAATGTAGATTGGAGCAGAGTTGGTCTTGTTCAATGCAATTGCATAGGCTTTTGCAATCTGCATTTGGCGCGAGCAGGAGGTGCATGGTGCTGCTGGGGGTAGCTCTGCAGGTGGTGGGTTTGCAAGGCGAGGATGGTGCGAGGGACTCTTAGTCTGTCATTTGACTTCTTTGGCTTCAAAGAATCTATTAGTGGGTCTTTGGTTGCAAGTTTTGGTAGCTAGTTTTGGTGTTGTTTGAAGCATTTTGATAGGACTATTTTAGAACTCTGGAGCCTGTCTTTTTGGACAAGTAATTTGGTCTTGTTTTTTGCTTGGTTTTTTATTACGGGTAAAGTCGTAATGTACCTCTGTTTAGTTTGTAAATCAATTTTTTTGATAAGTAATAAAGGTCTGGCATCCCATAGTTGCCCCTCCCCACTGGAGGTTTAATTTAAAAAAAAAAAATCAAGCAATTTCGAACTTCAAGATCAATACAAATTCTCAAGCCTTCAAGCAAGGCCCTCATTTCTGCTGAATTATTTGATAATTCGCCAAAAATACACTGTCTTGCTGCCACAAAATTACCGTCCTCATTTCTAATAACAAAACCTCCAGTAGTATTATTCTCCATACAAGATCCATCTACATTTAGCACATACCATCTTGAAGGAGGGAAGGCCCAATAAATCACCCGGGGAGGAGTCATTTCTACTTTCTTTTCATGTATACCCAATCTATGGAGCAATGTCCCATTGGTTTCCTTTATTCTTGGAGTAAAAACTTTTGCCACACAATTAGCCAGTAATAAACTTTAATAATCACATAACATGGCGAACACTTCTTTCCTTCATAAATTTTTCTGTTTCTCTGAATCCAAATTTCCCATAAAATAAAAAAAGGAGTGAGGTGAATGAGGGTACCTGATAAAGAAAATTTCTTTGCCTTCCTAAACCACGCCTTAAGCATAGTATAGACTTCAACAGGTCTATGTACGTGTTTATCAAACACCAAATCAAAGTGTCTTCACACTCTTCTTGCTAACTCACCCTCCAAGAAAAGATGCTATATAGTTTCATCCCCAGATTGAAATCAACACCCACATTTAAAAGCAAGTTGGAATCCAATTCTTCTAATTTCACCATCTACGGGTAAAGCCCTTCTAATAATTTTTCATATGAAAATAGAAAATTTAGAAGGCAATAACGGATGCCAAATCAAATTCCAAAATTCATCTTGTGTCCCTCTACCACAAAAGTTTACATACTGAGCTGATAGAGAACATACCATCATTATTTGGTATACATATTCTAGTATCTCAGCCGCCATCATCACCTTTCACTATTGTCTTGTAAAGCTCTTGGGCTTTTCTTTGCATTCCTGGGCTTAGCATTATGAAATTCTCTCTGTGCATTTGCCTTAGGGAAGGCCAAGTGTCATTTGTTTCCGCCTTCTCATTTCTAGTAAAAATATCATCCTTAGCCCAGTGTTCTTCAAAGAAACCGACGGTTCCTCTAGTGATCCTCCAAGTGGAATTTTCAACTATAAATTTTTTATGCACCAACAACTCTTTTATAAACGGAGAAGCCCCAACTTTAATTTCTTGTTTTCTGATATTTTCAACTATAAGTAGTTGATATTGTTGTAAACTCTACCTTTATATTGATAGTGAAACAATTCTTACATACATAGATTACTGAAAATACCATACAACTAAACATACTTACATCCCACTATTTTTGGTTGTTTTCCCTATTTGGATGGATGTATGACAAATGCTATGATGTATATACATGACACCAAGCATAGAGTAAATTTACATAAGCAATGCGTGATTTCAAAAAATTTCAATTAATTTGATTCGTTTTCTATGTGACATCAGGCAACATCTTATTTCATGGCAAGAACTAGCCTAAGTAGGCCAGGGCTTCTAAAAGCAAAATAATTGTATCACACGCGGTGAGTGGTAAGATCCTTTCAGTAGAGGACCTCAACCATCTTGTTGACAAAATGCAATATACCAGAGCGGAAATCATCAAGCTGTCCCTTGTGCAACTGATATTACAGATTTAGCAGGAATATTTGGTGTGCTCTCAAGTAATGAGGTATGTATCACCAATTGACCTGTAGGATTGAATTTGCTTGATATAGAATGTAATGGTAAGTTAACCTTGTGGATCTTATCACGCTAGTGAATTTTCATTAATTCGCTGCATTAGCTATTCATAATTATGAAAACTGCAAATTTACAGCAGAGGAGGCATTAATGAGGAAGCATTACTTACATCTCCACTCAAGAGAAAACAATTTTCTCTAGTAAGTGCTAGAGGTGCTGGGAGACTAGCTTTCGCTGCTAAAAGGAGAACACTGGCAAACAAGGTAACTTTTATTTGCAGAGATACCAAACAACAAATCTGTACTACATGGCTTTAACACTTGGTGACTATCTATTTTATTAATTTATTTATTGATCTTCTTATCCTCTGTTTTTGCATCCTTAGAAGACTTCATGCGCGAGATTATTTTAGATAAATTTTGATTTATTGAACTGTATACAGATGTTACGTCATTTCATAATGTTTTCGATATCTCACATTGAGATAATTCACAAACAATAAAGGTTGGTTTTTATCACACTATGTCTTCGTAATGTTGATCATGTACACAATCTGTACAGCAGTTAATCCATATTCTTACAACTTAATTCTTCAAGTCACAAGTATGTAAATGATCTGTCTGAGGCTTACTCATCCAAATTCAGGGATATGCACAAATACGTAAATGAGCCATCTAAGGTTATCTCCAAATGCTCCGGAAGAAAAACTTGCCGAAAAAAAATTAAAGATTAAAAAAGTAATCATTTTCCCTCTTTTTTATAAAAAAAAAGAAGAAGAAGTTTTAGTGACTGTCCTAGATTATTGCTTCTGTGATCTTATTTTTAAAACACCATTTCTCTTATTCATATTTTTTATGGGTAAGTGAGGTGTTAAAGATCTATGGACATGATGCCAGGGGGACAGAAGCAAGGACTGGCATAATATCTGTGACATTCCAAATGTTAAGATCTATTGAGATCGTTGCTAAGGCTGCTGCAACTTATCACTGATTTCTCAGGTCAGTCCAACCATGACTGCAAAGTTGTGCAAACCATATATATATATTTTCATTGACCAAAGTATAAGACCTAGTATGCTAAAGATGGAATAAGCAAAAGCAGGCTTGATTACGTGGACAGATACCACAGAAAGAAAATCAATGAAGGCAAATCCACGAGAGAGGCCGGATTTTCGTTCTTTTATTACACGCACATGACGAAGGGGTCCCCATTCAGCCTAACAATAGCAACAAATCAGAAACCAAATGACATACAAGCATAAAAGCTATGCTTACAAACATTTAAAAAAAAGAATGAAAATAACAATGGTGTGAAATAACAATGAAACTAATCAAGTTTAACAAATCTAAATAACTTTTTCTCTATGATTGTGGCTTTCTAGTCTTGATATGGTTTCACTCGCATATACGTGTTATGTCTAGATTTAGTCTTGAAACCATGGGAGAACTCCTTAATGTACTTAAAATGTTACTAACAAACATCAATGCCAGTGACATATTCTCACTGCTTTTAGTTGAAAGAATAAAGTAAAGAAACCATTTGGCATCACCAACAAGTTGTAATTCTACAACTGAAAAAAAGAAAAGAAAAAAAGAGACAAGGAATCGATTCAGATAAAAAAAACACACATCAATATCATACCATCCTCTAAAACACTAACCAAGCAAGATAAAGAAACAACTAAATAGAAGGAAAGTACTACTGAAGTGCCATTTATGGTGCATCAAGACATGTAACACCAAAATTCACAACTCACAAAATAAAGACAGGATCTCATAAAGTGGCATTGGTGGTCTAACATGTTAACTTAATTGTGTAGAGGGAGGAAAGTCAAAACGAAGAAGAAATTAGAGAGATTACCTGAAGATGAGATGGAGGAGAGCAGGGCGTGATGGATCTGTTGGTGGCTGCGATATGGACCTGTGGTTGGCAACGTGAAGAGAAGGTTGTAGAGATGGTGTTTGTTGTTTGCGTGGAGGAAGAAGAGGAAGAAGGAGATGAAAAGTCTTTAATTGGTCTGTGGATTTATCACTCCCCCGATGTCTATCTCTCAATCTCTTTAGTCTCTTTAATCTCTTTAAGGAGAAGGAGATAACAACTCTTTAATATGTCTTTCAATCTCTTTAATTGGTTGTGGAGGAAGAAGAGCGAGAAGGAGATGAGAGCTCGTAATTCTTAAGTTAAAGAAAAATTGGGGACTTTCAATAACCCTAGCTCCAAATCAATTGAGAAATGGAAGAAATAGATAAATAGAGAGGAAAAGCTAGACAAAATGGAGAGAGTAGAGAAGAAGACAGAGAGATGGATAGACAGAGTGGGAGAGAGGGCAACAACATGAGCGATAGGGAAGGAAGGAGGGAGTGAGAGGGAGTTGTGTTCTGTTTTTGCTTTTGGTGAAAAGAGACTAGCGGTTTTCCAAAAATTTTGAGCAAAATCATAGCGGTGTCATTTTTTCAATCGCCCGCTAGTTATTCCATAGCATTTTAATAATGCAATGTGATTAAAACTGCTCTTATCATAGCCCAAGTATTAAAAATGCTATAGTCAAATGCTATTAATAGCCAATTGTGGTGTAGTGTGAGTCGCCATCATTCTTACAAAGAATCCAAGGCGAACTTTGTGGACCAATTCACCCTGCTAGTGGACATTTTAGATATTACATGGTTTTAATCGATGCTTCCACCTTTCTACTCGTAATCTTGCATTTGCGAAATTTCTACAACAAATAATTCAACTTAGAGCTCACTTATCAGACCACCATATTCAATCTGTTCGCCTTGATAATGCGACAGAATTTACATCACAGGTGTTTCGAGAATTTGTACATCCATCGAAATTGTTGTTGAACATTTAGTCCCACATATTGATCAACAAAATGGTTTAGCAGAATCTCTGATTAAATGACTCTAACTCATTGCTAAACCTTTGCTTATGTAGTCTAGCCTACCTACTGGTGCTTGGGGACATGCTATCTTGCATGCTGCCAAATTACTTCGCCTTTATTCCTACCATCAATATTAACCTTTACAACTTGTGACTGGTTATCAACCTAATATTTCACATTTACGTAAATTTTGTTGTGTCGTACATGTTCCTATACCACCTCCGGTGCGTACTAAGATGGGTCCCCAACGTGAGTAATAGTGACTAGATTTCAGATGAATTATTGTTATCTTCCCTTTGCATCAAATGTGTTTCTGTGGTTTTAAGGGAGGCTCGATATTTCTCAACTGCTTCTTTTGGTGCACGACAGACACGTGACCAGTGTCCATGTTTACCACATCGATAACAAGTATCATGTCGAGATGAAGTTGCAGTGTCCGTTGTCGGAGTTTTAGTATTATTCTGGGCCGGAGTTTTGGGCCATTTATGGTTACCACTTCTGCTGGAGTGATGGCCTCTAGTGTAACCTCCTCTGCTGGAGTGACTACTTCTACTAGAGTAGTTATTGTGGCCATCTCTTTCGAAGTTTCCACCTCTTCTAGAGTATGTATTCCTGCCACGTCATCTGCCTCGGCCTATCTGAAAACAATAGTTGGCATTTGCTTCAGGAAATGCCATGAAACCCGATGGTCTTGCATTATGATTTTCATTAAAATCTTAGCAATTTCTTCTGCTACGAGGAGACACGTCACTAATTCAGCATAATTAGTAAAGTGATGTTCCCTATATTGTTGCTGCAGAAGTACCCTCGATGCATGAAAGGTTGATAACATTTTTTCTATCATTTATGCATCTGTTACATTGTCTCCACAAAACTCAAGACAAGAGACAATAGTGAACATGGTAGAGTTATATTCTGACACTGTCTTAAAATCTTGAAACCACAGATTTAACCATTCGTTTTGGGCAACATTATATATGACCGCCTTCTGATGGTCATATTTGTCCTTAAGAGACTTCCATAATACTAAATGATCTTCCTCAGTAAGATATTCATTTTTGAGGTCATCATGAATATGATGATGCTAGAAAATGAGCGTAGATGCTTTATCTTCTACTAGGATTGTATTTCCTTCTTTAATTGTATCCCCTAATTTCTTTGCTTGAAATGGAGTTTGACATCAAGCTGCCAGGACATATAGTTTCCTACATTGACAGTAAGAGCTTGAAACTCAAGTTTTACAAGATTAACATCTATATATATAGATATTCATGAATTAATATGCAAAAAAATGTAATGAAGGCATATTTAAAATTTACATAATGCAATGAAACACAAATAAATCGATGTATGGGTGTGACCTATTAATGTGGTATGTCTGTCATACAGACTTTTAATGTCATTCCTTTTTTTATTTTTATTTTTTTATGTATTATCCCACATATATATGAGATTGTCTTTTTGTCAACAAACCACATTCTAATCCATTCAAAAAAGATAAAAACTATTTATAAATAATAGAGTAATTAAATGCATGCCCCACTAGTCTAAAATTTGCCAAAGTGAACATAGTTTCTAAAAACAGTAGGACAAAAACAAGGTAATATCTTAAAAGACTTCATTGTGGACATTGTATACCTTAGTTGGCAATAATGCAAAATAATGTGTGTTAATACCAATTGTGTCTTTTATTCCTTGTGCAACAGTGTCTAGGAACTAGTTGTGCCCCTTATTCCTTGTGCAACTCCTACACTGACTGTTATTCCCAACAAAATTAGGGAAACATGTGAACACAAATACTCACTGACAACTACACCAAATAGGCACTTTTGTAACAACTCTTAAAACAGTATCACTTTTGAGATGTTAAAATCCACCAAACAATTTCAAATCAAAACTAAATTTAGTCCAAAAAATGAAAGACAGTAACAAAAAAAAATGATACAATAAGTTTGATCACAATGAATAGTATCACTTTTATAACCATATTCTTCATGGTGATACTATTATTGTATCATTTTGTTTGTGAAAATGTGTAAAATTGTTAGGTGAATTGTTACACTTCAAAAAGTGATACTGTTTTGGGGGTTTTTACAAAAATGCCAATATGGTGTAGTGCTCGACATTCAACAGTTTTCTAGTTTTGTAATGTTGGCCTAGGCTAGTGAGTTATGGACGGATTTTTGATCTTTATAGTTTTTATGATGTTTGTCCAATTGGATTTTTTCTTCTCGGGTAAAGTCGTCATGTACCCCCGATAGTTTGTATCAGAATTTTTTCCAAGTAATAAAGGTCTGGCATCCCATAGCTGCCCCTCCCCACTGGAGGTTCTAATAATATATATATATATTTTCTGATGTTTATTTGGTGTTAATAACTCCCTCTCATCTATTTACAGGCTACGTCTTTAGGAGTGAAGATTTTAAGGATCTACATGTTCCTCTTCCGGCTATTATTCAGGTTTGCTAATGATTATTTCTTGATAAAAATGTGTTATGCCAGTATGCATTTAAAATTTGTACATTTTCCTACCTTGATTGAGTATTTCTTTTTTGTGAGTGAGTAGGGTTTGGGGGCTTCTCATGTAGGTTTTGTTTGTGTATCATGTAGATTGAGGTGTTGTATTTTAAACCAAAAACTTAAGACTCTAGTTGATTCAATGAAAACAAGAAGAATAGAAACATACCCGATTGATCCATAGCGATTTCCTATTTGATTGTGATGAGTTGGGATTGTTTGGATCTTCCGATTGATTCAAGCGTTTCCTTAGATTCTTTGTTGAGAGGATACAGAAGGCAATGCCAAAAGTTTTTTTTTTTTTTACGCATACGCTCAATCGGGGACCCATCCATATTTATAATGCCCATAAGTCATAACCCTTCAACTTACGGGCTGTGAATTTCCAATTCTGCCCCTCATTGAATTAGAAATTACATCCTTATTTACACAATGTTATTTATTAATACCTTATAGTCCAACACCCCTATTAGATCACATATTAGATGGACTACACTTTAAGATAGCAATACACATTATATGACATATGTGTGCCCACATTATTGGATTTGTCCAACAATCTCCCACTTGGGCCATATATGTTACCTTTAATGTGTATAACTTTATGAGCTCAAAACTTGCTATCACAAGTAAAGGTATTCCGAAACAATCTCGTCCATTGACTATACTGATATAGGATTAAAGCGATTTGCGTCACAAGTAGCGTAACAAAATCCATCAATAGTCACATATACCAATATAATCAAATGACATAGATCAAACATGGATGCAGAGCATGGAAATTACATGTGATGTGATCCAAACACGTCTATTTCCAACCGGTCCAACTTTAATCTTTAATGAGATCAAACATATAATAATAAACAGACAATTGACTGAAGACTTTATTTCTGCAGAAAATACTAAATTACACCAATGTGTCCAAAAAATCCATCATAGAACAACAAAACTCCCACTAAATCATGATATCCTCATGTGACATAACACCCATATGAGCGGTGTGCTCATGAAAGACCTTGGGTGGTAATCCCTTAGTAAGCGGATCCGCAATCATGGAGTGTGTCCCAATATGCTCTATGAAAATTTGTTTATTCTCTACTCTCTCCTTCACAACAAGGAACTTTATGTCAATATGATTTGACCTAGATGAGCTCTTGTTGTTGTTGGCATATAAAACTGCTGACTTATTGTCACAATATAACTTTAGTGGTCTTTCTATGTCATTCAAAATGCGCAGCCCAGTGACAAAATAACGCAGCCATAATCCGTGGTTGGAGGCCTCAAAACACGCCACATATTCTGCTTCCATGGTGGAAGAAGCTATGAGTGTCTGTTTAGCACTTCTCCAAGAAATAGCTCCTCCAGCTAACAGATAAATGTAGCCTGATGTAGATTTTCTACTATCTTGGCATCCAGCAAAATCAGAATCAGCATACCCTATGATCTCCAACTGATCTGATCTCTTGTATGTGAGCATGTAATCCTTAGTTTTCTATAAATATCTCATAACCCGTTTAGCTGCTTTCCAGTGACTCATCCCAGGGTTATCCAAATATCTGCCAAGCATTCCAACAATGAATGCTATGTCTGAATGTGTATATACCTAAGCATATATAAGACTCCCAACAGCGGATGCATAGGGGATCTTTTGCATCTCTACAACTTCAAGTTTATTCCTAGGACACTGTTTAAGACTGAATTTGTCTCCTTTAGATATAGGGGTATCTCCTGGTTTACAATCTTGCATGCCAAACCTTTTAAGCACTTTTTCTATATAGCCCTTTTGTGATAATCCAAGAGTACCCCGAAAACGATCTCGGTATATCTGAATCCCTAAGACAAACGAAGCTTCACCAAGATCTTTCATTTCAAATTTCTTTGATAGAAATCTCTTGGTTTCGTGCAACATGTCTATATTATTAGTGGCAAGCAATATGTCATCAACATACAAAACCAAGAATATATGCTTACTCCCACTGAACTTATGATACACACAATTATCAACAACATTTGTCTCAAAACAAAATGAGACAATTACTTGATGAAATTTGTAGTACCATTGACGGGAAGCTTGCTTGAGCCCATAGATGGATTTCTTTAGTCTGCAAACCATATTCTTTGGGTCTCCAGACACAAAGTTTTTTTGTTGCACCATATAAATTGTTTCATCAATGTCGCCATTGAGAAACACTGTTTTAACATCTATCTGATGCAACTCAAGGTCAAAATGTGCAACAAGAGCCATGATTGTCCTAAATGAGTCTTTCTTTGATACCGGAGAGAAAGTCTCTTTATAGTCGATGACTTCCTTTTGAGTGAAGCCTTTAGCTACAAGACGAGCTTTATATCTTTCCACATTACCTTTTGAGTCCTTCTTGGTTTTGAATATCCATTTACAACCAATAGGCTTTGTATTTTCAGGTAATGGGACAAGATCTCAAACTTGATTGTCTTGCATAGACTTGTACTCCTCATTCATAGCATCTATCCACTTTTGAGAGTTAGAATCCTGCATGACTTGATTGAAGTTGATTGGATCATTTTCCATCAATCCATCATTTTCCTCGTGTTCTTCGAGAAAGACCATATAATCATCCGGAATAGCTCTTCTCTTTTCTCTCGTGGATCTCCTTAATGGATTTTGATCTTGAGGTTGTTGAGTTTGTTCTTCTGGAATATTTACTTCAATTGGAGCAGGGAGTAGTTCAACATTGTCCTGTTGAGGTTCTAGATCCGTTTCTTGATCAATGACAGGTATTGGAACATGTACATTGTCAACAACAGTAGTAGGAGTCGAAATTGATTCCTCCTCAAAGACAATGTCTCTTACCTTATTTCTCCCCCCAAACTCGACATCCTCAAAAAACGTTGTTGTCCCCATTTCAAAATGGACTTAATAGTGGGATTATAGAACTTGTAGCCCCTTGATCGCTCAGAGTAGCCAATGAAGTAGCTGCTCACTGTTTTGGAGTCCAATTTCTTTTCATAAGGCCTTGCTTCAGCTGAACATCCCCAAATGTGAAAATGCTTTAGACTAGGTCTTCTGCCTGTCCAAAGTTCATAAGGTGTTTTGGCAGCTGCTTTAGTTGGTACTCTATTAAGGATGTAAGCTGCAGTCTTTAGTGCTTCTCTCCAGAGTGATTTAGGTAAGGTAGAATGACTGATCATACTCCTTACCATGTCCTTAAGAGTTCGGTTTCGTCTTTCAGCTACACCATTCATGCTAGGTGATCCCGGCATGGTGTACTGTGGGATGATTCCACATTCCTCTGGGAATTTAGCAAATGGTCCTGGACGTTGTTCATCGGAACCGTCATATCTGCCGTAATACTCACCACCACGGTCAGACCTGACACTTTTAATTCGTTTGTTGAGTTGGTTCTCAACCTCAGTTTTGAAAGCTTTGAACATGTCCAGTGACTCAGATTTCTCATGAATGAGATAAAGGTACCCATAGCGTGAGTAATCGTCTATGAATGATATAAATTATTGTTGACCATTCCAAGAAGACGAAGGGAATGGTCCACAAATATCTGTGTGGATCAATTCTAAGACGTCTGAAGTTCTGTTTGCACCCAATCTCTTTTGTTTGGTCTGTTTTCCCTTGATACACTCAATACAGACATCAAAGTCTGAAAAATCAAGAGAATCTATTATGCCATCTGACACAAGTCTCTCCATTCTCGTTTTCGAGATATGTCCTAAACGTTTGTGCCACAGTTTTGATGAATTTCCTTCATTTAGCTTACGCTTAGTACCACGTGATTCCACATGCAAAGTTTCATTATATGAGGCAATAGTATCAAGAAGATATAGGTTATCAAATGTGCTTAATGAACTAGTACCAATAATATTGGAATTTAATGAAAGACTAAATTGATTATTTCCAAATGAACAACAATATCCAAATTTGTCCAACAAGGAAATAGAAACCAAATTCCGTCTAAATGACGGTACTACAAAAATGTCTTTCAGTTCCAAATAACAACCAGTTCCTAAGAGTAACCTAAAGTTTCCTATTGCTTGCACTTCTACCGATTTTCCATCGCCCACGAAAATGCGTCTTTCAGCATCATTTGGCTTTCGGTAGCTCAGACAACCCTGCATAGAAACACTTATATGAGTAGTAGCACCGGAATCTAACCACCAAGTGTTTCTAGGTACTGAAGCTAAGTTAACCTCAGAACAAACCAAAGCAAGAAACATACCCTTTTTAGCACGCCATGTGTGATACTTGGTACATTCCTTCTTTACATGTCCAGGTTTCTTACAAAAGAAACAACCCTCATTGCCTTTCTGTTTCTTTTGTGCTGGACCCTTAGCAGCTTCATTCTCATTCTTTCGTTTTGTGCCCTTATCTTTAGAGGTGATTGCAAAATGAGCACTTTCCGTTCTGTCTTGCTTCAACCTGTCTTCCTCTTACACACAGTATGAAATGAGCTCATTAAGAGTCCATTTCTCCTTCTGACAGTTGTAACTGACCTTAAACTGACTGTATTGTGGAGAAAGTGATATCAAAACTAGATGCACGAGTAAGTCCTCAGACAACTCAAGCTTCAGTGCTTTAAGTTTTGAAGCAAGATGAGACATCTCCATGATGTACTCTCTAATGTTCCCTTTGCCTTTATACTTTAATGAAATCAAGCTAGCTAAAAGCGTGCTTGTTTCAGCCTTATCGTTTTTAGCAAAACGCTTTTCAAGTTCATTAAGGAACTCACTGACATTGGTCACCCCTGCGGATACTGCACCCCTAAAGGCTTCTGAAATACCTTGCTTGATGAGCATGAGACTCATGCGATTGGAGCGTTCCCACTTCTCAAAGTATTTCCTGGCATCAGGAGTACTTGCATCTGTAAGAGGAGCGGGTTGCTCAATCCTTAAGGCAAGGTCCAGATCCATACATCCAAGAACGATTAACACGTTCTCTTTCCAGTCCTTGAAGTTTGTCTCATTAAGCATGGGAATATTATTTACACCAACAGATATACTAGTAGCAGACATAGTAGCTGTACAGAGAATAAATTACATAAATAACATATTCACATCATTATTCAATTGCATAAACTTTTAAATTCATACAATAGGTAAATAAAAACCCATATCAAGATACCTAGCACAGCATTGTTATTTAGTCTTTGGACAGAAATATCAATCTGTAAGCAGTGTTCTAAAAATCGGTGGCGCCTAGGCGCTAGAAGGTGGAAAACTGCCTAGATTAATGGATGGGCGGGCTGTCTGGGCGGGTCTGGGCAGTCTAGGAGGGTCTGGGCAGGATCTAGGCGGCCTAGGCGGGGTCTAGGCGGTCTTGGCGATTTTATTTTTTTATTTTTTTTTATTTTTTTATTTTTTAATAAGGCTGATTGTGTTCCTATTTTTTAGAAATAAACTATTTAATTTTTTTTTATTCAGTATATGTCTAAATGTAGCAAATGATGATTACTTAATGGAATTCTCAAAGGATCTGCCGGTACCAATTTTACTAATGTAGATTTTATCAAACATAACTGAGGTTATTCATGCAATTTGAGGAAAAATAAAAGAGTACACAAATTCAAATTTATATAAAGTACCCATCATGACCAACTTCAGTCATTTGAGTTTTAATAAATTTTGTTCACGATTGTTAATTTTTCATGTTTTTAAATTTTGCATATGTATATTGGCATTAAATTGGATGTAATTGATAATGTATTATGCTTAACTTTTGTAAATTATTAAAGTAATAATACAATACCTAAGACCGCCTAGGCCCCTGGGCGCTAGGCACCTGCTCGCCGCCCGCCCAGCGCCTAGCGATTTTTAGAACACTGTCTGTAAGTGGTACTCTTCATATACAACGAAACCGGCCTAATATTATGCCTTTCTTTGGACTGACATAATAAAAGCATGGTAAAGTAAACTTTATCACATATTTAAGACTAGGGATTATCCGGTCAAAACAATCTTCCTTTGGGCCGATTGTTTCACATGGATGTAGCATGCTTACTTATTTAAAATCAACCAATTTTCCTAATAGTGGTTGCTTTGGCAACCTATTAGATAAATTGTGTAAATTTTAAATAAGGAACACAATAGTGATACATGAAACCAAAATTATAATCTATGTACAAATTTGGAGTATTAACTAAATTATCACCTTAATACAATTAAAACATGGGTCTAATTGCTTGTAGCCAAAATTAAATAGGTCCCAATAAAATGGGATAAAGCAAAATTTACTAACAGGCCCAACAGCAAAGCAAAATTTACTTACAGGCTCAACAGTCAATGCAAAATTGACTCACAAGCCCAACAATCAAAATAATATTTACCAACAGGCCCTAACAACAGCATCAGGCCCAACAGTCGTCAGGCCCAACAGTGAACTGTCACCAGGCCCAACATCGGACAGTCACGGTCAACAGTGAACAGTCACGGTCAACAGAGAACAGTGAATCGTTTTTTTTTTTTTTTTTAAACATCTATTTCATTGTACAGTACACCAAATTGTAATCTATATCACTATTCATAACAGTCAATTGTAAACAAGCATATCACTATTTCAGTCAATGAATCGCATGATCATAACATCCATATTACTATTCAGAACAGTGCATAACCACTGCAGAACAGTGCATATCACTGTGCAGACAGTGCATACCTATAATGATTATTGTTGGTTGAACATGAATCAATATAGAGTCCTTATATAAATTGTACATATTGTATACTTTATTTTATGGAGGCCTTATATAAATTGGAGAATCACTGTACACGCAAAATCACTGTTATAGCGGAATTACTGTAGCAGTGAATAGTGTAACAATATAATCGAAATAATCGCATTCAAACAAAATAATGAAAACTTTTTCCTCTTTATAATTTCACATGGAATCAACAGGAGATGCTCTGATACCAATTATTGTATTTTAAACAAAAAACTTAAGACTCTAGTGGATTCAATGGAAACAAGAAGAATAGAAACATACCCGATTGATCCATAGCGATTTCCCCTTTGATTGTGATGAGTTTGGATTGTTTGGATCTTCCGATTGATTCAAGCGTTTCCTTGGATTCTCTGTTGAGAGGATACAGAAGACAATGCCAAAAGTTTTTTTGTTCTATTTTACGCATACGCTCAATCGGGGACCCATCCATATTTATAATGCCCATAAATCATAACCCTTCAACTTACGGGCTGTGAATTTTCAATTATACCCCTCATTGAATTAGAAATTACATCCTTATTTACACCATGTTATTTATTAATACATTATAGTCCAACACTCCTATTAGATCACATATTAGATGGACTACACTTTAAGATAGCAATACACATTATATGACATGTGTGTGCCGACATTATTGGATTTGTCCAACATGAGGTTCTTTAAATTCTATTTTAGTCCCCTGTTAATTACATTGGATCCCTTCTCGGGAACTTTTGGTTTATGTTCACTTCTCTCTCTGTTACTAATAAAATATTGATCTTCTTCTTTCTCTTTCTCAAAATCTCTGGTGTTCAGTGAGAAAGTAAATTATATTTACATAGTCTACATTTTAAGGATCGAGGAAATGGAACTTTACTGTGACGACTTACCTGCATGAAACTGCCACTGTCCATGAAAATATCTATCATATTCCCATCGCTACCTAGGGAAAATGGAACATCATGAAGAAAACATATGCTCAGCAGCTCAAGAAAGTTTTTGAGAAGATGTTCTCTGCTAAGAAGGGAAACGAGTCCTCCAAGGTTCCTTCGTGTAGTTGATTCTAATATGTTCAATGTTACTTCACTTTGGCAACAAGTCTGACTCTACATGATAGACAATGTAGGGTTGTGAAGTTGAAAGGAAAATAGTTCAAAAACATGATGTCTTTCTTAACAGAGAATATGATTTTTATCAAACAATGAAAGAAACTATCTTGTTTGTCAAAAGTTAGCCCTGGATCAGTCTCCAAGTTGACCTGTTAAAGAAGTATGTAGCCATGTTATATATTTTTCAATATATACTCCATTTATGCAACTGATAGCCATGCTTGAGATCATTGTTCTTATATTTGTCAAAGACTTCATCTTTACATAAATGTACGCCTCTAATTAAAGTTGTTGGATACTTCAGGAGCACGTGGATCATTCATCTTTACTGTTCAAATTTTATGTTTTGGGTGAGAAAGTTTTCCACACTGTCAAGAAGTCTACACTAAATGCCGATGTCTTTTTGTCATCCTATGAGGAAGAAGGACTGAAACCTATTATGTTCGACAGGTCGTGCTTTTTATTCATTTTGGTCATTGTGTGTTCCCATGATGGTTAAATCTTTATCACTGTTAACTCACGTATATCCATATCTAACTCTGCAGCCTGAAATCTCTGCCCACTGCTAAAGATCAGCATTCCAGGGGTTCAGTTCAGACGAAAGTCAATGAACAGTCTCTTGATCTGGAATTGGTAACGGATGCTGCAAATTGGCTTAGAGTAACACTGGATCTTACCATATCTGGGTTTGATGTAGTCGTAAGTACTGAAGCAGTTGATTTTCTGTCTTTTACTTATATTCGTTATAGCTTTTTTTGGTGTCCTATTTGGATTATTTGCGATTTGTCCCCTATAAAAAATAGCTAATTAGATGTTACCATTGCAGTCTCCCGCCAGGACTAACAGTCAACATGCGTTGACTGTCAAAAGGCTCACGTTGATTACCAAAATGCTTTTCAAATAATAACTCACAGATGAACATCGAGATACAAACATGAATCTTAAGGAAAATCAAACGGGTCGAAATTTTCATGTATCTCTAGAAAAACCATATGAATAGAATACAAAACTAGACCACAAAATCGGGAGTACTTCAGAATTAACAAATGGATGGGTGGGGCAGGATGGTGTCGTCATAGGGTGGGCGACATGCAAATAACTCAATTTTTTTAAAAAGCCAGTGGGGAAGTGTTCGCACTTGCCCCTCGTAGATCCATGTCTTCCTTAATAATCCACAAAGAAAACTCCCAATAGTCTAATGCATGGTTTCAAAGCTGAATTGTGATTGTGATTTCATTTTTGAACTTATATTAAGAAAATATGAAAACATTATTCCTAATTATTGTATCTTGTATGAATGATATTACAATTCTTGAAGAAATGTGCAAGACAAATCTATGGAGGGGCTCCTTCCATTTGCCATCATTCACTTGACAAACTTAATTTTATTGTAAGGTACCCTCCACAACTTTGACTTGTATATGTATTTAATATTACTCATTCGGATGCCAATTTTACTGAAATTCAAAATGTTAACATGATGTTCACAGTGTATATTGTTTAATTTGACTTGTATATTGCTAGAAGCTTTTGAAAAGAAATTTGATGTTCACAGTGTCAATTGTTTAATTTAGTGATCTTGATGATGGATAGTTGTGCAGAGGAAATGTATTTCCAAGCTAGTCCTATAGATTGTTTGAGAGTCCTAGTGAATCAAGAGCTCCTTGATCAGATTAATAAGTTCATTAAAAAGCATGAGAACCTGATGTATAGACTGAATGGCTAAACTCACGTCAGTAGTGACATGGCCTGTACATATAAAAAAATGTTCAACAAAGTCATTTTCCAAGATTTTGATGTTAATGGACTGCCATGACGAACAACAAAGTCACAAATTCATTCATTCCCCACTGCAATTGGTGGTAAAAGTAAACAATATTCATTCAATGCTTGTATTTCGCCTGATAAAAGTTTTTGCATTGTTGAATTGGGCCAATGAACTATAGTGCTCACAAATTCTCCAACACAAAAGGTCTCATGTATTATTTCAATCAATGATCCTTCCTTCCCCTATTGCTAAGTTCTGCTTAGCTAGGTCTATACACGCTTGATATTACAATTATTGACGTTTATGAATGCTCTTTGTGAGTGTCAGAAATTATATTCATTCTTATCATAATACTGCTGCTGCAGTCTGCTGTTGTTGCTGCTTACTTGTATAATAATGCATCTTTCTAATGGTTTTGCAGAATTTCCTGATCCAGAGAAGTCATGTGATAAGTAAATTAGATGAATACAACACAAGTTTTGATCCAGTCCAAAATGTTGTACTGTAACAATATATTCTTGTTATTCTTGGTATTGTTAATTGTGTATTGGTAACTGTTACAGTGATTGCACTGTGAATATACAATACAAGTCTATGATTGTGGCTTTCTAGTCTTGATATGGTTTGACTCGCATATACGCGTTATGTCTAGATTTAGTCTTGAAACCATGGGAGAACTCCTTAATGTACTTAAAATGTTACTAACAAACATCAATGCCAGTGACATATTCTCACTGCTTTTAGTTGAAAGAATAAAGTAAAGAAACCATTTGGCATCACCAACAAGTTGTAATTCTACAACTGAAAAAAAAAAGAAAAAAAAAGACAAGGAATCGATTCAGATAAAAAAAACACACATCAATATCATATCATCCTCTAAAACACTAACCAAGCAAGATAAAGAAACAATTAAACAGAAGGAAAGTACTACTGAAGTGCCATTTATGGTGCATCAAGACATGTAACACCAAAATTCACAACTCACAAAATAAAGACAGGATCTCATAAAGTGGCATTGGTGGTCTAACATGTTAACTTAATTGTGTAGAGGGAGGAAAGTCAAAACGAAGAAGAAATTAGAGAGATTACCTGAAGATGAGATGGAGGAGAGCAGGGCTGATGGATCTGTTGGTGGCTGCGATATGGACCTGTGGTTGGCAACGTGAAGAGAAGGTTGTAGAGATGGTGTTTATTGTTTGCGTGGAGGAGGAAGAGGAAGAAGGAGATGAAAACTCTTTAATTGGTCTGTGGATTTATCACTCCCCGATGTCCATCTCTCAATCTCTTTAGTCTCTTTAATCTCTTTAAGGAGAAGGAGATAACAACTCTTTAATCTTTCTCTCAATCTCTTTAATTGGTTGTGGAGGAAGAAGAGCGAGAAGGAGATGAGAGCTCGCAATTCTTAAGTTAAAGAAAAATTGGGGACTTTCAATAACCCTAGCTCCAAATCAATTGAGAAATGGAAGAAATAGATAAATAGAGAGGAAAAGCTAGACAAAATGGAGAGAGTAGAGAAGAAGACAGAGAGATGGATAGACAGAGTGGGAGAAAGGGCAACAACATGAGCGATAGGGAAGGAAGGAGGGAGTGAGAGGGAGTTGTGTTCTGTTTTTGCTTTTGGTGAAAAGAGACGAGCGGTTTTCCAAAAATTTTGAGCAAAATCATAGCGGTGTCATTTTTTCAATCGCCCGCTAATTATTCCATAGCATTTTAATAATGCAATGTGATTAAAACTGCTCTTATCATAGCATAAGTATTAAAAACGCTATAGTCAAATGCTATTAATAGCCAATTGTGGTGTAGTGTGAGTCGCCATCATTCTTACAAAGAATCCAAGGCGAACTTTGTGGACCAATTCACCCTGCTAGTGGACATTTTAGATATTACATGGTTTTAATCGATGCTTCCACCTTTCTACTCGTAATCTTGCATTTGCGAGATTTCTACAACAAATAATTCAACTTAGAGCTCACTTATCAGACCACCATATTCACTCTGTTCGCCTTGATAATGCGACAGAATTTACATCACAGGTGTTTCGAGATTTTGTACATCCATCGAAATTGTTGTTGAACATTTAGTCCCACATATTCATCAACAAAATGGTTTAGCAGAATCTCTGATTAAATGACTCTAACTCATTGCTAAACCTTTGCTTATGTAGTCTAGCCTACCTACTAGTGCTTGGGGACATGCTATCTTGCATGCTGCCAAATTACTACGCCTTTGTTCCTACCATCAATATTAACCTTTACAACTTGTGACTGGTTATCAACCTAATATTTCACATTTACGTAAATTTGGTTGTGCCGTACATGTTCCTATACCACCTCCGGTGCGTACTAAGATGGGTCCCCAACGTGAGTAATAGTGACTAGATGTTCAGATGTATTATTGTTATCTTCCCTTTGCATCAAATGTGTCTCTGTGGTTTAAAGGGAGGCTCGATATTTCTCAACTGCTTCTTTTGGTGCACGACAGACACGTGACCAGTGTCTATGTTTACCACATCGATAACAAGTATCATCTCGAGATGAAGTTGCAGTGTCCATTGTCAGAGTTTTAGTATTATTCTGGGCCGGAGTTTTGGGCCATTTATGGTTATCACTTCTGCGGGAGTGATGGCCTCTAGTGTAACCTCCTCTGCTGGAGTGACTACCTCTACTAGAGTAGTTATTGTGGCCATCTCTTTCGGAGTTGCCACCTCTTCTAGAGTATGTATTCCTGCCACGTCCTCTGCCTCAGCTTAACTGAAAACAGTAGTTGGCATTTGCTTCAGGAAATGCCATGAAACCCGATGGTCTTGCATTATGATTTTCATTAAAATCTTAGCAATTTCTTCTGCTACGAGGAGACACGTCACTAATTCAGAATAATTAGTAAAGTGACGTTCCCTATATTGTTGTTGTAGAAGTACCCTCGATGCATGAAAGGTTGATAACATTTTTTCTATCATTTATGCATCTGTTACATTGTCTCCACAAAACTCAAGACAAAAGACAATAGTGAACATGGTAGAGTTATATTCTAACACTGTCTTAAAATCTTGAAACCATAGATTTAACCATTCGTTTTGGGCAACATTATATATGACCGCCTTCTGATGGTCATATCTGTCCATAAGAGACTTCCATAATACTAAAGGATCTTCCACAGTAAGATATTCATTTTTGAGGTCATCATGAATATGATGATGCTAGAAAATGAGCGTAGATGCTTTATCTTCTACTAGGATTGTATTTCCTTCTTTAATTGTATCCCCTAATTTCTTTGCTTGAAATGGAGTTTGACATCAAGCTGTCAGGACATATAGTTTCCTACATTGACAGTAAGAGCTTGAAACTCAAGTTTTACAAGATTCAACATCTATATATAAAGATATTCATGAATTAATATGCAAAAAAAATGTAATGAAGGCATATTTAAAATTTACATAATGCAATGAAAAACAAATAAATCGATGTATGGGTGTGACCTATTAATGTGGTCTGTCTGTCATACAGACTTTTAATGTCATTCCTTTTTTTATGTATTATCCCCTGTATATATGAGATTGTCTTTTCGTCAACAAACCACATTCTAATCCATTAAAAAAAAATAAAAACCATTTATAAATAATAGAGTAATTAAATGCATGCCCCACTAGTCTAAAATTTGCCAAAGTGAACATAGTTTCTGAAAACAATAGGACAAAAACAAGGTAATATCTTAAAAGACTTCATCGTGGACATTGTATACCTTAGTTGGCAATAATGCAAAATAATGTGTGTTAATACCAATTGTGTCTCTTATTCCTTGTGAAACAGTGTCTAGGAACTAGTTGTGCCCCTTATTCCTTGTGCAACTCCTACACTGACTGTTATTCCCAACAAAATTAGGGAAACATGTGAACACAAATACCCACTGACAACCACACCAAATAAGCACTTTTGTAATAACTCTTAAAATAGTATAACTTTTGAGATGTTACAATCCACCAAACAATTTCAAATCAAAACTTAATTTAGTCCAAAAAATAAAAAACAGTAACAAAAAAAAAATGATACAATAAGTTGATCACCATGAATAGTATCACTTTTATAACCATACATGGTGATACTATTATTGTATCATTTTGTTTGTGAAAATGTGTAAAATTGTTAGGTGAATTGTTACACTTCAAAAAGTGATATTGTTTTAGGGGTTTTTACAAAAATGCCAATATGGTTTAGTGCTCGACAGTCAACAGTTTCTAGTTTTGTAATGTTGAAATATATTTTCGGTTGTTTATTTGGTGTTAATAACTCCCTCTCATCTATTTACAGGCTACGTCTTTAGGAGTGAAGATTTTAAGGATCTACATGTTCCTCTTCCGGCTATTATTCAGGTTTGCTAATGATTATTTCATGATAAAAAATGTGTTATGCCAGTATGCATTTAAAATCTGTACATTTTCCTACCTTGATTGAGTATTTCCTTTTTGTGAGTGAGTAGGGTTTGGGGGCTTCTCATGTAGGTTTTGTTTGTGTATCATGTAGATTGAGGTTCTTTAAATTCTATTTTAGTCCCCTGTTAATTACATTGGATCCCTTCTTGGGAACTTTTGGTTTATGTTCACTTCTCTCTCTGTTACTAATAAAATATTGATCTTCTTCTTTCTCTTTCTCAAAATCTCTGGTGTTCACTGTTCAGTGAAAAAGTAAATTATATTTACATAGTCTACCATTTAAGGATCGAGGAAATGGAACTTTACTGTGACGACTTAGCTGCATGAAACTGCCACTGTCCATGAAAATATCTATCATATTCCCATCGCTACCTAGGGAAAATGGAACATCATGAAGAAAACATATGCTCAGCAGCTCAAGAAAGTTTTTGAGAAGATGTTCTCTGCTAAGAAGGGAAACGAGTCCTCCAAGGTTCCTTCGTGTAGTTGATTCTAATATGTTCTATGTTACTTCACTTTGGCAACAAGTCTGACTCTACATGATAGACAATGTAGGGTTGTGAAGTTGAAAGGAAAATAGTTCAAAAACATGATGTCTTTCTTAACAGAGAATATGATTTTTATCAAACAATGAAAGAAGCTTTCTTGTTTGTCAAAAGTTAGCCCTGGATCAGTCTCCAAGTTGACCTGTTAAAGAAGTATGTAGCCATGTTATATATTTTTCAATATATACCCCATTTATGCAACTGATAGCCATCCTTGAGATCATTGTTCTTATATTTGTCAAAGACTTCATCTTTACATAAATGTACGCCTCTAATGAAAGTTGTTGGATACTTCAGGAGTACGTGGATCATTCAACTTTACTGTTCAAATTTTATGTTTTGGGTGAGAAAGTTTTCCACACTGTCAAGAAGTCTACACCAAATGCCGATGTCTTTTTGTCATCCTATGAGGAAGAAGGACTGAAACCTATTATGTTCGACAGGTCGTGCTTTTTATTCATTTTGGTCATTGTGTGTTCCCATGATGGTTAAATCTTTATCACTGTTAACTCACGTATATCCATATCTAACTCTGCAGCCTGAAATCTCTGCCCACTGCTAAAGATCAGCATTCCAGGGGTTCAGTTCAGACGAAAGTCAATGAACAGTCTCTTGATCTGGAATTGGTAACGGATGCTGCAAATTGGCTTAGAGTAACACTGGATCTTACCATATCTGGGTTTGATGTAGTCGTAAGTACTGAAGCAGTTGATTTTCTGTCTTTTACTTATATTCGTTATAGCTTTTTTTGGTGTCCTATTTGGATTATTTGCGATTTGTCCCCTATAAAAAATAGCTAATTAGATGTTACCATTGCAGTCTCCCGCCAGGACTAACAGTCAACATGCGTTGACTGTCAAAAGGCTCACGTTGATTACCAAAATGCTTTTCAAATAATAACTCACAGATGAACATCGAGATACAAACATGAATCTTAAGGAAAATCAAACGGGTCGAAATTTTCATGTATCTCTAGAAAAACCATATGAATAGAATACAAAACTAGACCACAAAATCGGGAGTACTTCAGAATTAACAAATGGATGGGTGGGGCAGGATGGTGTCGTCATAGGGTGGGCGACATGCAAATAACTCAATTTTTTTAAAAAGCCAGTGGGGAAGTGTTCGCACTTGCCCCTCGTAGATCCATGTCTTCCTTAATAATCCACAAAGAAAACTCCCAATAGTCTAATGCATGGTTTCAAAGCTGAATTGTGATTGTGATTTCATTTTTGAACTTATATTAAGAAAATATGAAAACATTATTCCTAATTATTGTATCTTGTATGAATGATATTACAATTCTTGAAGAAATGTGCAAGACAAATCTATGGAGGGGCTCCTTCCATTTGCCATCATTCACTTGACAAACTTAATTTTATTGTAAGGTACCCTCCACAACTTTGACTTGTATATGTATTTAATATTACTCATTCGGATGCCAATTTTACTGAAATTCAAAATGTTAACATGATGTTCACAGTGTATATTGTTTAATTTGACTTGTATATTGCTAGAAGCTTTTGAAAAGAAATTTGATGTTCACAGTGTCAATTGTTTAATTTAGTGATCTTGATGATGGATAGTTGTGCAGAGGAAATGTATTTCCAAGCTAGTCCTATAGATTGTTTGAGAGTCCTAGTGAATCAAGAGCTCCTTGATCAGATTAATAAGTTCATTAAAAAGCATGAGAACCTGATGTATAGACTGAATGGCTAAACTCAAGTCAGTAGTGACATGGCCTGTACATATAAAAAAATGTTCAACAAAGTCATTTTCCAAGATTTTGATGTTAATGGACTGCCATGACGAACAACAAAGTCACAAATTCATTCATTCCCCACTGCAATTGGTGGTAAAAGTAAACAATATTCATTCAATGCTTGTATTTCGCCTGATAAAAGTTTTTGCATTGTTGAATTGGGCCAATGAACTATAGTGCTCACAAATTCTCCAACACAAAAGGTCTCATGTATTATTTCAATCAATGATCCTTCCTTCCCCTATTGCTAAGTTCTGCTTAGCTAGGTCTATACACGCTTGATATTACAATTATTGACGTTTATGAATGCTCTTTGTGAGTGTCAGAAATTATATTCATTCTTATCATAATACTGCTGCTGCAGTCTGCTGTTGTTGCTGCTTACTTGTATAATAATGCATCTTTCTAATGGTTTTGCAGAATTTCCTGATCCAGAGAAGTCATGTGATAAGTAAATTAGATGAATACAACACAAGTTTTGATCCAGTCCAAAATGTTGTACTGTAACAATATATTCTTGTTATTCTTGGTATTGTTAATTGTGTATTGGTAACTGTTACAGTGATTGCACTGTGAATATACAATACAAGTCTTGATCCAGTCCAAAATGGTTTCTTATTAACAATTATTGCACTTCTTTAACGACATATGAATCAATACAATCAATACAAAAAATATATTCATATACTCATTTTGGAACCGTAGGAACCGGACCGTTTGAGTTTGGTTCGGTTCCAAAGTTCAAAATGAGGGAATCCGGACCGGATCGGATCTGTTAAATTTAAACGGTCCGAGTTAGGTTTCTCAAAATTTGGAACCGATCGGAACCGTTCCCACCCCTAAAATCTACCATTTGTACGAAAAATTGAGTAAGGATCTTTCTGACCAGACTTTAATGTCATTTGTTAGTCTAATGGTGAATCTTCCTAAATATAATATCAAGATGGATTGTCCTTTCGAAAATCCATCAGCTAAATAACAGAAATTCTAAATGTCGAGGAAGTGGGCGTGGAAACCAGCGAGGAAAGGGAGGTGGTGGGGGGTGAACCGTTCACCCCCCTCGGGATGTCTGCCCACTTTTTTGGCGCGCGCATCTCGAGGGGGGTGAACGGTTCACCCCCTGCCTCCTCCCTTTCCTCGCTGGTTTCCTCGTCACGTAGAATCACTCGCTAAATAAAGGTTAAAAAAGAAGCCAAGTCTACACTTTATGAAGTCATTTCGCCATTTGACTTGTCAACTGTTCTTGTGATTGGTCTTTGCAAGTTTTTTTTTTTTTTTTCTTTTTTTCTTAGGGAGAAATTAGCACAAACTAGATTAGAGTTCCAGGATTTCTTTTAGAGGACATTGAAATTGACTTTATAAACCCAATTCAACAACTAATGATTTGTCAACTGTTCTTGTGATTGGCCTTTGCAAGGCTTTTTTTTCCCCTTTCTTAGGGAGAAATTAGCACAAACTAGATTAGCAGTTCCAGGATTTCTTTTAGAGGACATTGAAATTGACTTTATAAACCCAATCCAACAACTAAGCATCCAATAGTGAAGTGATTCAATAGCATGAACATTGAGCATACGAGATTCTCGTGGGATCAAAGAAGTAATTTTTTCTACACCTACTCTTGTCTAATAAAGACAATCATCGATTATATGTTCAAGAGGCAATCTAATGTTTTATCTAATGGAATATCCATCACTAAGTCTATTCTTACATTAAACAAATATATATGTGGGCTTCACTGTTTGAATGATCACAACCTACTCTTGTCTAATAAAGACAAACATCGATTATATGTTCAAGAGGCAATCTAATGATTTGTCTAATGGAATATCCATCACTAAGTCTATTCTTACATTAAACAAATATATAAGTGGGGGCTTCACAGTTTGAATGATCACAACCTTATCAAAATATCATCTTCTGTGTTGATGAGAGAGAAAAAAAAAAAAAAAAAACTAAACTTAGCTAAAAAAACAGATCTCCCTTCCCCAAGTACATCACACTGTGTACTCTTCTTCCAAAGAAGTAGAAGAAGGAGCGATGATAAACACAAAGAAAACTTCATGTGAAGAAGGAGAAATGCTCAAGATGTGAGCAAGAATGGAGTATTTATTGATGAAGAAATGAAAGTGAGGATCTCTACTGAATCCAATCAACTCACTTAGTAAGGTGTATGAACAAACCCCATCTCCTAGAAGGTTGTGCGGTCACAAACAAGCCTAACTATTGCTTTGCTATATCAGTCCAAGGTCTGCGTGGAATGTACTTTGGATTTGCTAGGGTTGAACAAAAAACTGACCAAACCGATTAAATCGACCGAATCGATCAATTTGGTTTTCGGTTTTTATGTGATTTTAACCGACCAAACCGAACCGACCGAATATATATAATAAATAATATATATTTATATAAAAAATAATATAATATGCGATTCGGTTTTATTTTGGTTTTGGTTCGATTTTAGTCGGTTCGATTACAGTTTGCATAAATTAGAATCGGTTCGGTTTTGGATCGGTTTTGTTAATGGTCGGTTCGATTTCGATTTAAAAATTTTGAAACCGACCAAAGTCGGTTCTATTCACGGTTTTCAACCCTAGTATTTGCTTCCTAGTTGGAAGCATAGAGCTGGTGTAATTGCTTGTCCGAAGCTGATCCTCAAGATACTTGCCTTAGTAGGACTTACGAGTATTGAGGATAGTTGTGAGACGTGTGGGCCTAGCATGTTGTAAGAGTTCGGGTCTGTCTGACGGACTGAATTAGGCGGGTTTGGAGTTGCTTGGACCGAATTAGTGTTAGACTGACGCTGGGCCCCGTAATTCCTCAAGATCATCATGAAACTATATGGCTCAAGGATGTGATCGTTTTTGTGTATCATCAGCATTAATAACCTACTTGGTAATTTTATATATGTCAAGGTAAGTTCATTGACATCAAGCACTTACCATACATCAAAATTTGTTGGTGCAACAATATCAAATGGACTATTAGTGCAGTTTGATTTTTTTGGACTTCTAGGATCATGTTGCACATGCATTATGCCTTATCAAAACTTCACAATAAGCTTCTCTCCTATTATGTCAAATAATCCTTGTAAGCACATATGTCGAAAATATAAATTAAGTGAAAAAATCCAAAACCCACTTGGAGGATGCCATTATGTTAAGCTCTAGATAGAGTCGCTAATGTATAGTGTAAAGAGTCATTTACCCATATTATGGGTCGAGGCCAAGAACAAGACTGAAGGCGCAGATCCTTAGTAAGATCGGGATCCTGATAGAGATCTGTGATGAGCCATCTGAGCGACGGACGAACTGCATCAAATAAAGTAGGATTTGTCGGATAAAGACAGACTGACATGCTCTGGAAGGGGAAGCACTCCGACACTTGTTCCTAAATGAAAATACTAAAGTAGATGCGAAAAGGGGTCCCTGTTGAAAGCAATAAAAAGGGTGCCTTAGCGTGCTCTTTCGTTAATCCTAGGTAAAGCGATTCGTGCACTCACTAGCCGTTCCCATTACCAATCACATGCTTGACAAAGTTGCCAGCAATTACTCTATCTTTAAGAAGATTTCTCCAACACCATAAAACATTTTGTGGAACATTCAAAGACAAAAAATTATTGTCCTTTATTAACAGTTTCCGAACCCATTGAGTCCACAGATTTTCGCTATTGGTGAAAAGGTTCCAGATGTGCCTAAGATTGGCAGCCTGATTGCACACTCTGAGATCCCTGATAGCAAGCCACCACTCTACTTCAACAGACACATCTGTATTTCTACGTTTGGTGGGAAAACCTTCACTTAATTTAGCTAAAGAACTCAAATTGAATTCTCCTACCCTTCTTTCAGCTCGTGGGCTCTCTTCAAGAAGATTGAAGAATCCAAATCCACAATCCCATTTGATGTCGGGGTCAATTTTGAAACATCACCACTTCCTCTTCCCGCTGCGACAACTTGATTGACAACACCCTCTCATCAACACGTGCTAGAGAGCCTCCCTGGCTCTAGAAGCCTAGCTCTCTAGACTTGTTGAAGAAGTAAACATCTATTCTCTAACTAAAATTAGGCTGGGGAATAGTGAAACAACTGCTTCGGATGTCATGTTGTATTTTCATTTCCAAAATTGCCCCTGCCTTTCATTAATGTTTACAAAAGATTTGACTAGATAAGAGAGAGAGGCTGAACGGTAGTGTTGTTAAAGTGACTCAGTCAGAGAAAATAGTCTCTTTTTTATATTTTTGCAGGTTCCAAACATGCCATACAAATGTTATAATATTTACAATTAAAAGTAATATGTAGGTGAATAGTGACTAGAGATATTTTTGTAGATTCAACAATTAATAATAAACTTTATAAAGATGGACAATACTTATTTTTGGGTTCCAAAACTGCCTTTGCAATTATATATTTTTTGCAATCAAAACCAAAAATTGAATAAACAGTGACCAAGGGTAGTGTTGTACATTCAATAATTACTTTTGAATATAATACCAATAAACTTTACAACGTTGAATAGTAATTTGTTTCCTATTTTAATTTTTTTTTCTCATTTTCCCTCCCAATTTATTAATATTTAGATGATTAATGACAAGGGGTGTTTGTGTCTTTTAACAAAAAACACTATTACACATGTTTACCATTTTACCCACACAATTTCTTAATAATTACAAGCACAATAAATAGGTTGGTGAATAGCCACAAGGGTGTTTGTGTATTCTAAATGAAACACTATTACATATGTTTATCATTTCTTCTACACCTACTCGTCTAATATATAATATCATCATTATATGTCAAGAGGCAATATAATGATTTATCTAATGGAATATTCACTAAGTCAATATTTCTTAAGTTGAATGATCACAACCTTATCAAAATGTAACCATTATATAAAGAAGTAAACATTTCAGTAACAAAATACTTGAGATCAAACACAAAAAAAATGAGTAAAATGGCTTCTTCAATCTTTGCAACATTTTCACCACTTTCTTTGTTGTTGTTGTTGTTGTTGCCAACATCAATGGCATCTTCGGATGCAAATTATGAAGACTTTCTCCAATGCCTGGATCTCTATTCTCAAAATTCCATTCCAGTTTACACTACCCGAAACACTTCTTCCTATACATCCATCTTGGAGTCGACCATATATAACCTTATATTCCTGTCACCCACCACCCCCAAACCATACTTCATTGTCACACCCATGCAAGAGTCCCATGTCCAAACATCTGTTATTTGCTGCAGAAAGCATGGACTGCAGATGAGAATTCGAAGTGGGGGTCATGATTTTGAAGGCCTATCTTACGTATCAAATGTGCCATTTGTTGTCCTTGATTTGATACATTTTAGAACAATAAAAGTTGATATCGAAGATAACAGTGCATGGGTTCAAACAGGTGCTACAATTGGTGAACTTTATTATCGGATTGCTGAGAAGAGTAGGGTTCATGCATTTCCAGCAGGGTTGTGCCTCACTGTTGGTGTTGGTGGACACATCAGTGGAGCTGGATATGGTGCGTTGATCCGAAAATACGGGGTATCAGCTGACCACGTCATCGATGCACGTATAGTGAACGCTGATGGAGAAATTCTGGATAGAGAATCCATGGGTGAAGATCTTTTTTGGGCCATCAGAGGTGGTGGAGGGGCTAGTTTTGGAGTGATCCTGGCATGGAAAATACGATTGGTTCCTGTTCCACCTACCGTGTCTATTTTCATAGTCCCCAAAACCTTGGAAGAAGGCGTGACTGCTCTTCTTCATAAGTGGCAGTTCATTGGAGACAATGTCCATGAAGATCTTTACATCGGCATCAGTATGCGCCGCGAGATCATCAGTCCAAAAGGCGATAAAACAATATTAGTTTCATTCATAGGCCTTTTCCTTGGTGGTTCTGAGAAACTAATCCAACACATGGAACAAAGCTTTCCTGAATTGGGAGTGAAGCCCCGTGACTGCGTCGAAATGAGTTGGATAAAGTCCGCTGTGGTTTTTGGAGTTTTCTCCAACGACGCATTACTTAATGTGTTACTAGACAGGAAGAACCCATTCCCACCAAAAAGTTACTTCAAGATAAAATCTGATTATGTGACAGAACCCCTTCCAGTAACTGTACTGGAAGGAATATTGAAAAGGTTTCTTAAAAATGGAATTGATAAGCCTGAGATTATCTTGACTCCTTACGGTGGAAGGATGAATGAAATTTCAGAGTCGGAAATTGCTTTCCCACACAGAAAAGGAAACCTTTATAAGATCAACTATATAGTAGAATGGGAAGAAGCCGGGAGCATGGAAAAACACTTAAGCTGGATTAGAGAGCTATACAAGTACATGACTCCTTATGTATCAAAGTCACCGAGGTCTTCATATCTCAACTTCAAGGATATCGATTTGGGTCAGATGAAAAATGGTACTGCAACCTACTCACAGGCTAAGGTTTGGGGTAGTAAGTACTTCAAGAATAACTTCAAAAGATTGGTGCAAGTGAAGACCAAGGTTGATCCAAACAATTTCTTCTCTAATGAACAAGGCATCCCACCTTTTTCATCATAGGGCGAACTAATGAAGGAAAACAAAAATGCTGTTTTTGGCAAGAAGTGTGCTAGTTTCATTATTTTCATCAAATTAAGGTATTAAATTACCAGGTTAAGTCAATCCTCAATACTGAATACTACCAAGTGTAAACCAAGATTCACCCTTGTATAATCTGTAAGGTATATGATGACTTTAAGAAGCAATTATGGTATTTTTCTAACTATGGTCGTATGGCGACAAACAGCGTACAATTGTGCAAATTGACTATTGATTTTGACATTTTTGAAATTAATTTGTATATGATCTTGGACATATTATTATAATGACAAAGGAGAACGGAAGGTTAATTTAGCATGCATCATGAAATCGTCGGCAGGAAAATTCACTCTCATATTGTCCTAGACTATTTGTTGCGAAGTGTATACGATAAGGATTGAGATATAATATTTTTCTAACTACATTTTTCCAGTCACTTCTATTTTTTCACCCAATTAATATGAAAAACAGTGGCGCCCAAAGCATACCAACAACCACTACAAGAAAAGTCCTCATTTATAGCATTTTTGTCCAAAGTTCTATGACTACACCGGTGTATTAAAAGTCAAGTTTGCTAATAGCGTTTTTTACAATTGTGTTATTTAAAGCAAAGTTTTAATAATTTTAAAATTATAAAAACGCTATCTAAAATTTAGGCGGGCTCTTTGGCGCTCCCAAAAAAATTCACTCATCGAGACCCTAATCCTCTCTCTCTCGCCCGAGATCTTTCAACCCAAAACTAAACAGATCTATATGAGAGAGAGAGAGATCGGGAGACAGATTCAGGGAGAGAATGAGATCGAGGCAGAGAAAGATATCCAGGGAGAGAGCGAGGAAGAGAAGGATCGAGCTACAAATAGAGATCGAGGGAGAGAGAGAAACGACACAGGGGAGAGGGATATTTTGATGCGATGTTTTTGGTTCTGAAGGAGAAGAATCTTGTAATGGAATCGATCTAGAGTGAGAATGGCGTGCCGGATGGTCAACATTTCTTCATCGATATCTACTTCTTCTTTTATCGCTAAGTTTTATTCGACAATATCATCTTTCAGGTAACCTTCCTTCGGATACTTTGATTTCTTGCTTGATTGCACGCAATTTTAATCACTTTCTCTCTTTGTGTATCTAATGGTAAGGAAAAAGAAACGTCGCCTGGCAACTCAAGCACGGCTGCTCGAAGAGTAAAGCTTGATCTCTTTACAGAACCCTCTGGTAATCAATTTGTTTCCTTCATTCTTCTTGTCTCTATTTCTAGGGTTTTAGATTATGTGATGGGTGTTTGAGTTCGGTTTCCTACGGGGGTGTTTGTGTTGGAATTTTTTGACATGTTTGTAAAGTTATGATTTTTGTTTCTGGTTTAAGAAGCAAAACATGTGGATCATTATGTGTAGGAGCTTTTTTGTTGTAGTGAATTGGGTTTGCTGCCATAGGAAAGCTTATCTTCAATAATGGAGTCAGGAGTCGGTACTGGTTTAGATTTCAGAGAAATTATATACTTAACAACGAGAGGTTGAGGATAAAAGTTATTAAAAATAGAAAAAATTGGGGGTATCGGCATGGCTGCTGTGAAAATGCAGTGAAGGCATCTGCCTCTAGTTGACTCCTTGTGGCTTCGTCACTGTGTCTTTTATTTATTATCAAGGAATGGTCTTCATAGTCTATGAAAATAAACTTGCTGGAGGATTCTAAATGAATGGATCATGAGCCATCTTAGGGTTATCTCCAAATGCTCCGAAAAAAAAACTTGCCGAAAAAAATTAAAGATTAAAAAAATAATCATTTTTCCTCTTTTTTATAAAAAAAAGAAGAAGAAGATGGTTTTAGTGACTGTCCTAGATCTATGGTTTTAGTGACTGTCCTAGATCTGTGATCTTATTTTTAAAGCACCATTTCTCTTATTCATATTTTTTTATGGGTAAGTGAGGTGTTAAAGATCTATGGACATGATGCCAAGGGGACAGAAGCAAGGACTAGCATAATATCTGTGACATTCCAGATGTTAAGATCTATTGAGATCGTTGCTACGGCTGCTGCAACTTATCACTGATTTCTCAGGTCAGTCCAACCATGACTGCAAAGTTGTGCAAACCATATATATATATATTCATTGACCAAAGTATAAGACCTAGTATGCTAAAGATGGAATAAGCAAAAGCAGGCTTGATTACGTGGACAGATACCACAGAAGGAAAATCAATGAAGGCAAATCCACGAGAGAGGCCTGATTTTCGTTCTTTCATTACACGCACATGACGAAGGGGTCCCCATTCAGCCTAACAATAGCAACAAATCAGAAACCAAATGACATACAAGCATAAAAGCTATGCTTACAAACATTTTAAAAAAAGAATGAAAATAACAATGGTGTAAAAATAACAATGAAAATAATCAAGTTTAACAAATCTAAAAAACTTTTTCTCTATGATTGTGGCTTTCTAGTCTTGATATGGTTTGACTCGCATATACGTGTTATGTCTAGATTTAGTCTTGAAACCATGGGAGAACTCCTTAATGTACTTAAAATGTTACTAACAAACATCAATGCCAGTGACATATTCTCACTGCTTTTAGTTGAAAGAATAAAGTAAAGAAACCATTTGGCATCACCAACAAGTTGTAATTCTACAACTGAAAAAAAAAAAGACAAGGATTCGATTCAGATAAAAAAAACACACATCAATATCATACCATCCTCTAAAACACTAACCAAGCAAGATAAAGAAACAACTAAATAGAAGGAAAGTACTACTGAAGTGCCATTTATGGTGCATCAAGACATGTAACACCAAAATTCACAACTCACAAAATAAAGACAGGATCTCATAAAGTGGCATTGGTGGTCTAACATGTTAACTTAATTGTGTATAGGGAGGAAAGTCAAAACGAAGAAGAAATTAGAGAGATTACCTGAAGATGAGATGGAGGAGAGCAGGGCGTGATGGATCTATTGGTGGCTGCGATATGGACCTGTGGTTGGCAACGTGAAGAGAAGGTTGTAGAGATGGTGTTTGTTGTTTGCGTGGAGGAAGAAGAGGAAGAAGGAGATGAAAACTCTTTAATTGGTCTGTGGATTTATCACTCCCCCGATGTCTATCTCTCAATCTCTTTAGTCTCTTTAATTTCTTTAAGGAGAAGGAGATAACAACTCTTTAATCTGTCTTTCAATCTCTTTAATTGGTTGTGGAGGAAGAAGAGCGAGAAGGAGATGAGAGCTCGTAATTCTTAAGTTAAAGAAAAATTGGGGACTTTCAATAACCCTAGCTCCAAATCAATTGAGAAATGGAAGAAATAGATAAATAGATAGGAAAAGCTAGACAAAATGGAGAGAGTAGAGAAGAAGACAGAGTGGGAGAGAGGGCAACAACATGAGCGATAAGGAAAGAAGGAGGGAGTGAGAGGGAGTTGTGTTCTGTTTTTGCTTTTGGTGAAAAGAGACGAGCGGTTTTCCAAAACTTTTGAGCAAAATCATAGCGGTGTCATTTTTTCAATCACTCGCTAGTTATTCCATAGCATTTTAATAATGCAATGTGATTAAAACTGCTCTTATCATAGCACAAGTATTAAAAACGCTATAGTCAAATGCTATTAATAGCCAATGTCGTGTAGAGTGAGTCGCCATCATTCTTACAAAGAATCCAAGGCGAACTTTGTGGACAAATTCACCCTGCTAGTGGACATTTTAGATATTACATGGTTTTAATCGATGCTTCCACCTTTCTACTCGTAATCTTGCATTTGCGAGATTTCTACAACAAATAATTCAACTTAGAGCTCACTTATCAGACCACCATATTCAATCTGTTCGCCTTGATAATGCGACAGAATTTACGTCACAGGTGTTTCGAGAATTTGTACATCCATTGAAATTGTTGTTGAATATTTAGTCCCACATATTGATCAACAAAATGGTTTAGCAGAATCTCTGATTAAATGACTCTAACTCATTGCTAAACCTTTGCTTATGTAGTCTAGCCTACCTACTAGTGCTTGGGGACATGCTATCTTGCATGCTGCCAAATTACTTCGCCTTTGTTCCTACCATCAATATTAACCTTTACAACTTGTGACTGGTTACCAACCTAATAATTCACATTTACGTAAATTTGGTTGTGCCGTACATGTTCCTATACCACCTCCGGTGCGTACTAAGATGGGTCCCCAATGTGAGTTGTAGTGACTAGATGTTCAGATGTATTATTGTTATCTTCCCTTTGCATCAAATGTGTCTCTGTGGTTTTAAGGGAGACTCGATATTTCTCAACTACTTCTTTTGGTGCACGATAGACACGTGACCAGTGTCCATGTTTACCACATCGATAACAAATATCATCTCAAGATGAAGTTGCAGTGTTTTTTTTTTTTATTTAAACCTCCAGTGGGGAGGGGCAGCTGTGGGATGCCAGACCTTTATTAAGTTGCAGTGTTCGTTGTCGGAGTTTTAGTATTATTCTGGGCCGGAGTTTTGGGCCATTTATGATTACCAGTTCTGCGGGTGTGATGGCCTCTAGTGTAACCTCCTCTGCTGGAGTGACTACCTCTACTAGAGTAGTTTTTTTTTTTTTAAATTAACATCCAGTGGAGAGGGGCAACTATGGAATGCCAGACCTTTATTACTTATCAAAAAATTGACTTACAAACGCTACGGGGGTACATTACGATGTTACCCGCATTAATCAACAAAACAAAAGTAAAACAACCTGTTCTTAGAGCATATGCCCGAAGAAAGACAAAAATTAAAACATCCAAAAGAATTTTGACCAAAATAAAATATCCAAACCAGAGTGCGTGCACTTGCGCCCAAGCAGCCAGCTCACGTGCCCAACACTGAAACAGGACAGCACACACTGCTGCGCAACAACGTCCATCAACCTCTCACTCATCCACCATCTCGCCACTGCCTCACCATTCCGCAGTCCAGGCCGCAGCACAGTCCGCAGCAACCAGTGCACAATCCACCCAGACCCAGTCCGCAACCTCTCTGTCACGCCCCGCTCATAAGAAAAATCCCAACAGACCGGGAGATTTCCTACAAACGGCACGTGACATACCACTTAACCACATTATCACACAAACAATTCTCGGAAAACGAAATTCCAAATATTAGAAGCATTCCAAAGTATTACAACCATGTCAAAGGCAACCTTCTCCCCCAACTCTACACATCAAAGCATTCTCACAAACATAACTTTCATATATAACACCAAAAAGCAAAACACAAAACATAATACAAACCCTGGAAATGACTAGGATCTAGTTCCGCCCGGCCTGATCCACAAAGTCGCTTCCAACGCCTGCACTCCAATAAGAGTACACCCATTTGCCACAAAACAAAGCAAAATGGGTCAGCCTAAAGCTGGTATGAGCAGATAAAAAAAATCAACTACAAATAACACAAATGATAATCCACATTTCGATATATATCCACATTTACCTTACATCACATGCTACAACTTATACCTACTGCACCAACCATATGGTTAACTAGTCATATGCACAAATCAGATTATCAACAAAAACATAACCTTTTAATAGACCATTAATCCTTTCAAATGAATGAAAATTTTCATAATCTTAAGCACATGTCATCTTATCAAATTCTCGCATACTCACTTTCAAAACATATCATACCCATTTTTTTTTTTTTTATCTAGGACATACCTGTTCCAAGACATGTCCCTTCTATAGGCCCTTAGGAACTCACCATCACCTCACGCAAGTTGAAACTTGTACAATGGCTTAGTTCCCTACCGAAGGGCATGCTACAAAACATCTTAGGCCATGAATACCCTATCGCACCTCTCCATGTGCCGAATGTGTCTCACCCCGACACACCTCCACACGTGTACCAATACCCACTTTGAGTATGTATACATTTCAAACGGGGTGCCGTCTCTAAAATGCATACTTCACCTCGAAAAACTGGACACACGGGCCAAATCACAATTTAAAACTGCGCGCTGGAAGACAAATAAGTTCACACTCTTCCTCTGACCCCTCAGGAACACTCCACTGTATCACGCGAGTCATGACTCGTACAGTGGCTTAGTTTTCCCCCTTTTGGAAATCAGACACTGCTCCTCAGGAACACTCCACTATATCACGCGAGTCATAACTCGTATAGTGGCTTAGTTTTCCCCTTTTGGAGACAGTCACCGTACAACTCACTATGTATGGATTACACAAATATTAGAAACCAAGGCATCTATAGCCATAATGTACCACTCTGTACATTTCAAACGACGGAGTAGGGTATTCATGTCAAACTCAAGATTCTCAACACTAAACAAGTAGCATCGTTACATAATTCCATTAGAGGAACTAAATTCTAAATATCACAATCACATATATGATGCACAATATTCAATAATAAACATCTACTTGAAACACGCATCTCGAGGCACATTATTGCCAAAATTAAAATATTATAAAATGTGAAATAAATTTATTCTAAAATTTAATGTTATCACGGTGGTCACAACGGTGAAAACGGTGATAAAAACAGAGTTATAAATCAAATTCTATGATCAGTCAAAGTTGGGTCAAAATCGGGTCAAATAGATCCTCTTCAACCTCAGAGCAGATTTTTTTTTTTTCAGAACGTTTCAGTAACATAGCAACTTCAATCACACACAAAAGTCGCATTATTCAACCAAACCCTGAAAACTTTATACCATTGGAAAACCCTTACCTTCAACTTGTTAAAAATGTGAGATTTATACCTAAATTCTTTCAATAACCAAAAATAAAACCAGATCTTTACCCCCTGTTCATCACGGTTTAAAGTCAGACTTATAATTTCAGCAAGTCACAGTTCAACACACCAACTTCAAATACCTATAACTTCTTCAATACTTATCCAAATTTTACATATAAGCTACCTATAGAAAGCTCTCACATTCATCTTTCAACTGGAAGCAATCAAAAACAAAAATACTGAAAGAATCAAAAACTACTATTACGAAAAGACACTAGGTTACTCATCTTAACCCATAATAGCAAACCCCCCCAAATTTATACAAAGAAAGAGTAAACATGCAATCAAAGGGGTTAAATCATTCAAGAAATGTTCGATCTACTCACCAACCACAGGTATTGCACTCCTCAAAGTATAAGACTCCTCCTCCCCAACATGCATCAAGATCCTCGAGCAAATCTTTAAGGAATCCTCCCTCTCAAGCTCTCTCCTAGACCTAGTTGATCAACATACAACCTCCTAAGCTCTGATGAGAAGAGTGAAAAGAAAAACAAAAAAAATTTGTATAGTCTTATAGAAGGGAAAATGGCTGTATGCCACCACCAAATTTCTAAATACTACCGCGGTGGCACAAAGAAAAAAACAGTTGTTACACTCTCTTTGCCCAGGAAAACAGGGGACACTCTGTTTTACAGCAGAGTGCCCTGCCAGCACCCTGTTCCAGCACCTACCTCTGCCCATCATTGCTGCGTCTACTCTTCCCCGTGACGTATGTATGCCGTATGCCAGCGGTCAAGCACTGATAAACCTACCACTCTCCTAGGAAGATCATTCGCATCGAAAGAGACAGTCCTATGGTCTCGTTGTGCTCTATCTGCTAAAGCATCCGCCACCGCGTTGGCTTCTCTATAAATATGGGAGCAATCTAACGTCATTTGTTCCGCCAAACGCTTGATTTCTTTCAAAATATTCTCCAAATGCCACGGTATTTTAAAATTGCCCTTAAACCACCCACAAACAATTTTCGAATCTGTTTGAACAACCACCTGTTTAAAACCCAATGAGAGACAAAGGCGGAGGCCCTCAGCTAGAGCCAAAATTTCCGCTTTATTATTGGAGCCTGGACCAAAAACCATTTGCTTTCCCACAACACAAAGACCCCTAGAGTCTCTAATGATCACACCTCCAGCAGCCATGTTCTTACGGGAGGACCCATCCACATTAAGAGCAACAAAATCAGGCGGAGGGGGATGCCAAAAAACAATTCTACTTAGCTTTCTCAAAACTGGAATCTCTTGTATCCCCAAAGCCCATAATGGAGAGCCTTATGCCAGCTGAATTGCTTAGGAGTTATAAAATTGTTTGCTAAGTGCAAATTGCGCCGAATATTCAAAATCACAAAAGCAGGATTAGGAGCAGCATTTTCATATACACATTTGCACCGTTGTTTCCATATTTCCCATAAAATGAACATGGGAGTGAGAAGAGATAACACACTTGTTTGTGTGCTCATTTTGGCTCGCCTGAACCAAATGACAAGGGTCGTGGAGATTTTTGCCGATTTTCTGATGTGCACATCAAATATCAACTCAAAATGGCGCCACACCTGCATCGCCAGTTCTCCATCCAAAAACAAATGATTCAGAGATTCTCGCTGTGGCGTGTTGCAACATCTACATCTAAAGGCCAGACTAAATCCGCATCTGTACAACTCCCCATCCACTAGTACCCCTCTACGGAGTAATTTCCACAGCAAAACTGAGATTCTAGAAGGAAGAATGTCATGCCAAATCATTTTATAGAGGCCATTTACCGTCCCTTTTCTCCGTAGCATTTCATATGTCGACTGAAGGGAGAAAATCCCATTTGAGTTCGATACCCATACACATTCATCCTCTCCATATTCTTCGCCATATAATCTATCAGCAAAATTTCTCCTTGCTAGATATCTGATATCTGGGTTAACCAGTTCAAAATTGGTTAAAATCACCTCATTTACCGTAGGCCACACACATTGACCAACCAAAGCCGCCGATCTTCTGAAGGATGCTACCGTATTCCAATTTTCTTCAAAAAAACTGATATTTCCCTTACCAATGCGCCACAGCGAATTGCTCAGAATAAGGGATTTGCCAAGCATGATTTCTTTGAAAAACGGAGAAAACCCAATTTTCACAAACTGACCATTCAAAGCCACCCCATGCACCCAGTATTTGCTTCTCATGAAAGTAGCCCAAAGAGAGTCCGAAGTAAGTAGTCTCCAAAGTGCCTTGAGGCGAAAAGCCCTCATCACCACCGTCAAGTCTCTCACACCCAGACCTTCTTCATCCTGTGGGAAACAAATATTAGACCATGACACCCATTTTTTCTTCAGTCTTCCTTCACAATCCCCCCAGAAGAAGTCTGCCAACAAACTATTAATCCGGGATAAAACTTTCATAGGAACACACATGGTACTGAGAATATAAATTGGAATCGAGCTAAGACCATGTTTAATCAAGATTAAACAGTCTCCCGGGGATAACAATTTCGCCTTCCATCCCTGAATCTGCGATTGAATTTTAGCAATCAAATCTTCAAAATATGAAATTTTAACTCTTCCTTGGAAAACTGGCCCTCCCAAATATTTCAAATGAGCATCTCGAAACTGGAATCCTGTGTAGGGTTTGAATCCTACAATTTTCTCTACAACTGCCTTGTCATCCAAAATAAAAGAGCTTTTGCTTGCATTTATTTTCTGTCCTGAAGTCTGACAATAACGTTTCAAAAACTCCATGCATCCCAGAATAGAAGACTTTCTTCCATTTAAGAAAATGAGAGTATCATCTGCATATAAAAGATGTGAGCACTACACCAAAAACCCCCATTAGCAACAGTTCTATACCGTGGGCGTAAGCCATTGCCACGGCTAAGAGCCGTGGACTACAGGGGCGTCGCGAAATCCTTTGTAACGGCTATAAACCGTTGCCAAAATTGTAGCAACGGTTTTATGCTTGAATGGGGGGCGTGATTTTCAGCAATTAGCAACGGTTATAAACCGTTGCAATAATAATAGCAACGGTTTTTAGCCGTGGCAACAATAGCAACGGTTTTAAGCCGTGACAAGGTGTATATATTAGCAACAGTTATAAACCGTGTCTAATTAAGTAGCAACGGTTTTAAGCCGTGGCTAGGGTTAGCCACGGCTTAAAACCGTGGCAAATTTTTTTTTTTAATAATTTTTTTTAAAATTTTTTTTTTTAATTTTTTTTTTTTTTGCTATCAAATGACTTTGAGTCATTGAGTCAAAATCTATCAAATAATGGAGGCAAAGTAATGTAATTAATAAGAAAATGTATTACATTGAGTCAAAATCTATCAAATAATATCTCAAATACAATGATAGTCAAGGAAATAGTCATCTGAAATGATAGTAGAAGAGCGAACAGAAGAAACATGGTCTTGGGTTGTGTCTTGAGTAAGAAATAACCGCCAAAGAAGTTGCCCAAAATGCTACCAGCAGCAAGACCCATGAATGCATAAGATTGGAGACTGGTCATTTTCCATTTTTGGCCATACTCAGCAATAAGAGCATCTTTTGCGACTTCTGAATTCTTGTTACAAGACTTACGGTCGAAAAATTAAGATATGGGGAACCACTGTCTAGATGGACTGGAAACTCAAATGTAGTATAAGTTGCAATCACTAGTTCACTTTACTCACTTGAATGTTCAGCCATAAGCTCGGAGGCTTCAATTGCAATGCTACATCTTCCACAAGAAGAATTTGAAGTAGATTACCATCAAATCTGTTTGTCCGAGACTGGACGCCCTGCTTTATTGCCAATTGACAAACAATCTGTCAGTACTGATTTAAACACATTGGATTTTATACTTTGATGTGCACTCATCAATGAACTTAATGGAATTCCTAAAAGTTTTATAGTAAGAGGGTCTGTATGTGTGTACTGAAGAAGCCGTGTTGCTAGACACAAATGACGACGAATGGGAAAACTTATTGGAATGCAGTTTCGCAAACAACGTGTACAGGGTAGGAAATTACTTTGGCTAAAGAGTTTTGCGAACAATTGAAAAATCTTTGTTGCATGACGAACGAAGGAAGAATTTCATACATTGCCTATAGATGAAGGTACTTTGAGTTTCAATTCAATTGTACATAATTTAAAAACCGTTGGTAAAGAGTCAAGTCGTTAAATAAGATTTCATGCAAGACACCCTGATATGAGAAGACAAAAGGAGCCTAATCCAAGTAACAAGGCCGAAGTTGCAGCTTCATATGTGCTAAGGCAAAAAAAAAATGGTAACAAGAAAAGAATTTTTTTTGGTAGGTGTTGGAATTGTGGCAAGCAGGGTCACTTATGGGGCCTGATTGGCAATAAAAAAAGGCCCCAATAGTCACAGATTTAGTGGTAAGATGATCCTCTTGATGGGTCTTGGTAAAGATAGATTTGTTCTGCATAGTGATGCCACCAAGAACATGCACCAATCACTTATTATGTTGCAGCAGCTATGAGATTTGTGGTGGTGGTGGTGATGTTGTGGTGGTGGCGCTCATGAGAAGATGTGGTTTTGTTGATGGAGGGAGCAAGTCCATCGTCAAGTGAAGTATATGCATAAGTTCAGAGTTTAAACTAGTGTGTCTCTGCCTAAACTAGCTTGGATACAGACTCCTAATCAAAAGAGGAGACGCTTAATTTAGTGAAACTCACCATCATGTCTAGTTGTAGCAACAAGTTCGCTGCCAAAATTTGGTACTCCAAGTCTAAATTTTGGATGCAGGACATCAATGTATGCATAACGTTGATGTTGTCCGGTTGTCGTATCCGGTGCAATAGACTGGTTGCAGATGACCTGTTAAGTATGAAAATAAGTATGTGATGGTCAAATTACAATCCGAACCATTTACGAAATAGCAGGTTGGTAGTTAGCATTAGCATCCAGTCAACAATTTATAGATTTCAGTTTTTGTATAGGTCGATACTATCTATTCATCAGTGTTGTAATCATTTCTGCATGCTAAATAATTGACTTTCGATGAAACAATATGGAGCTATTGTACATACCTTGGCATACAAAGAATTTCATGAAAAAATTGGAGTGCAGTGATCTGAGCATGCTTCTCCTTGCTTCTTAGGAGACGAACAAATGGATTCATGGGGGCTGATTCAGATAGATGTCTTTTACTTTGTGCGTCAAACTGCATACAATTTCTGAGAATTGATGTCAAAGAAATAATTTCTCCCAAATTTTTATCTCTTGCAGCATCCAAGAGTCGAGAAAGAACTGGAGGTGAACTGATTGCAGCAAGATGCGTATTCGTCGTTGTATTATCAAATGCAGTTACTAGAACTTCAATCATCATCAATGAGGCTGCATGAGGCGTCAGTTGGCGTGGTATGGGTACTATGTTGGAATTGCATGCCACGTCCAACAGTGCTGGTAAAAGTTCTAAGGACTTAACTTCTGCCGATGATGGGTTTATCAAATAAATCAGAACAGCAGCTTCATACACATTCCTTTTCAGTACACTTACTAAATCACACAACCGTAAACCTTTTTCTATCGCTTCATTCTGCTGATCCTTTTCAGTATCTAAGCTTGTTTCATCCAAATTTCTTCTGCTGTTTGAATCTTGACTTTTCCTTGTTAAACTTTGTTGATTGTTCATGTGAGTACCACTATAGTTCTTCATATGGTCAATGAGCCTGAAATTTTGATGATCTGATCTTCTTGGAGTTAACCCTTCCACATGCCTATCAGAATTGGTATTTGTTCCAGTATTTCTTAGTTCCAAAATTTGTTGATTTACTTCACCGACGGACCTAAAAAAATTACTAGAAAAGTAATAACTGGTATTCACTTCATAGCTTTTGTTTTCAACTCGATGTGCAGTAGCCTCTGGTAATATCAGTTGTCTGTGCTCTGGGTTTGAAATGTGCACATGTCGAAGCTTCCTGCATAGCTTACAACTGGCTTAGAAAGACCAAAAGCTTCTTAGAGTATCGTAATCTCGCAATCTTGAAACTCTACTTATATTTAGTTCTTTATCATGACAATACCTGTGACTGCTTTCTGATCGTGCCTTTTCTGGTTCTGCTGTTTGGATTTCTGAAAAACTTTCGCTCTTGTCCATCTTTTCCTAGTCGTGGATAAAAGTTAGTATACATTGAAACTGTTTAGTGGTAATGTTAGAGATGTTTGTTTATAAACACCATGGAAAAATATATGGTACAGTAATTAAACCAAGCAATGTGTTCTTCCTTTAAAGTTTTACCTCCAAATCACTTCCATCTTTTGAATCATTGCCTGCATAGGTAGAGATGCTCGTATCTGACTGAGAGTCTTTAAGCATATCTAGGAGGCATTTCATATTTAAATCCTCCTTAGCGTCCCTATCATCAGCAACCTCATTCAATTTTTCGAGAAAACATTTCCTATCTTGGATATCAAGTGGATGATCCTTCTCACCCTGCACCAGTTTAAAGAAAAATTCATAAGATCTTCTGAATATGAGAAAGTGTTCTCGTGTAGGTAAACTCAATGCAGTCATCAAATTTGCGAAAATCTTACATCCTGAAATTTTGGCCAGATTTTCCCAGGTTCCACCAAATCCATATTTTTGCTGTTGGCTAATGTCCTGTACCTGTTCATAGCCAATAGTCAATGACGAGGTCAATCATAAATGCTACTTCGGGTTGATAAAAGCATTTATGTAAGAAATATATTTGTAGCAGAGTTGTCAATTATGGAATGAAATGAAGTTCAACCTTGAACCTAGTACTCTAGAAAACAACTGCAGTTCATTTATTGTTTCTGTTTGTATAAACTTTGGCAGCAACTGTGGAGAAATGATTGGTTTCAGATATCGATGATTTTCTTGGTTTTTAGTTTTGGAAGAGAAGTTTGAATTTCAGTATGTTCTCCAGTATAAAATGAACAAGAAAAGAGAATTTACATTGAATACCGTGATGAACAAGAAAAGAGAATTTCAGTATGTTCTCCAGTATGTCCTGAAATGAAGCAATTAAACAATGTAAGACAGCCAAAAATATGAAGAAACAAATTTATAAAGCAATTTCCATACACAAGCTCACATGCATTTTATTCCAGATTTGGGATGTTTGATGACTGCAACAGTCTGAGCTGTGATGAGACTGAAAAGCTTGAAATGAAGCATCCATGTTTTTCCAGAATGACAAGTATAGATTTCAAGAGATATAGACAGATAATTGAGTTAAATTATTGCAAGAACCGACACAAAATACCTAAAAGCACGAAGCATCACCATAAATATTATGAAAATCCGAGGAAAATGACCAAAGACAACAAACAACATGTTATAACTGCCTAATTTGAATAATAACAAACCTGAAACACAAAAAATGGCTCCATGCAGTGCTCTCAGCCATAGAACACGCAGCACACGCGCGTTTCTGCGACCCGAGTGTACCCCGGATTGCCCAAAACAAATGCTCCAACCAACGCTGCGACAGACAGCAGGCGTCCCAGCAGCAGCAAAACCAGCATCAGCAGCAACTCAGCGTAGCAGCAGCAGCAGCAACTCGCAACAGCATCAGCAACGCAGCAGCAACATCAGCAACAGCAGCAACAGCAACGCAGCGCAGAACAGAGCAACTTTGTTTTGCGACAGAGTACTCTGCCTAAACAGCATCTGCCCCTGTTTAGCTGTGTCGCAGCCAAGCACAGAGGTTACAACGCATCACAAGACGGTGACAAGCACTGCCTTACAAGATGAAGATTGATCAGGTCTAATCCCTCACCCTGATGCATTCTGTATCATCAATCATATTACAAGGAAGATGGTTGGGAAACTGAAATGCATCATACACGGCAAACACAAATGCAGCGCGTCCAAGTAATGTTAGGAAGATAATAGAAGTGCAGATAACAACAGATGTCCAAACACTGCAACATCGTATAATGTTGCTAAGATGAAAAAACCAATCTCCGATATGAAAACTAGTCAGGCGTGTATATATTTTTACCTGTCTTTGTTCATCTTCCACTTTTCAATGTCATGAGCATCCATTCCCACATATAGAAAGATGAATGTCTCTGCAATAAAAGACATTGTTGCAAAAGCATGTCTACAAAAGGTGAAGGTACAGGAGAATGAGAAAACCCCAATGTGTGAATTTAAAATTTGAATAATTTTTTAATAGAAGTAATGTTAAGAAATGACATGAACCAAATCAGCCATACTTGGTTGTGATTCTTGAGCTTTCGGTGACGTTATGCCATGCATAATGTGACATGATAATTCCACAAAGAAAAACGGTAAGAATGCCACTCAGGTTTAGCAACTGCAGCAGGAAAATTAAGTCTAAGGATACAAACAACAGGTTTTAAACCTTAACCCGAAAAATGAATTTTGTTTCTTACCTCTGCCAAAATATATGATAGATATGCTCCTAAGACCATTAGCGCAATTTCACGGTCAGTAGAATGTCTGTAAAAAGAAAAATGGTTTAGCCTTCTACTGTAATAGTAGACTAGGGGGCTTGGCTATTCCCTTAACATTCATAATGAGAGAGGATCACAGAATTTACTTAGCCAAATATAAGCTTTTAAGAGCATATGAAGTCAAAAGCCCCACCTACATGAAAGAAGAAACACATCAACCAAAAATGTAGAACAAACACAATCAAACACAACGGGCATTTAGTTCGTGTTTACTTACAGCAACACCAAGACAGGTACTAGTAGCAAACAGATATAAAAAATCTCCAATTATCTGAGTCACTGTCCAGCCATCAAGCTTTGATATATCGAGCTTTTGAATTGCTTTCAATAGAACAACTGAAGTGGCATCATTTACCACGCCTTCCCCAAAAACTAGACTGTACAAAAGGATTGCATTCAACAAATTTGGCATTGCCAACAAATTTCTCCAACTCTTTGACGTATATTGCATTCAAGACATGTACATCACCAAAGTGCAACCCTGGATGCCTGTAGACTAACACTTGCCCAGAAATTTGTCCATCACCACTGTATTTCAGAAAATATAGACCTTAGATGCCCCTATCAATCATCAAATTCCACATGAGTTCTACACCATACGAAGAAATCACCAACGTCCAAATCCCCCATCTTATCTCCTTTTGGATCACTTTTGTAAAGTTTCACCCCAGTCCTGTATTTGAAGCATAAGGAAAGTCTGATCTCTGTTGCAGGGTTCAATGATCCATGACAAGCGCAAGAGAATTGATGGATAGGATCTACAACCTCTAATGCTATCGCAATGACATTCCTTTCCCAATCACAAACTTTGTATCTCCTTGACACTGAAGGAACAGGATTGCTTGGAGAAGGAAACCTCGCAACACCTTGAGAAGATGATGGTAATGGAGATGGTGGTAATGGAGATGGAGGTAATGAAGATGGTGGTAATGGAGATGGAGGTAATGGATTATCTGGTTGCCTTGTCGATTGTGCACTGGATGACGGTGTATCTTCAGTTCTTTGAACAACTCCTTGTATTCCCTCACTTGTTGATGGTCTTACATAAGTTCCACTTTCAAGTCTCTCTCGTATCCATCTAACATTTTCTTCCAATCTTTCATATTTTTCTTCCCTTTTTTTGGCTTCCAATGTTTTTTCCAATAGCAATGAACGAGCGGGAAGTGCAGCATCATACTTCCTTTTAGAGACAGTGGTTCCAACACAACGAGTACGTCCCCTCGCTTCTTGGCCAAACACTTGGCTTAGAGGATCATCATCAATAGTGAGGTCAATGTTACCCTGAGTTGAACATTCTTGCAATGCAGCTTTTTTTGCTTTAACTTGTTCCTTCAAAAGAATGAAAAAATAAAATAAATCAGGACACAAATAATATTCAAACAACTACAAAGTAAATTAAGAATTGGGTATAAAAGACATCATTGGGCACATACCATATATTGTTCAGAACCATGCGTAGGTTTTCCATCCTTTCCCGTGTGACAAGCAATCCATATGTCAGTGCGTGTGACTGGTTCCCCATCAGGGTTCTTGTCAACCTATATACTTGAAAGATTAGTCTCAGCCTATAAAGTTAAATGGTATATAATATTGTACTAGTAGCTAGAAACTCAATTACCATTTCATACTCTACTTCTGCAGCACTCTTTTGGCCACCCCCCATACATACTTTGAAGTCTTTTTGTTTTTTGCATTTTGGTCTCTAATTGCCTTCGCTTCAGGGGTGCTCTCATAGCGAACAAACTCCTTCCAATCCTCCTCTCTTACACCATTTGGAACATGCTTCTCTTGTTCCTCAATGGTAGGATACTTATCCAAATAATTCTTCCTAAGATGTGCCTTGAACCTTCTATAATATTCAGGCATTTTCAAATGCACACTCTTTTTCACATAATTTGGAATGTCGTATTCACGCTGCAAATAAGCCATTGAGATATAAGTTGAAAATAAAATAAGACATTATGAAAATCAATGATGTAAAATCTCACCTTGAGGCCATTCCACACATCCTCTTTGTAGTTGTCAGTAACATGGTGCCAACCCTTGAATTTGATGGGCACAAGGGTTTCAACAAGCTTTCCAATGTTTTTATTGAAATTTCTAGCACCAGGTCCAACTGCTAAACCGTGGAGGTTGAACTGTATGGTCTGTTTAACTTCAATGTCATCATTTGTAGATCTGGTGACATCAATGGTGGAGAGATCATTGCCGCGAGTACTATCCATCTCTATCAATGACATTATAGATAATTAGACTAAAGTCATGTGGTTTTATGATCAGTAACATGTAAGTGCAGAATGTATATATTTTTTTGTTTTGGTGAATAAGATCTAATCAGTTATAACTATCCCATCTAGTAATATAACCTAAACAACTTTGAATAACTTGAGTTCGTGCGGATAATTTACCAACAAGAAGATTATCCAAAGACCAGTCCATTCTTATTTAAATTTATCTCCTAAGTTATTCTATTCCAATGTTCTATAAAACTAGATGCTTTGGAGGATTGTAATAAAATCTTGTATGTTCTTAGAGACCAAAATGTACTAGCTCATGAGCTAGCGCAACGTTCTTTCTTGGTTGCTGCCTTGGTAATGGTATTTATTTCCATAAATAAAAAAAGGTTGTGTTTGATTCTAAGAAAACACATCGGAAAAACAATGAACAAAAGGTGAAACTGAAAATGATCATGCCTTTTCTTAGTTTTGCAGGGCAAGGTATTCCTTTCTCTACTATGGGGAACCAAAAAGAAACCTATAAATTTAACCATTGCTAGCATATCCTAATTTATTGAACTTAATAGCCACAATGAAACATACTTATACAGAGCGATGAAATATTTTGTTACGGTAATAAAGTAAAATAAACGAAGTTCAGCTTTGGACTAATGCTTAGATATTGTATAAACTCATTACTTATCACAATTTAGTAGTAATCGATTTTTATACAATTGTGATTCAGTTTATACTAAATTGTAGTAATGCAAGTCTTACTAAAAATTGAAAAAAATTACTAAAACTCATTACTAAATTGATAAACTCGTACTAAAAATTGATAAACTCTTACTCGTTACATAATGCGAGTCTTACTAAGACTCGATTTTTAAATCACAATTGTATAAACTCATTACTTAGATATTGTATAAACTCATTACTAAGACTCGCACACTCCATTACTACTAAGACTCGCACAATGGAGTGTGGGTATAAAAAAAAATTACAATTTAGACTGATAAAAATCTTAAGCACATCAAGCTAAATTAGATAATAACGTGGATCTTAACATGATAACAAACCTTAAGAGTTAACTGACTCTAGCTATAACTTGTAGAAGGTACCTGTTTAGGTGTACATATTATAAACGAGGAGGTTTCCTGTACTTCTCCTTAGAACCTAGATATTCCCAGCTATAGATGATACTACAATGCTTCTTAGCATATTCACACGCAGAACCGATAATGATATATACAAAGTAATAGGTGACATAGCTCAGGGATACTTTCTAGGACTGTTATTTCTGAATCCTATGTGCATTTAGTGATCATACAAATGTTTCACTCTTATTAACAAGAGTATACGTTTCTGCCATAACAAGAACTTGAAAACTTCAAACGTAGAAGAGGACACATAAAACTCGTGGGTTTTCCTACATGGCCTGATGTTTGAAACTATTGAGGTCAAACATATTCCCAAAAATCGACAATATGGAAGAGGAATTAATAAATTATATGTTTGAAACAACTCTCTTATTTCTTGAATTCGCTGAACAGTTCACTCTTCACATGTTCACCTCTTGTTTCATTGAGATGTCAATTTGTACTTCTAAATTCTAAGTTCTAAACCATCACAGTTCTAACTTATACGATTGACTGCTCTCTGCTCTACTAGGCATTCTTCTATATGAAATGCTTTATGGATACACACCCTTCAGAGGAAAGACGAGGCAAAAGACATTTGCTAATGTTATGCAGAAGGATCTCAAATTTCCTAGAAGCATTTCGGTGAGACTTTACAGATCACTTATGTTCATTCCTTGTACTATTTCAGTAAATCGATGATTCTATGCAGAATAAAAGAATTTGATCACACAGATATGGTCAAATATGCAAAAGGGAACTAAGACATATAACAAATTCATGCTCCAATAAATAGACAGGAGAAGAAATGAACAGAAATACAATATCTTCATATGACATCCATAACAAAGACTTCATCAACATATAAGTAATTAATAACCACGATAATAGTAACAGAAGGAACACTAATTGAAAATTTGAAATTAGTTGCCCACTCCCTCAACAGGTAGCCTCACTCATTTACAAAAATTCTAACTGTCGAGGTAATGGGCGAGGAAACCAGCGAGGTAGGGAGGGAGGGAGGGAAGACCCTACCTCCCTCTCGCGATGCGTGCTTTCCCTCCTTTGCACGAATCGCGAGGGGGGATGGAGGGTCCTCCCCCCTCCCTCGCTGGTTTCCTCGCCATTTAGATTGACTCAAATATTTACTTCTAAGAAGATTGTGTACTATTGTCTGTCATGATTGGTCTCATATACTATGTATGTATGTTTAGCCGGTTCATGATTTGAATCCACGCATATACTATGAATGACTAAGCAAATAGAATTTTACCATTGGATTTAAAACTATCAAAACTGGTAGATCTAGTGGTTAAAACCTTGTGATCAGAACAAACTTCAGTGTATAAACCCATGAAAGAGGGGATGATAAATGCTGTAACATTTTCAACTGTAAGGAAGGAGCACGTCGAAGATGGCACATGATAAATGATAGGAAAGTTTAAATTCAATCACTACGCACACATACCAGCTAGACAAGCGTCACATAGAGCTGACTTAATTTATTTCTTACTCAACAAAATTTATCCCTTCAACGGTAGATACTGGTGGGTTACCTCACACACAGGGCACTTGTTGTGAACATGCACTTACAGTTCAATATTTTCACCATTCAATCAAGTCAATGCTGTTAATTTTGAAGACTGGCAGCATGTTTCTGTCAAGATGCTATAAATCTCCTAGATGATGGATCAATACAACTTGTAAAAAAATCAAAATGACATCCACTTCTATAGCAAAAATTGCTATCGTGGTTCAGATAAATGTCAATGACGGGGATACAATTATATCTCAAATAGATCGCTTGCAGGTCTTAAAGTACTGAACAAAGATAATGCGATGATCATGCTCACTTGCTCAAATAAATTATGCAGTCAGGACTCTTGTGGCCAACCATATATTCAGTTCATTAATCACTATAACAATTGAAAACAATAAAAGAATTCTGGAAGCAACAAAATACCATCAAAACACAGTTGGAAAGCTTGTATTGAGCAATGAGGGGAGTTTAACAAGAATACTAATTATCGAACAAAATGCTCATTGTAAAAAAAAATAATCATCGAACCCTAATTTCATCCTAAATAAAACACAACCCTGATGAACCCTAATTTCATCATAAATAAAAGAGAGAGAGAGAGAGAGTACCTATATTTAATGCAGTGGCTGATCGATTTTGAAGTCGAGGGAAGTCGATTGAAGTCGAGGGAAGTCGAGGGAGCAGGGAAGGAGGGGAGGAGGGAAGTCGAGGGAGGGAGCAGGGAAGGAGAAGGAGCAGGGGGGAAGTCGAGTCGAGGGAGGGAGCAGGTCGATGGAAGTCGAATGGAGGGAAGCAGGTCGAGGGAGGGAGCTTCGATTTTGTGAAATTGTGAAGTCGAAAGGAGGGAAGGTCGAGCGCCAAAAATAGCCCGCCCAATTTTTTTTTTCAGCTTTTCATGTAGCCACGGTTTTGAACCGTTGCTAGAGCTAGCCACGGTTTAAAACCGTTGCTAAATTATTTTTTGCAACGGTTTTAAGCCGTTGCTAGATCTAGCCACGGTTTAGAACCGTTGCTAAATTTTTTTGTTGCAACGGTTTTGAGCCATTGCTAGACCTAGCCACGGTTTATAACCATTACTACATTTTTTTGTTGCAACGGTTTTAAGCCGTTGCTAGATATAGCTACGGTTTAGAACCGTTGCTAAATTTTTTTGTGGCAACGGTTTTGAGCCGTTGCGAAAAATTCCCATGGTCTGGAGCCGTGGCTAATATTAGCCACGGTTTTTAGCCGTGCCAACTTTACCAACGGTTGTAAACCGTGGTCAGGTTGTTTTGTACCCACGGTTTTATGCCGTTGGTACTTATAGCTACGGTTTTTGGCCGTGGCAAATACACCAACGGTTTAGAACCGTGGGCAGCTCGGCGTAGCTAAATAGCCCTTTTGGTGTAGTGGAGATAGGACTGCATGCCCTGGGAGTATAAAAATAACCAATTTTTCCTCTATCAAAAGCCTTTTTTAGTCTCATACTCAGCACTTCAGAGGCAATAATAAATGAAAACGGAGACAAAGGGTCGCCTTGCCTTAAACCCCTGGTAGATCTAAAAAATCCTTTGTAGGCTCTTTGAAGAAACACTGAAAAACCACAAGAAGCGATACAGTATAAAATGATATGACAAAATCTACCATTAAAGCCAAATTTTGTAAGCACCGCAAACAAAAAGTTTCATTCCATTCTATCATAGGCTTTCTCCATGTCAATTTTCAAAACCACATTACCGCCGAAAACCTTCCGGTTAATGTCCCTAATCAATTCCTGCGCAAGGCCAATATTCTCACCAATAAACCTTCCTTTTACAAAAGCCCCCTGCTCCGGAGAGATAAGTACGGGCAAAAGATCTGCCAGTCTAGTACAAAGGATTTTACTGAAAATCTTATAAATCACGTTGCATAAACTGATTGGGCGAAATTCAGAAAAGGAACCTGGATTCTCAGTTTTAGGAATCAATGCCATGAAATTAGCCGAGAAAGAAGCCGACATCGCCTCCCCTTCAAAAAACTGAATAGCTGTCTCCCAAATATCCTTACTCAGAATCTCCCAACAGGACTGAAAAAATCCAGCAGTAAATCCATCCGGTCCCGGTGCACTATTTTTCGGGATGTCAAAAACAACATTTTTCACTTCCTCTAGAGAAGGACGTTTGACCAAGATGTCACAATGACCAGAACTCATCAGTTTTGGAATACAATTCAACAAATCTGCATCCACCGTACATGAACCTTGGGAAGACAACAAATTGGCAAAGAAATCAGTCGCATTATTAAGAATCTCACCAGGGTTCGAAATAGTCCTACCACATGGTAAAGTAATCTGATTGATAGCCCTCCGTTTTTGTTTAGACTTGGTGGAGGCGAAAAAATATTTGGTGCAGTCATCCCTCTCCTTAAACTCTTTTTTCACCTGATTTTTGAATCCAATAGAGCACCTCCTGTTTGAGAGCTAATCTGTACTCAGCCTGACAGCGATTTAAATTGCAACAAGCATTAGTATCCCAGTTGGCATCAACATTTAAACCATTATTACTTCCATTAGCAAAACCCGCCAATAAAATAGTTTCCCATTGTTGCATTTCGTCCTCTAGAGCGCGGATCCTGTTGCCTATTTAACAATAATGGATTCTTCATTTTAGATTTGAAATGTCACCTAATAAACAATCCAGTGTTTTATTTCTAGTAAAGAACCAAATACACACAATGATGACTTCATGTGTGGTCCATTTTCTCAAAATTGGTAATCTTTTAAAAGATAAATTTAAAAGTACACAGTTTGAGATGATATAATCCGAATATGCTAAATGGATACACAAAAAATCTAGCTTGCACAATTAGCATGACCTCCCAGCCGTAGGGATTAGATCTGAAGGTCACAGAGCATGCATGATATAAGCACCTAGAAGCCCACTGCAAAAGAAGTGGAAGAACCCCATATATTCATATGATACAATTAATGCTTCCATTTCCTCCCTCTCCTCTGATCTATATATGATTAACAATATGGATATTCCAGAATATATCCTTGTCCAAGATGAAAGACTGGTCATTTTCACCTCCACAACATAATTCAACATTCATGTGATATTTTACAAAAACAGTTTATCCACATAGATTAGAGATATTTGTGATTGGGTTTTCATTGAGTTTTTATTATTGCTTCAAAATGATCCAAACCTTAGCATCAATTTCTTTAGAAAAAAAAATAAGCAAAACCTAACATTAAAGTCCAGATCACCTCAAAACTTCACAATCAATTAAATTAAAGTTAAGAAACTACAAACAAGACAAGATACAATCAATGAAAAATAGAAAAGCAACTATCATCATCAAAATAAGCACAAACACCAAATGATGGGTAAAACCTAAATCTAAAGCAAACCCAATCCATAAAAACCTAAATCAAACAATGGGTTTCAATAATCAACATTGAAATCACATATAAAATGGATACAAATTATACCTTGGTGCCCTCAATGCCAAAGTGGAAAAGATGGATGTTATGTTCAGCAAGAAACTTGGAATTCTCTTGGGGGTAGGGTTCAGTACACAAGTAAATGATTGATTTGAGATTGAAAGTTTCAATAAATGAGAAATTGGTGGGATTTGGATGAGCAGATCTGTAAATCCCTTTCTCAACCAGGGAAAAATTTGTGGGTGGTACCAATTGCTTATGCTGCTGCTCTGGCTGTTGTTCTTCTGTCTTCTTGATCATTAAAGCTCCCATCTTTGAAACAAAGAAACCAAAGAAATAAAACCCAAAGGAAAGAAAGAAAGAAAGATGGAAACTTGTGAAGTTATTAAAGAAGTGAAGAAGCCATAGAAGAAAAAGGAGGGTTGCTGTTGTTGTTAATGGAGGTAACAAGTTGGGAATTTTGGGTTCATGGGGAAGAAGAGAAAGGAGGAAACTTTATGGGTTTTTTCGATTTGCTAGGAGTCGAGGGAGGGAGGGGTCGAGGGAGCTTTGCTAGGTCTAGGGTTTGTGGGAGAGATTGAGAAAGGAGATGAGGGGGGGGGGGGGGGGGGGGGGTCGAGGGAGCTTTGATTTGGAGAGAACAATTTTGATATGGCAATCGAGGGAGAAGAGAAAGAGTGTAATTTGGAGAGAAATAGAAAATTCTAGGGTTTGCTTTAATCCCCAAATTCTTTTACATCTAGGGTTTTTTCACTTTTGGGGATTTTTTCACTTTTGGAGCCAAAAAATTTCGCTGGATGAGAAGTTGAATCCCGCATAAAAAATCACGTGCGAGGGAGCATCCTCGCTCCCTTCCTCGATACGTAGAAAATTTGATTTTCATTACCGATGTTACATTTATTCACCGATTCCACCGTCACTTGGAACGGAGAGAGCAGATGTTGCAAAATGATGGACGTTTAGAATGCTAATTTTATGTTAGTAAAGCAACGAATAAGTTTGACATCGGGAGCGCATCAAGTTTAACAAATGAATCAAAAGAGAATGACACAAATTTCCTAACTGGAAGAGACAATCAACAAATATTTACAACATGAACCACACATAATTCAGCGATGGAGTAAGGATTTTTGTTTAACGGGGCGGAGTGATGAATTATAGTTAATTTAATAATAATATAATAATTAATTACTTTAATATAATTTTTAAAATATTAATAATAAATAAATAACTATATAAAATAACAATTGCTAAACAAAACTCCATTTAGTCTATGAGAGAAGAAAGTGGATGCAATAAGCTACCTTGTAAGAACACAAAAGATAAATATATTTGGAACAAATCAAATTGGTATATAAAGTTAAAATTAATTTTAAATAAAAAAAATTGGATTATTTGCGATTTGTCCCGTATAAAAAAATAGCTAATTAGATGTTACCTCCACAGTCTCTCCCATGACTATGCCCTTCAAATAATAACTCACAAATGAACCTCGAGATACAAATATGAATCTTGAAGAAAATCAAACGGATCAAAATTTTCATGTATCTTTAGGAAAATCATATGAATAGAGTATAAAACTAGACCTCAAAATCAGGAGTGCTTCAGAGTAAACAAATGGATGGGTGGGGCAGGATGGTGTTGTCGTAGGGTGAGTAACTAGCAAATAACTCAAATTTTCTTTTTTGTACTTTCCAACATCTCTTATCAACACGTGGTAGAAAGCCTCCCAGGCTCTAAAAGCCTGTCTCTCCAGACTTGTTGAAGAAGTAAACGAACTGGCGAGGAAAACAACGAGGGACCCTCCATCCCCTTGTGATGCATGCAAATGATGGGACGCACGCATCGCGAAGGGGATGGAGGATCCTCCCTCGCTGGTTTCCTTGCCAGTTAGCCAAGCTCCCAAACATCTATTCTCTAACTCTGGGGAATAGTGAAATAAGTGCTTCGGATGTCACGTCGTATTTTCTTTAATTAATGTTTACAAAAGATTTGATTGCCACTGGAGAAGAGAGAGAGACTGAACTGCAGTGTTGTTAAAGTGACTCAGTCAGAGAAAAAACAGTGTTTCTTAGAATTCTGAACCGTTAGCTTTGATTAATTGTGCAATCTCGATGCAGATCTGACATGGGTGAAAAGGTGTCTTTGGTAGCTGGTTTTGACGTTTTTCTTCGTCCCAAATTGCCCCTCCTCAATTTGTAATAAATATTTTATTATTAAGTGTCCATGTTAAGTCAAACTCAAACCTCAATAGTGGGTCTCACGAGAAATGTGCTCTCTTTTCTCTTCTCCATGTACAAATTGGGGGTTGTAAGTTGCAACAAAGAAAGAAAGAATATTCTTCTTGATGTGCTCTCAAATATACAATTCTTCTTTTCTTCTTTCACTTTCTATCTACTCTTCTCGGTTCAGTTCAGTAGAAAGGAATTAATCAACAAAACATGGAATGGAAGGAAGCGATTCCCACTTCAGCCAACCACCACCCACCGTGTGTTCACCAAACAAACTCCACCTGAAGAAGAAGAAGAAGAAGAAAGACCCATGGACGATTTTCATCTAACACAAAGATTTGATTTGATTTGATGATAGGACATATGTAAAAAATATGCAAAAATAAAAAAATTGAACGACAATAAAAGGAGAAAAAGAAAAGAGAGAATATAATAGAGTATGAAAACCTGGGTTGATTGGGAAAGCTGGAGAGAGAGCAAAGCGGCATACAAGATAATAATCACAATAAAATGAGTAATGTATTTTATTTTCTTCCGAAATTCGTTTTTTTTTTCCTTTTTTCTTGAATAGAGAATATATAATGACCAGTAACCATGCCAGTGCAAAAATTAAATATCCAAATAAAATCAAGACAAAATTTTATCGCCAATTTAATTTCACGTGTCACCATAAAACTCTACAAATCTAGGTTTGCACCCAAATATAAAGGTGGTGGCCAAAGGTGGCTAGTTGGCACAAACCTAACTTCGTAAGAGTCAGAAGATGCACGATTGTAAACTCAACGAATAATCAAATATATTTAATAAGCATTGTCACCTAATTGCCCAAATAGTCAAACCCAATGGTCAATTGCAAATTCCTCCAAGTCTAATTTGCTGAAATGTTTCATAAATAAAACAATCGGTGTGACTTATGATGCAATAATGTCTAATTAGTAGTATATAATTTTAATTTTTCAATCAAGTAATCAACTAAATAGGAAATAGCCCCATTGATTTAGTATCAAATAATTTTTTTTTTCAATATTCACACACTTTACAAAGACACATTGAATATGGATAAGGAAATATAAGATAAATTGTTGTCTACCTTTGACGAGAGATGACGATTAACACCAATGGGAAGCCCAAGTCGCCAGTAAGAATTGAAAAATAGATGGTGGTAGGGTGATTATAGTGAAAGTGATGGGGCAACAATTATGGCATTGTTGTGGTGGTAATGATGGTTGTGCTCTATTGGTGATGATGTGGTGTGGTGTATGCGTGGTAGTAGCGGCATTGAAAAAGAAAACAATGACGTGGTGTGGTGTATGCGTGGTAATAGACACACAAAACAATGCCATGAAAAAGAAAATGCACTTCAATTCTACGCAAAATTTCATTATAACTTGCATTTTTTATGTGTTGGTGGGGCAAAGAGGAAGAATACCCAGTGTCTCAAAAAAGGTTTTCAGGTTGCTTTCTAATAGGGTGTTATTATTTTGCTTTCTCCTTATTCTAGAAGTTTGACAAGGAGAAAGCAAGTTGATTCTACTCATTCTAGACCTGAGGTTCACCTTCAGTTGGCCAAGGAACTATGTTCTTCAGCTTATTGCCATTGTTATTACTTTTGCTTTTCATCTCATAGTTTATTTTTTTCGAATTTTGGATGTTAGAAGCATTAATTTGAAAAGAGTAATTCTAGATGTCGAGGAAGTGGGCGAGGAAGGGTGGCGAGCACGTGCAGGCTGACGTGGTTTAAAAAAAAAAATTTCGCGGGGGAAATCCAAAATTTGGGGGAGAAGAAGGTGGGAATCGAAACCTTCTTTCTCCCCATTTCCTCATTCCCTCTCCCTCTCCCTTTCCCTCTCCCCATTTTCCATCTCGACACATTTCAGTCCGACTCTCTTTCTCTCTCTACAGATCTTTTTCTCCCTCATTTCAAACCAAAGTAACAAACTTTATTTCAAACCCTAATTTCCATTTTCCATCTCTCGACAGGTCTCCCCCTCCCTCTCCCCCAAACGAAGCTCATCTTCACCCACCTTCATCGTCATCGACTCAAACGAAGGAGGAGAGAAGAAGGTCAAACAAAGCCAGAGAAGAAGAAGGAGAAGAAAAGAAGCTCTATCTGCATCTTCAATGGCAACCACTGTTTCTTCCCTTTGAGACCAAATGCAGAGAAGAGAAGTAGAAGAAGAAGCTAAGTTTTCTAAAACATGTGGAAACTAAAAGTTTTTGACATTTATTTAAAAAGTTTTACGAGAAGAAGAAGAAGCCATTAATGGGTCTTGGGAACAGACACCCAAAGGGGGCAAATGGTGGAGTAGGAGGAGGCGTTTCACCTAGATGGCTTTCCCTCTTCTGTATTTCTAGCTTCTATATGGGTGTTCTAGTTGTAAACATGTATCTCTTTTCTCTACTTCAATTTCAGGATCTGGGTTTAAGTAATTAGCTTTGGATTTGCTGTTCTTAGCTCATTCATTTGTTTGTGTGATAGAATTTGTGAGATCTTTAGTGCTTATTGTTGTTCTTAAGTTTTTTTGGGGTTTTAGGCTTGGTTGGGTTAGTGAGAAAGCTTAGAGAGCTCTAGAGAGAAAATCCCACAAACACAGATAGGTTTTCTGAATGCACTGCTCTACAAGTCTTAGAAATGGTGACTTTTTGCTATCTAAAGTTTCAAAGTTCTGTTTTTTTTTTTTTGGGTAAATTTTGATGTATTAGTTCGGTTTTCTTCATTTTGATTGGATTTAGAGCAATGGGTATTGCTAAATTTTCCACTAAACCAATAAAAATCATATCGTGGCGATGATGCTATACTGTTGTTGATTATTAGAGATTTTTGAGTATGTAGAGATTATTGATGATTGATCCTTAATACACTTTTTGTTGAAATTTTTATTATTGGGTTGAACGAATTATGAATTGATATTGTGGGTTTATTGAATTGTTGCCACTGGCATTTGTATTAATTTTGGGCTAATCAAGCTTCTGTTCCACACTTTAAGTTCTTTTCAAGCTCGAGTTTTTCTTCTCCGTTCTCTTCTTCTTAGTTGTATTTTCATTGGGTTTTGCAAACTCAGTCTCCCCGTACCCTATTAGACTCGACTTGGATCAGCTACTTCGATGGATGAGGGTGCTTTCAGTGCCAATTGTCTGTCTCACTCGGGCACTAGCTTAAAAGCTGTTGTAGGGGTTGGAGAGTTTGGTGGGAGTAGCAATTTCGAAGGAACACTCCCAAATCCCAAGTCCAAATCTTTGAACTCGTAAACTAAGTCTGTCATCTACTCGAAAAGTTTAACCTGAGAAACAGGGCAAATCCAGCAGACATCAAGTGTTTTGGGTTGATAGAATGGGTGGAGTGGACTTTAGTAGCGAAAGAGTCCTTCACTCATGTTTCCAATCTGGAAATCAAATTCATTAGAATTTATGACCTAATAGTTTATGGTTCATTTTTTGGTCTCACGGGTTCGTCAAAACCCCTTATCGAATGCCCTGTGCTTTATGTGAACCAATCCTATACGATATTGGTTGCTGCTGTAATCTCACACTGACTGTGTGGAAATGTGAATTCAAATTTTTACTCTGCACTTTATCCGTGAATACTAATGTCATAATGTGCCTTATGTTTTTGGATGCAAGTTTGTATATAAAGCAATCATATCTGAGAAATTGTCCAAAATTAATGAGTTCTTGTGTCTTTGACAGACTACACCGCTTCTAGCAGGAATTACAGTTGCTACGACTGCTATTGCTAGCAGATATGGAATCCAAGCTTGGCAAGCATTCAAAGCACGACCACCAACTGCAAGAATGCGCAAGTTTTACGAAGGAGGTTTCCAGCCTACAATGACTACAATGTGTCTTTGATTGAACCTAAACCATGACTGGAAAAAAATCCTTCACAAGATGAACGTAGCATTTCCCTTCCTTCTGAGTAGTTGGCCTCAGGGTTGATGCAAGAATAAAACCTCTTCCCTCCCTCCCTAAACTTATTATTCAATTCTGTTGTGGATTCACACCTCATCCCCGCCACATTATTCTAAATCCCCATTATACTAATACAATAATAGTGAGGTAGAGAAAATTAATTTACATTGTGGTGAGTATGGTTTTGAAAGGATGACTGCGGTTTTGAGAGGTGAGTGGAGAGTGGTTTTGAAAGGATGACTGCGGTTTTGAGAGGTGAGTGGTTTTGAGGCTTTCAAAATTGTTGAGCAGTGAGTGTGGTTTTGAATGGATGAGTGTGCTTTTAGTGTGGTTTTGGAAGGATGATGTGGTTTTGAAAATAGTGGTGAGTGGTTTTTGAAAGGTCGTCAACTGTTGATTTTTTTAGCTAAAAAACCAGACTCAAGTGAATGCAGTGACATACAACATGTCATTGTTCCAACGTGGACGGCCCCCTCTCTCCCTTCCTCGCTGTTTTCCTCGCCCACTTCCTCGACATTTAGAAATTTCGAATCTTTTTTGAACAATTTGTTCTAATCAAGTCAGCTTTGGCCGAGTGGTAAAGGTGTGTGATTCGGGGGCTCCTGTGCACAAAGCACAGAAGGACCTCCGGCACACATGCTTTCAGCCATCGGATCTAATTCGACAGCTCAGATCTCCTGAATTTCAATCCCTGCCATAACAAACAGTTAATTTTCTCTTTTGAAATCCAGGAATTCTAATCGGTGAGGAGGGAGGGGGTCGCCAATTAGAATTCCCCACGTAATAATGAAAGAAGGTTTGAATGAACATGACCCATGTCATCCACCTGATTTTTAGGTTCCAAACATGCCATACAAATGTTATAATATTTACAATTAAAACTAATATGTAGGTGAACAGTGACTTAGAGATATTTTTGTAGATTCAACAATTAATAATAAACTTTATAAAGATGAACAATACTTATTTTTGGGTTCCAAAACTGCCTCTCCAATTTTATATTTTTTTGCAATCAAAACAAAAAATTGAATAAACAGTGACCAAGGGTAGTGTTGTACATTCAATAATTACTTTTGGATATAATACCAATACATTTTACAATGTTGATTAGTAATTTGTTTCCTATTTTAATTTTTGTTTTCTCATTTTGCTCTCCTAATTTTTTTAATATTTAGATGATTAATGACAAGGGGTGTTTGTGTCTTTTTAACAAAAACACTATTACACATGTTTACCATTTTATCCACACAATTTCTTAATAATTACAAGCACAATAAATAGGTTGGTGAATAACGACAAGTATTTGTGTATTCTAAATGAAACACTACTACACATATTTACCATTTTACTCTCTCAAATTCAGACTATTTTCAATCATAACCAACTCTTCTTAAACAGTGACTAATTATACTGAAGCCTTTAATATAATTTATTTGAAACCCCTAATTATATACAAACTATAAATATACTCTTACAATAGTGAAAATATAATATCCGCTTACAATATTACTCTTAAATTTCAATTTTATTTTATTATTGAATTTTAAAAATAATATAAAAAAACTAGAGATACACACATAGTGCGCATCCACACTCTAGTACTGATAATGTTGTTTAAGCTCTGGATGTAACTAATTTGGTTCTATCAGAAAACTAGATTGTTTCATTGAATCTACCATTTGTAGGAAAAAATTAAGTAAAGATTTTTTATTTTATATTTTTTAATCCCTTTAGGCTTACGGCTCACAATTATTGGAATTCATTTGTTAGTATACTGGAGAATCTTCATAAATATAATATCAAGATCTATTGTCCTTTTGTGCACAGGACGTCCTCTTGTATTTGTGCGCGGAGATTCTCCAGATCCAAAAAAAGAGCCCAAGTCTACATCATATGAATTTTTTTATCAGAAATTATTGTAGTTCATCATCAAAGTCTAAATAAAGCTGAAAAAAAAAGAGCCCAAGTCTACATCATATGAATTCGACTGTACTTTATGTTAGGTGATTGCCCTTGCAAGCTTTTTTTTTTTCTTTCTTCGGGAGAAGTTAGCACAAACAAGACTAGCAGGTCCAGAAACACGAGACTCTCGTGGGATAGAAGAAATAATTTTGAAAAATTCTAATTGTCTAATTAAGACATAATTTCATCATTATCGTCATTATACGTTCAAGTGGCAATCTAATGATTTTTCTAATGGAATATCCATCACTAAGTTTATTAATCACAACCTTATCAAAATATCATAATTATATAAAGAAGTAAACATTTCAGAAACAAAACACTTGAGATCAAACACAAAAAAGAAGAAGAGTAAAATGACTTCTTCAATCTTTGCAAAATTTTCACCACTTTCTTTGTTGTTGTTGTTGTCGTTGTTGTTGTTGCCAACATCAATGGCATCTTCGGATGCAAATTATGAAGACTTTCTCCAATGCCTGGATCTGTATTCTCAAAATTCCATTCCAGTTTACACCCGAAACACTTCTTCCTATACATCCATCTTGGAGTCGACCATATATAACCTTATATTCCTGTCACCTACCACCCCCAAACCATACTTCATTGTCACACCCATGCAAGAGTCCCATGTCCAAACATCTGTTATTTGCTGCAGAAAGCATGGACTGCAGATGAGAATTCGAAGTGGGGGTCATGATTTTGAAGGCCTATCTTACGTATCAAATGTGCCATTTGTTGTCCTTGATTTGATACATTTTAGAACAATAAAAGTTGATATCGAAGATAACAGTGCATGGGTTCAAACAGGTGCTACAATTGGTGAACTTTACTATCGGATTGCTGAGAAGAGTAGGGTTCATGCATTTCCAGCAGGGTTGTGCCCCACTGTTGGTGTTGGTGGACACATCAGTGGAGCTGGATATGGTGTGTTGATCCGAAAATACGGGGTATCAGCTGACCATGTCATCGATGCACGTATAGTGAACGCTGATGGAGAAATTCTGGATAGAGAATCCATGGGTTTCCTTTATTCTTGGAGTAAAAACTTTTGCCACACAATTAGCCAGTAATAAACTTTAATAATCACATAACATGTCGAACACTTCTTTCCTTCATAAATTTTTCTGTTTCTCTGAATCCAAATTTCCCATAAAATAAAAAAAGGAGTGAGGTGAATGAGGGTACCTGATAAAGAAAATTTCTTTGCCTTCCTAAACCACGCCTTAAGCATAGTATAGACTTCAACAGGTCTATGTACGTGTTTATCAAACACCAAATCAAAGTGTCTTCACACTCTTCTTGCTAACTCACCCTCCAAGAAAAGATGCTATATAGTTTCATCCCCAGATTGAAATCAACACCCACATTTAAAAGCAAGTTGGAATCCAATTCTTCTAATTTCACCATCTACGGGTAAAGCCCTTCTAATAATTTTTCATATGAAAATAGAAAATTTAGAAGGCAATAACGGATGCCAAATCAAATTCCAAAATTCATCTTGTGTCCCTCTACCACAAAAGTTTACATACTGAGCTGATAGAGAACATACCATCATTATTTGGTATACATATTCTAGTATCTCAGCCGCCATCATCACCTTTCACTATTGTCTTGTAAAGCTCTTGGGCTTTTCTTTGCATTCCTGGGCTTAGCATTATGAAATTCTCTCTGTGCATTTGCCTTAGGGAAGGCCAAGTGTCATTTGTTTCCGCCTTCTCATTTCTAGTAAAAATATCATCCTTAGCCCAGTGTTCTTCAAAGAAACCGACGATTCCTCTAGTGATCCTCCAAGTGGAATTTTCAACTATAAATTTTTTATGCACCAACAACTCTTTTATAAACGGAGAAGCCCCAACTTTAATTTCTTGTTTTCTGATATTTTCAACTATAAGTAGTTGATATTGTTGTAAACTCTACCTTTATATTGATAGTGAAACAATTCTTACATACATAGATTACTGAAAATACCATACAACTAAACATACTTACATCCCACTATTTTTGGTTGTTTTCCCTATTTGGATGGATGTATGACAAATGCTATGATGTATATACATGACACCAAGCATAGAGTAAATTTACATAAGCAATGCGTGATTTCAAAAAATTTCAATTAATTTGATTCGTTTTCTATGTGACATCAGGCAACATCTTATTTCATGGCAAGAACTAGCCTAAGTAGGCCAGGGCTTCTAAAAGCAAAATAATTGTATCACACGCGGTGAGTGGTAAGATCCTTTCAGTAGAGGACCTCAACCATCTTGTTGACAAAATGCAATATACCAGAGCGGAAATCATCAAGCTGTCCCTTGTGCAACTGATATTACAGATTTAGCAGGAATATTTGGTGTGCTCTCAAGTAATGAGGTATGTATCACCAATTGACCTGTAGGATTGAATTTGCTTGATATAGAATGTAATGGTAAGTTAACCTTGTGGATCTTATCACGCTAGTGAATTTTCATTAATTCGCTGCATTAGCTATTCATAATTATGAAAACTGCAAATTTACAGCAGAGGAGGCATTAATGAGGAAGCATTACTTACATCTCCACTCAAGAGAAAACAATTTTCTCTAGTAAGTGCTAGAGGTGCTGGGAGACTAGCTTTCGCTGCTAAAAGGAGAACACTGGCAAACAAGGTAACTTTTATTTGCAGAGATACCAAACAACAAATCTGTACTACATGGCTTTAACACTTGGTGACTATCTATTTTATTAATTTATTTATTGATCTTCTTATCCTCTGTTTTTGCATCCTTAGAAGACTTCATGCGCGAGATTATTTTAGATAAATTTTGATTTATTGAACTGTATACAGATGTTACGTCATTTCATAATGTTTTCGATATCTCACATTGAGATAATTCACAAACAATAAAGGTTGGTTTTTATCACACTATGTCTTCGTAATGTTGATCATGTACACAATCTGTACAGCAGTTAATCCATATTCTTACAACTTAATTCTTCAAGTCACAAGTATGTAAATGATCTGTCTGAGGCTTACTCATCCAAATTCAGGGATATGCACAAATACGTAAATGAGCCATCTAAGGTTATCTCCAAATGCTCCGGAAGAAAAACTTGCCGAAAAAAAATTAAAGATTAAAAAAGTAATCATTTTCCCTCTTTTTTATAAAAAAAAAGAAGAAGAAGTTTTAGTGACTGTCCTAGATTATTGCTTCTGTGATCTTATTTTTAAAACACCATTTCTCTTATTCATATTTTTTATGGGTAAGTGAGGTGTTAAAGATCTATGGACATGATGCCAGGGGGACAGAAGCAAGGACTGGCATAATATCTGTGACATTCCAAATGTTAAGATCTATTGAGATCGTTGCTAAGGCTGCTGCAACTTATCACTGATTTCTCAGGTCAGTCCAACCATGACTGCAAAGTTGTGCAAACCATATATATATATTTTCATTGACCAAAGTATAAGACCTAGTATGCTAAAGATGGAATAAGCAAAAGCAGGCTTGATTACGTGGACAGATACCACAGAAAGAAAATCAATGAAGGCAAATCCACGAGAGAGGCCGGATTTTCGTTCTTTTATTACACGCACATGACGAAGGGGTCCCCATTCAGCCTAACAATAGCAACAAATCAGAAACCAAATGACATACAAGCATAAAAGCTATGCTTACAAACATTTAAAAAAAAGAATGAAAATAACAATGGTGTGAAATAACAATGAAACTAATCAAGTTTAACAAATCTAAATAACTTTTTCTCTATGATTGTGGCTTTCTAGTCTTGATATGGTTTCACTCGCATATACGTGTTATGTCTAGATTTAGTCTTGAAACCATGGGAGAACTCCTTAATGTACTTAAAATGTTACTAACAAACATCAATGCCAGTGACATATTCTCACTGCTTTTAGTTGAAAGAATAAAGTAAAGAAACCATTTGGCATCACCAACAAGTTGTAATTCTACAACTGAAAAAAAGAAAAGAAAAAAAGAGACAAGGAATCGATTCAGATAAAAAAAACACACATCAATATCATACCATCCTCTAAAACACTAACCAAGCAAGATAAAGAAACAACTAAATAGAAGGAAAGTACTACTGAAGTGCCATTTATGGTGCATCAAGACATGTAACACCAAAATTCACAACTCACAAAATAAAGACAGGATCTCATAAAGTGGCATTGGTGGTCTAACATGTTAACTTAATTGTGTAGAGGGAGGAAAGTCAAAACGAAGAAGAAATTAGAGAGATTACCTGAAGATGAGATGGAGGAGAGCAGGGCGTGATGGATCTGTTGGTGGCTGCGATATGGACCTGTGGTTGGCAACGTGAAGAGAAGGTTGTAGAGATGGTGTTTGTTGTTTGCGTGGAGGAAGAAGAGGAAGAAGGAGATGAAAACTCTTTAATTGGTCTGTGGATTTATCACTCCCCCGATGTCTATCTCTCAATCTCTTTAGTCTCTTTAATCTCTTTAAGGAGAAGGAGATAACAACTCTTTAATATGTCTTTCAATCTCTTTAATTGGTTGTGGAGGAAGAAGAGCGAGAAGGAGATGAGAGCTCGTAATTCTTAAGTTAAAGAAAAATTGGGGACTTTCAATAACCCTAGCTCCAAATCAATTGAGAAATGGAAGAAATAGATAAATAGAGAGGAAAAGCTAGACAAAATGGAGAGAGTAGAGAAGAAGACAGAGAGATGGATAGACAGAGTGGGAGAGAGGGCAACAACATGAGCGATAGGGAAGGAAGGAGGGAGTGAGAGGGAGTTGTGTTCTGTTTTTGCTTTTGGTGAAAAGAGACTAGCGGTTTTCCAAAAATTTTGAGCAAAATCATAGCGGTGTCATTTTTTCAATCGCCCGCTAGTTATTCCATAGCATTTTAATAATGCAATGTGATTAAAACTGCTCTTATCATAGCCCAAGTATTAAAAATGCTATAGTCAAATGCTATTAATAGCCAATTGTGGTGTAGTGTGAGTCGCCATCATTCTTACAAAGAATCCAAGGCGAACTTTGTGGACCAATTCACCCTGCTAGTGGACATTTTAGATATTACATGGTTTTAATCGATGCTTCCACCTTTCTACTCGTAATCTTGCATTTGCGAAATTTCTACAACAAATAATTCAACTTAGAGCTCACTTATCAGACCACCATATTCAATCTGTTCGCCTTGATAATGCGACAGAATTTACGTCACAGGTGTTTCGAGAATTTGTACATCCATCGAAATTGTTGTTGAACATTTAGTCCCACATATTGATCAACAAAATGGTTTAGCAGAATCTCTGATTAAATGACTCTAACTCATTGCTAAACCTTTGCTTATGTAGTCTAGCCTACCTACTGGTGCTTGGGGACATGCTATCTTGCATGCTGCCAAATTACTTCGCCTTTATTCCTACCATCAATATTAACCTTTACAACTTGTGACTGGTTATCAACCTAATATTTCACATTTACGTAAATTTTGTTGTGTCGTACATGTTCCTATACCACCTCCGGTGCGTACTAAGATGGGTCCCCAACGTGAGTAATAGTGACTAGATTTCAGATGAATTATTGTTATCTTCCCTTTGCATCAAATGTGTTTCTGTGGTTTTAAGGGAGGCTCGATATTTCTCAACTGCTTCTTTTGGTGCACGACAGACACGTGACCAGTGTCCATGTTTACCACATCGATAACAAGTATCATGTCGAGATGAAGTTGCAGTGTCCGTTGTCGGAGTTTTAGTATTATTCTGGGCCGGAGTTTTGGGCCATTTATGGTTACCACTTCTGCTGGAGTGATGGCCTCTAGTGTAACCTCCTCTGCTGGAGTGACTACTTCTACTAGAGTAGTTATTGTGGCCATCTCTTTCGAAGTTTCCACCTCTTCTAGAGTATGTATTCCTGCCACGTCATCTGCCTCGGCCTATCTGAAAACAATAGTTGGCATTTGCTTCAGGAAATGCCATGAAACCCGATGGTCTTGCATTATGATTTTCATTAAAATCTTAGCAATTTCTTCTGCTACGAGGAGACACGTCACTAATTCAGCATAATTAGTAAAGTGATGTTCCCTATATTGTTGCTGCAGAAGTACCCTCGATGCATGAAAGGTTGATAACATTTTTTCTATCATTTATGCATCTGTTACATTGTCTCCACAAAACTCAAGACAAGAGACAATAGTGAACATGGTAGAGTTATATTCTGACACTGTCTTAAAATCTTGAAACCACAGATTTAACCATTCGTTTTGGGCAACATTATATATGACCGCCTTCTGATGGTCATATTTGTCCTTAAGAGACTTCCATAATACTAAATGATCTTCCTCAGTAAGATATTCATTTTTGAGGTCATCATGAATATGATGATGCTAGAAAATGAGCGTAGATGCTTTATCTTCTACTAGGATTGTATTTCCTTCTTTAATTGTATCCCCTAATTTCTTTGCTTGAAATGGAGTTTGACATCAAGCTGCCAGGACATATAGTTTCCTACATTGACAGTAAGAGCTTGAAACTCAAGTTTTACAAGATTAACATCTATATATATAGATATTCATGAATTAATATGCAAAAAAATGTAATGAAGGCATATTTAAAATTTACATAATGCAATGAAACACAAATAAATCGATGTATGGGTGTGACCTATTAATGTGGTATGTCTGTCATACAGACTTTTAATGTCATTCCTTTTTTTATTTTTATTTTTTTATGTATTATCCCACATATATATGAGATTGTCTTTTTGTCAACAAACCACATTCTAATCCATTCAAAAAAGATAAAAACTATTTATAAATAATAGAGTAATTAAATGCATGCCCCACTAGTCTAAAATTTGCCAAAGTGAACATAGTTTCTAAAAACAGTAGGACAAAAACAAGGTAATATCTTAAAAGACTTCATTGTGGACATTGTATACCTTAGTTGGCAATAATGCAAAATAATGTGTGTTAATACCAATTGTGTCTTTTATTCCTTGTGCAACAGTGTCTAGGAACTAGTTGTGCCCCTTATTCCTTGTGCAACTCCTACACTGACTGTTATTCCCAACAAAATTAGGGAAACATGTGAACACAAATACTCACTGACAACTACACCAAATAGGCACTTTTGTAACAACTCTTAAAACAGTATCACTTTTGAGATGTTAAAATCCACCAAACAATTTCAAATCAAAACTAAATTTAGTCCAAAAAATGAAAGACAGTAACAAAAAAAAATGATACAATAAGTTTGATCACAATGAATAGTATCACTTTTATAACCATATTCTTCATGGTGATACTATTATTGTATCATTTTGTTTGTGAAAATGTGTAAAATTGTTAGGTGAATTGTTACACTTCAAAAAGTGATACTGTTTTGGGGGTTTTTACAAAAATGCCAATATGGTGTAGTGCTCGACATTCAACAGTTTTCTAGTTTTGTAATGTTGGCCTAGGCTAGTGAGTTATGGACGGATTTTTGATCTTTATAGTTTTTATGATGTTTGTCCAATTGGATTTTTTCTTCTCGGGTAAAGTCGTCATGTACCCCCGATAGTTTGTATCAGAATTTTTTCCAAGTAATAAAGGTCTGGCATCCCATAGCTGCCCCTCCCCACTGGAGGTTCTAATAATATATATATATATTTTCTGATGTTTATTTGGTGTTAATAACTCCCTCTCATCTATTTACAGGCTACGTCTTTAGGAGTGAAGATTTTAAGGATCTACATGTTCCTCTTCCGGCTATTATTCAGGTTTGCTAATGATTATTTCTTGATAAAAATGTGTTATGCCAGTATGCATTTAAAATTTGTACATTTTCCTACCTTGATTGAGTATTTCTTTTTTGTGAGTGAGTAGGGTTTGGGGGCTTCTCATGTAGGTTTTGTTTGTGTATCATGTAGATTGAGGTGTTGTATTTTAAACCAAAAACTTAAGACTCTAGTTGATTCAATGAAAACAAGAAGAATAGAAACATACCCGATTGATCCATAGCGATTTCCTATTTGATTGTGATGAGTTGGGATTGTTTGGATCTTCCGATTGATTCAAGCGTTTCCTTAGATTCTTTGTTGAGAGGATACAGAAGGCAATGCCAAAAGTTTTTTTTTTTTTTACGCATACGCTCAATCGGGGACCCATCCATATTTATAATGCCCATAAGTCATAACCCTTCAACTTACGGGCTGTGAATTTCCAATTCTGCCCCTCATTGAATTAGAAATTACATCCTTATTTACACAATGTTATTTATTAATACCTTATAGTCCAACACCCCTATTAGATCACATATTAGATGGACTACACTTTAAGATAGCAATACACATTATATGACATATGTGTGCCCACATTATTGGATTTGTCCAACAATCTCCCACTTGGGCCATATATGTTACCTTTAATGTGTATAACTTTATGAGCTCAAAACTTGCTATCACAAGTAAAGGTATTCCGAAACAATCTCGTCCATTGACTATACTGATATAGGATTAAAGCGATTTGCGTCACAAGTAGCGTAACAAAATCCATCAATAGTCACATATACCAATATAATCAAATGACATAGATCAAACATGGATGCAGAGCATGGAAATTACATGTGATGTGATCCAAACACGTCTATTTCCAACCGGTCCAACTTTAATCTTTAATGAGATCAAACATATAATAATAAACAGACAATTGACTGAAGACTTTATTTCTGCAGAAAATACTAAATTACACCAATGTGTCCAAAAAATCCATCATAGAACAACAAAACTCCCACTAAATCATGATATCCTCATGTGACATAACACCCATATGAGCGGTGTGCTCATGAAAGACCTTGGGTGGTATTCCCTTAGTAAGCGGATCCGCAATCATGGAGTGTGTCCCAATATGCTCTATGAAAATTTGTTTATTCTCTACTCTCTCCTTCACAACAAGGAACTTTATGTCAATATGATTTGACCTAGATGAGCTCTTGTTGTTGTTGGCATATAAAACTGCTGACTTATTGTCACAATATAACTTTAGTGGTCTTTCTATGTCATTCAAAATGCGCAGCCCAGTGACAAAATAACGCAGCCATAATCCGTGGTTGGAGGCCTCAAAACACGCCACATATTCTGCTTCCATGGTGGAAGAAGCTATGAGTGTCTGTTTAGCACTTCTCCAAGAAATAGCTCCTCCAGCTAACAGATAAATGTAGCCTGATGTAGATTTTCTACTATCTTGGCATCCAGCAAAATCAGAATCAGCATACCCTATGATCTCCAACTGATCTGATCTCTTGTATGTGAGCATGTAATCCTTAGTTTTCTATAAATATCTCATAACCCGTTTAGCTGCTTTCCAGTGACTCATCCCAGGGTTATCCAAATATCTGCCAAGCATTCCAACAATGAATGCTATGTCTGAATGTGTATATACCTAAGCATATATAAGACTCCCAACAGCGGATGCATAGGGGATCTTTTGCATCTCTACAACTTCAAGTTTATTCCTAGGACACTGTTTAAGACTGAATTTGTCTCCTTTAGATATAGGGGTATCTCCTGGTTTACAATCTTGCATGCCAAACCTTTTAAGCACTTTTTCTATATAGCCCTTTTGTGATAATCCAAGAGTACCCCGAAAACGATCTCGGTATATCTGAATCCCTAAGACAAACGAAGCTTCACCAAGATCTTTCATTTCAAATTTCTTTGATAGAAATCTCTTGGTTTCGTGCAACATGTCTATATTATTAGTGGCAAGCAATATGTCATCAACATACAAAACCAAGAATATATGCTTACTCCCACTGAACTTATGATACACACAATTATCAACAACATTTGTCTCAAAACAAAATGAGACAATTACTTGATGAAATTTGTAGTACCATTGACGGGAAGCTTGCTTGAGCCCATAGATGGATTTCTTTAGTCTGCAAACCATATTCTTTGGGTCTCCAGACACAAAGTTTTTTTGTTGCACCATATAAATTGTTTCATCAATGTCGCCATTGAGAAACACTGTTTTAACATCTATCTGATGCAACTCAAGGTCAAAATGTGCAACAAGAGCCATGATTGTCCTAAATGAGTCTTTCTTTGATACCGGAGAGAAAGTCTCTTTATAGTCGATGACTTCCTTTTGAGTGAAGCCTTTAGCTACAAGACGAGCTTTATATCTTTCCACATTACCTTTTGAGTCCTTCTTGGTTTTGAATATCCATTTACAACCAATAGGCTTTGTATTTTCAGGTAATGGGACAAGATCTCAAACTTGATTGTCTTGCATAGACTTGTACTCCTCATTCATAGCATCTATCCACTTTTGAGAGTTAGAATCCTGCATGACTTGATTGAAGTTGATTGGATCATTTTCCATCAATCCATCATTTTCCTCGTGTTCTTCGAGAAAGACCATATAATCATCCGGAATAGCTCTTCTCTTTTCTCTCGTGGATCTCCTTAATGGATTTTGATCTTGAGGTTGTTGAGTTTGTTCTTCTGGAATATTTACTTCAATTGGAGCAGGGAGTAGTTCAACATTGTCCTGTTGAGGTTCTAGATCCGTTTCTTGATCAATGACAGGTATTGGAACATGTACATTGTCAACAACAGTAGTAGGAGTCGAAATTGATTCCTCCTCAAAGACAATGTCTCTTACCTTATTTCTCCCCCCAAACTCGACATCCTCAAAAAACGTTGTTGTCCCCATTTCAAAATGGACTTAATAGTGGGATTATAGAACTTGTAGCCCCTTGATCGCTCAGAGTAGCCAATGAAGTAGCTGCTCACTGTTTTGGAGTCCAATTTCTTTTCATAAGGCCTTGCTTCAGCTGGACATCCCCAAATGTGAAAATGCTTTAGACTAGGTCTTCTGCCTGTCCAAAGTTCATAAGGTGTTTTGGCAGCTGCTTTAGTTGGTACTCTATTAAGGATGTAAGCTGCAGTCTTTAGTGCTTCTCTCCAGAGTGATTTAGGTAAGGTAGAATGACTGATCATACTCCTTACCATGTCCTTAAGAGTTCGGTTTCGTCTTTCAGCTACACCATTCATGCTAGGTGATCCCGGCATGGTGTACTGTGGGATGATTCCACATTCCTCTAGGAATTTAGCAAATGGTCCTGGACGTTGTTCATCGGAACCGTCATATCTGCCGTAATACTCACCACCACGGTCAGACCTGACACTTTTAATTCGTTTGTTGAGTTGGTTCTCAACCTCAGTTTTGAAAGCTTTGAACATGTCCAGTGACTCAGATTTCTCATGAATGAGATAAAGGTACCCATAGCGTGAGTAATCGTCTATGAATGATATAAATTATTGTTGACCATTCCAAGAAGACGAAGGGAATGGTCCACAAATATCTGTGTGGATCAATTCTAAGACGTCTGAAGTTCTGTTTGCACCCAATCTCTTTTGTTTGGTCTGTTTTCCCTTGATACACTCAATACAGACATCAAAGTCTGAAAAATCAAGAGAATCTATTATGCCATCTGACACAAGTCTCTCCATTCTCGTTTTCGAGATATGTCCTAAACGTTTGTGCCACAGTTTTGATGAATTTCCTTCATTTAGCTTACGCTTAGTACCACGTGATTCCACATGCAAAGTTTCATTATATGAGGCAATAGTATCAAGAAGATATAGGTTATCAAATGTGCTTAATGAACTAGTACCAATAATATTGGAATTTAATGAAAGACTAAATTGATTATTTCCAAATGAACAACAATATCCAAATTTGTCCAACAAGGAAATAGAAACCAAATTCCGTCTAAATGACGGTACTACAAAAATGTCTTTCAGTTCCAAATAACAACCAGTTCCTAAGAGTAACCTAAAGTTTCCTATTGCTTGCACTTCTACCGATTTTCCATCGCCCACGAAAATGCGTCTTTCAGCATCATTTGGCTTTCGGTAGCTCAGACAACCCTGCATAGAAACACTTATATGAGTAGTAGCACCGGAATCTAACCACCAAGTGTTTCTAGGTACTGAAGCTAAGTTAACCTCAGAACAAACCAAAGCAAGAAACATACCCTTTTTAGCACGCCATGTGTGATACTTGGTACATTCCTTCTTTACATGTCCAGGTTTCTTACAAAAGAAACAACCCTCATTGCCTTTCTGTTTCTTTTGTGCTGGACCCTTAGCAGCTTCATTCTCATTCTTTCGTTTTGTGCCCTTATCTTTAGAGGTGATTGCAAAATGAGCACTTTCCGTTCTGTCTTGCTTCAACCTGTCTTCCTCTTACACACAGTATGAAATGAGCTCATTAAGAGTCCATTTCTCCTTCTGACAGTTGTAACTGACCTTAAACTGACTGTATTGTGGAGAAAGTGATATCAAAACTAGATGCACGAGTAAGTCCTCAGACAACTCAAGCTTCAGTGCTTTAAGTTTTGAAGCAAGATGAGACATCTCCATGATGTACTCTCTAATGTTCCCTTTGCCTTTATACTTTAATGAAATCAAGCTAGCTAAAAGCGTGCTTGTTTCAGCCTTATCGTTTTTAGCAAAACGCTTTTCAAGTTCATTAAGGAACTCACTGACATTGGTCACCCCTGCGGATACTGCACCCCTAAAGGCTTCTGAAATACCTTGCTTGATGAGCATGAGACTCATGCGATTGGAGCGTTCCCACTTCTCAAAGTATTTCCTGGCATCAGGAGTACTTGCATCTGTAAGAGGAGCGGGTTGCTCAATCCTTAAGGCAAGGTCCAGATCCATACATCCAAGAACGATTAACACGTTCTCTTTCCAGTCCTTGAAGTTTGTCTCATTAAGCATGGGAATATTATTTACACCAACAGATATACTAGTAGCAGACATAGTAGCTGTACAGAGAATAAATTACATAAATAACATATTCACATCATTATTCAATTGCATAAACTTTTAAATTCATACAATAGGTAAATAAAAACCCATATCAAGATACCTAGCACAGCATTGTTATTTAGTCTTTGGACAGAAATATCAATCTGTAAGCAGTGTTCTAAAAATCGGTGGCGCCTAGGCGCTAGAAGGTGGAAAACTGCCTAGATTAATGGATGGGCGGGCTGTCTGGGCGGGTCTGGGCAGTCTAGGAGGGTCTGGGCAGGATCTAGGCGGCCTAGGCGGGGTCTAGGCGGTCTTGGCGATTTTATTTTTTTATTTTTTTTTATTTTTTTATTTTTTAATAAGGCTGATTGTGTTCCTATTTTTTAGAAATAAACTATTTAATTTTTTTTTATTCAGTATATGTCTAAATGTAGCAAATGATGATTACTTAATGGAATTCTCAAAGGATCTGCCGGTACCAATTTTACTAATGTAGATTTTATCAAACATAACTGAGGTTATTCATGCAATTTGAGGAAAAATAAAAGAGTACACAAATTCAAATTTATATAAAGTACCCATCATGACCAACTTCAGTCATTTGAGTTTTAATAAATTTTGTTCACGATTGTTAATTTTTCATGTTTTTAAATTTTGCATATGTATATTGGCATTAAATTGGATGTAATTGATAATGTATTATGCTTAACTTTTGTAAATTATTAAAGTAATAATACAATACCTAAGACCGCCTAGGCCCCTGGGCGCTAGGCACCTGCTCGCCGCCCGCCCAGCGCCTAGCGATTTTTAGAACACTGTCTGTAAGTGGTACTCTTCATATACAACGAAACCGGCCTAATATTATGCCTTTCTTTGGACTGACATAATAAAAGCATGGTAAAGTAAACTTTATCACATATTTAAGACTAGGGATTATCCGGTCAAAACAATCTTCCTTTGGGCCGATTGTTTCACATGGATGTAGCATGCTTACTTATTTAAAATCAACCAATTTTCCTAATAGTGGTTGCTTTGGCAACCTATTAGATAAATTGTGTAAATTTTAAATAAGGAACACAATAGTGATACATGAAACCAAAATTATAATCTATGTACAAATTTGGAGTATTAACTAAATTATCACCTTAATACAATTAAAACATGGGTCTAATTGCTTGTAGCCAAAATTAAATAGGTCCCAATAAAATGGGATAAAGCAAAATTTACTAACAGGCCCAACAGCAAAGCAAAATTTACTTACAGGCTCAACAGTCAATGCAAAATTGACTCACAAGCCCAACAATCAAAATAATATTTACCAACAGGCCCTAACAACAGCATCAGGCCCAACAGTCGTCAGGCCCAACAGTGAACTGTCACCAGGCCCAACATCGGACAGTCACGGTCAACAGTGAACAGTCACGGTCAACAGAGAACAGTGAATCGTTTTTTTTTTTTTTTTTAAACATCTATTTCACTGTACAGTACACCAAATTGTAATCTATATCACTATTCATAACAGTCAATTGTAAACAAGCATATCACTATTTCAGTCAATGAATCGCATGATCATAACATCCATATTACTATTCAGAACAGTGCATAACCACTGCAGAACAGTGCATATCACTGTGCAGACAGTGCATACCTATAATGATTATTGTTGGTTGAACATGAATCAATATAGAGTCCTTATATAAATTGTACATATTGTATACTTTATTTTATGGAGGCCTTATATAAATTGGAGAATCACTGTACACGCAAAATCACTGTTATAGCGGAATTACTGTAGCAGTGAATAGTGTAACAATATAATCGAAATAATCGCATTCAAACAAAATAATGAAAACTTTTTCCTCTTTATAATTTCACATGGAATCAACAGGAGATGCTCTGATACCAATTATTGTATTTTAAACAAAAAACTTAAGACTCTAGTGGATTCAATGGAAACAAGAAGAATAGAAACATACCCGATTGATCCATAGCGATTTCCCCTTTGATTGTGATGAGTTTGGATTGTTTGGATCTTCCGATTGATTCAAGCGTTTCCTTGGATTCTCTGTTGAGAGGATACAGAAGACAATGCCAAAAGTTTTTTTGTTCTATTTTACGCATACGCTCAATCGGGGACCCATCCATATTTATAATGCCCATAAATCATAACCCTTCAACTTACGGGCTGTGAATTTTCAATTATGCCCCTCATTGAATTAGAAATTACATCCTTATTTACACCATGTTATTTATTAATACATTATAGTCCAACACTCCTATTAGATCACATATTAGATGGACTACACTTTAAGATAGCAATACACATTATATGACATGTGTGTGCCGACATTATTGGATTTGTCCAACATGAGGTTCTTTAAATTCTATTTTAGTCCCCTGTTAATTACATTGGATCCCTTCTCGGGAACTTTTGGTTTATGTTCACTTCTCTCTCTGTTACTAATAAAATATTGATCTTCTTCTTTCTCTTTCTCAAAATCTCTGGTGTTCAGTGAGAAAGTAAATTATATTTACATAGTCTACATTTTAAGGATCGAGGAAATGGAACTTTACTGTGACGACTTACCTGCATGAAACTGCCACTGTCCATGAAAATATCTATCATATTCCCATCGCTACCTAGGGAAAATGGAACATCATGAAGAAAACATATGCTCAGCAGCTCAAGAAAGTTTTTGAGAAGATGTTCTCTGCTAAGAAGGGAAACGAGTCCTCCAAGGTTCCTTCGTGTAGTTGATTCTAATATGTTCAATGTTACTTCACTTTGGCAACAAGTCTGACTCTACATGATAGACAATGTAGGGTTGTGAAGTTGAAAGGAAAATAGTTCAAAAACATGATGTCTTTCTTAACAGAGAATATGATTTTTATCAAACAATGAAAGAAACTATCTTGTTTGTCAAAAGTTAGCCCTGGATCAGTCTCCAAGTTGACCTGTTAAAGAAGTATGTAGCCATGTTATATATTTTTCAATATATACTCCATTTATGCAACTGATAGCCATGCTTGAGATCATTGTTCTTATATTTGTCAAAGACTTCATCTTTACATAAATGTACGCCTCTAATTAAAGTTGTTGGATACTTCAGGAGCACGTGGATCATTCATCTTTACTGTTCAAATTTTATGTTTTGGGTGAGAAAGTTTTCCACACTGTCAAGAAGTCTACACTAAATGCCGATGTCTTTTTGTCATCCTATGAGGAAGAAGGACTGAAACCTATTATGTTCGACAGGTCGTGCTTTTTATTCATTTTGGTCATTGTGTGTTCCCATGATGGTTAAATCTTTATCACTGTTAACTCACGTATATCCATATCTAACTCTGCAGCCTGAAATCTCTGCCCACTGCTAAAGATCAGCATTCCAGGGGTTCAGTTCAGACGAAAGTCAATGAACAGTCTCTTGATCTGGAATTGGTAACGGATGCTGCAAATTGGCTTAGAGTAACACTGGATCTTACCATATCTGGGTTTGATGTAGTCGTAAGTACTGAAGCAGTTGATTTTCTGTCTTTTACTTATATTCGTTATAGCTTTTTTTGGTGTCCTATTTGGATTATTTGCGATTTGTCCCCTATAAAAAATAGCTAATTAGATGTTACCATTGCAGTCTCCCGCCAGGACTAACAGTCAACATGCGTTGACTGTCAAAAGGCTCACGTTGATTACCAAAATGCTTTTCAAATAATAACTCACAGATGAACATCGAGATACAAACATGAATCTTAAGGAAAATCAAACGGGTCGAAATTTTCATGTATCTCTAGAAAAACCATATGAATAGAATACAAAACTAGACCACAAAATCGGGAGTACTTCAGAATTAACAAATGGATGGGTGGGGCAGGATGGTGTCGTCATAGGGTGGGCGACATGCAAATAACTCAATTTTTTTAAAAAGCCAGTGGGGAAGTGTTCGCACTTGCCCCTCGTAGATCCATGTCTTCCTTAATAATCCACAAAGAAAACTCCCAATAGTCTAATGCATGGTTTCAAAGCTGAATTGTGATTGTGATTTCATTTTTGAACTTATATTAAGAAAATATGAAAACATTATTCCTAATTATTGTATCTTGTATGAATGATATTACAATTCTTGAAGAAATGTGCAAGACAAATCTATGGAGGGGCTCCTTCCATTTGCCATCATTCACTTGACAAACTTAATTTTATTGTAAGGTACCCTCCACAACTTTGACTTGTATATGTATTTAATATTACTCATTCGGATGCCAATTTTACTGAAATTCAAAATGTTAACATGATGTTCACAGTGTATATTGTTTAATTTGACTTGTATATTGCTAGAAGCTTTTGAAAAGAAATTTGATGTTCACAGTGTCAATTGTTTAATTTAGTGATCTTGATGATGGATAGTTGTGCAGAGGAAATGTATTTCCAAGCTAGTCCTATAGATTGTTTGAGAGTCCTAGTGAATCAAGAGCTCCTTGATCAGATTAATAAGTTCATTAAAAAGCATGAGAACCTGATGTATAGACTGAATGGCTAAACTCAAGTCAGTAGTGACATGGCCTGTACATATAAAAAAATGTTCAACAAAGTCATTTTCCAAGATTTTGATGTTAATGGACTGCCATGACGAACAACAAAGTCACAAATTCATTCATTCCCCACTGCAATTGGTGGTAAAAGTAAACAATATTCATTCAATGCTTGTATTTCGCCTGATAAAAGTTTTTGCATTGTTGAATTGGGCCAATGAACTATAGTGCTCACAAATTCTCCAACACAAAAGGTCTCATGTATTATTTCAATCAATGATCCTTCCTTCCCCTATTGCTAAGTTCTGCTTAGCTAGGTCTATACACGCTTGATATTACAATTATTGACGTTTATGAATGCTCTTTGTGAGTGTCAGAAATTATATTCATTCTTATCATAATACTGCTGCTGCAGTCTGCTGTTGTTGCTGCTTACTTGTATAATAATGCATCTTTCTAATGGTTTTGCAGAATTTCCTGATCCAGAGAAGTCATGTGATAAGTAAATTAGATGAATACAACACAAGTTTTGATCCAGTCCAAAATGTTGTACTGTAACAATATATTCTTGTTATTCTTGGTATTGTTAATTGTGTATTGGTAACTGTTACAGTGATTGCACTGTGAATATACAATACAAGTCTATGATTGTGGCTTTCTAGTCTTGATATGGTTTGACTCGCATATACGCGTTATGTCTAGATTTAGTCTTGAAACCATGGGAGAACTCCTTAATGTACTTAAAATGTTACTAACAAACATCAATGCCAGTGACATATTCTCACTGCTTTTAGTTGAAAGAATAAAGTAAAGAAACCATTTGGCATCACCAACAAGTTGTAATTCTACAACTGAAAAAAAAAAGAAAAAAAAAGACAAGGAATCGATTCAGATAAAAAAAACACACATCAATATCATATCATCCTCTAAAACACTAACCAAGCAAGATAAAGAAACAATTAAACAGAAGGAAAGTACTACTGAAGTGCCATTTATGGTGCATCAAGACATGTAACACCAAAATTCACAACTCACAAAATAAAGACAGGATCTCATAAAGTGGCATTGGTGGTCTAACATGTTAACTTAATTGTGTAGAGGGAGGAAAGTCAAAACGAAGAAGAAATTAGAGAGATTACCTGAAGATGAGATGGAGGAGAGCAGGGCTGATGGATCTGTTGGTGGCTGCGATATGGACCTGTGGTTGGCAACGTGAAGAGAAGGTTGTAGAGATGGTGTTTATTGTTTGCGTGGAGGAGGAAGAGGAAGAAGGAGATGAAAACTCTTTAATTGGTCTGTGGATTTATCACTCCCCGATGTCCATCTCTCAATCTCTTTAGTCTCTTTAATCTCTTTAAGGAGAAGGAGATAACAACTCTTTAATCTTTCTCTCAATCTCTTTAATTGGTTGTGGAGGAAGAAGAGCGAGAAGGAGATGAGAGCTCGCAATTCTTAAGTTAAAGAAAAATTGGGGACTTTCAATAACCCTAGCTCCAAATCAATTGAGAAATGGAAGAAATAGATAAATAGAGAGGAAAAGCTAGACAAAATGGAGAGAGTAGAGAAGAAGACAGAGAGATGGATAGACAGAGTGGGAGAAAGAGCAACAACATGAGCGATAGGGAAGGAAGGAGGGAGTGAGAGGGAGTTGTGTTCTGTTTTTGCTTTTGGTGAAAAGAGACGAGCGGTTTTCCAAAAATTTTGAGCAAAATCATAGCGGTGTCATTTTTTCAATCGCCCGCTAATTATTCCATAGCATTTTAATAATGCAATGTGATTAAAACTGCTCTTATCATAGCATAAGTATTAAAAACGCTATAGTCAAATGCTATTAATAGCCAATTGTGGTGTAGTGTGAGTCGCCATCATTCTTACAAAGAATCCAAGGCGAACTTTGTGGACCAATTCACCCTGCTAGTGGACATTTTAGATATTACATGGTTTTAATCGATGCTTCCACCTTTCTACTCGTAATCTTGCATTTGCGAGATTTCTACAACAAATAATTCAACTTAGAGCTCACTTATCAGACCACCATATTCACTCTGTTCGCCTTGATAATGCGACAGAATTTACATCACAGGTGTTTCGAGATTTTGTACATCCATCGAAATTGTTGTTGAACATTTAGTCCCACATATTCATCAACAAAATGGTTTAGCAGAATCTCTGATTAAATGACTCTAACTCATTGCTAAACCTTTGCTTATGTAGTCTAGCCTACCTACTAGTGCTTGGGGACATGCTATCTTGCATGCTGCCAAATTACTACGCCTTTGTTCCTACCATCAATATTAACCTTTACAACTTGTGACTGGTTATCAACCTAATATTTCACATTTACGTAAATTTGGTTGTGCCATACATGTTCCTATACCACCTCCGGTGCGTACTAAGATGGGTCCCCAACGTGAGTAATAGTGACTAGATGTTCAGATGTATTATTGTTATCTTCCCTTTGCATCAAATGTGTCTCTGTGGTTTAAAGGGAGGCTCGATATTTCTCAACTGCTTCTTTTGGTGCACGACAGACACGTGACCAGTGTCTATGTTTACCACATCGATAACAAGTATCATCTCGAGATGAAGTTGCAGTGTCCATTGTCAGAGTTTTAGTATTATTCTGGGCCGGAGTTTTGGGCCATTTATGGTTATCACTTCTGCGGGAGTGATGGCCTCTAGTGTAACCTCCTCTGCTGGAGTGACTACCTCTACTAGAGTAGTTATTGTGGCCATCTCTTTCGGAGTTGCCACCTCTTCTAGAGTATGTATTCCTGCCACGTCCTCTGCCTCAGCTTAACTGAAAACAGTAGTTGGCATTTGCTTCAGGAAATGCCATGAAACCCGATGGTCTTGCATTATGATTTTCATTAAAATCTTAGCAATTTCTTCTGCTACGAGGAGACACGTCACTAATTCAGAATAATTAGTAAAGTGACGTTCCCTATATTGTTGTTGTAGAAGTACCCTCGATGCATGAAAGGTTGATAACATTTTTTCTATCATTTATGCATCTGTTACATTGTCTCCACAAAACTCAAGACAAAAGACAATAGTGAACATGGTAGAGTTATATTCTAACACTGTCTTAAAATCTTGAAACCATAGATTTAACCATTCGTTTTGGGCAACATTATATATGACCGCCTTCTGATGGTCATATCTGTCCATAAGAGACTTCCATAATACTAAAGGATCTTCCACAGTAAGATATTCATTTTTGAGGTCATCATGAATATGATGATGCTAGAAAATGAGCGTAGATGCTTTATCTTCTACTAGGATTGTATTTCCTTCTTTAATTGTATCCCCTAATTTCTTTGCTTGAAATGGAGTTTGACATCAAGCTGTCAGGACATATAGTTTCCTACATTGACAGTAAGAGCTTGAAACTCAAGTTTTACAAGATTCAACATCTATATATAAAGATATTCATGAATTAATATGCAAAAAAAATGTAATGAAGGCATATTTAAAATTTACATAATGCAATGAAAAACAAATAAATCGATGTATGGGTGTGACCTATTAATGTGGTCTGTCTGTCATACAGACTTTTAATGTCATTCCTTTTTTTATGTATTATCCCCTGTATATATGAGATTGTCTTTTCGTCAACAAACCACATTCTAATCCATTAAAAAAAAATAAAAACCATTTATAAATAATAGAGTAATTAAATGCATGCCCCACTAGTCTAAAATTTGCCAAAGTGAACATAGTTTCTGAAAACAATAGGACAAAAACAAGGTAATATCTTAAAAGACTTCATCGTGGACATTGTATACCTTAGTTGGCAATAATGCAAAATAATGTGTGTTAATACCAATTGTGTCTCTTATTCCTTGTGAAACAGTGTCTAGGAACTAGTTGTGCCCCTTATTCCTTGTGCAACTCCTACACTGACTGTTATTCCCAACAAAATTAGGGAAACATGTGAACACAAATACCCACTGACAACCACACCAAATAAGCACTTTTGTAATAACTCTTAAAATAGTATAACTTTTGAGATGTTACAATCCACCAAACAATTTCAAATCAAAACTTAATTTAGTCCAAAAAATAAAAAACAGTAAAAAAAAAAAAAATGATACAATAAGTTGATCACCATGAATAGTATCACTTTTATAACCATACATGGTGATACTATTATTGTATCATTTTGTTTGTGAAAATGTGTAAAATTGTTAGGTGAATTGTTACACTTCAAAAAGTGATACTGTTTTAGGGGTTTTTACAAAAATGCCAATATGGTTTAGTGCTCAACAGTCAACAGTTTCTAGTTTTGTAATGTTGAAATATATTTTCGGTTGTTTATTTGGTGTTAATAACTCCCTCTCATCTATTTACAGGCTACGTCTTTAGGAGTGAAGATTTTAAGGATCTACATGTTCCTCTTCCGGCTATTATTCAGGTTTGCTAATGATTATTTCATGATAAAAAATGTGTTATGCCAGTATGCATTTAAAATCTGTACATTTTCCTACCTTGATTGAGTATTTCCTTTTTGTGAGTGAGTAGGGTTTGGGGGCTTCTCATGTAGGTTTTGTTTGTGTATCATGTAGATTGAGGTTCTTTAAATTCTATTTTAGTCCCCTGTTAATTACATTGGATCCCTTCTTGGGAACTTTTGGTTTATGTTCACTTCTCTCTCTGTTACTAATAAAATATTGATCTTCTTCTTTCTCTTTCTCAAAATCTCTGGTGTTCACTGTTCAGTGAAAAAGTAAATTATATTTACATAGTCTACCATTTAAGGATCGAGGAAATGGAACTTTACTGTGACGACTTAGCTGCATGAAACTGCCACTGTCCATGAAAATATCTATCATATTCCCATCGCTACCTAGGGAAAATGGAACATCATGAAGAAAACATATGCTCAGCAGCTCAAGAAAGTTTTTGAGAAGATGTTCTCTGCTAAGAAGGGAAACGAGTCCTCCAAGGTTCCTTCGTGTAGTTGATTCTAATATGTTCTATGTTACTTCACTTTGGCAACAAGTCTGACTCTACATGATAGACAATGTAGGGTTGTGAAGTTGAAAGGAAAATAGTTCAAAAACATGATGTCTTTCTTAACAGAGAATATGATTTTTATCAAACAATGAAAGAAGCTTTCTTGTTTGTCAAAAGTTAGCCCTGGATCAGTCTCCAAGTTGACCTGTTAAAGAAGTATGTAGCCATGTTATATATTTTTCAATATATACCCCATTTATGCAACTGATAGCCATCCTTGAGATCATTGCTCTTATATTTGTCAAAGACTTCATCTTTACATAAATGTACGCCTCTAATGAAAGTTGTTGGATACTTCAGGAGTACGTGGATCATTCAACTTTACTGTTCAAATTTTATGTTTTGGGTGAGAAAGTTTTCCACACTGTCAAGAAGTCTACACCAAATGCCGATGTCTTTTTGTCATCCTATGAGGAAGAAGGACTGAAACCTATTATGTTCGACAGGTCGTGCTTTTTATTCATTTTGGTCATTGTGTGTTCCCATGATGGTTAAATCTTTATCACTGTTAACTCACGTATATCCATATCTAACTCTGCAGCCTGAAATCTCTGCCCACTGCTAAAGATCAGCATTCCAGGGGTTCAGTTCAGACGAAAGTCAATGAACAGTCTCTTGATCTGGAATTGGTAACGGATGCTGCAAATTGGCTTAGAGTAACACTGGATCTTACCATATCTGGGTTTGATGTAGTCGTAAGTACTGAAGCAGTTGATTTTCTGTCTTTTACTTATATTCGTTATAGCTTTTTTTGGTGTCCTATTTGGATTATTTGCGATTTGTCCCCTATAAAAAATAGCTAATTAGATGTTACCATTGCAGTCTCCCGCCAGGACTAACAGTCAACATGCGTTGACTGTCAAAAGGCTCACGTTGATTACCAAAATGCTTTTCAAATAATAACTCACAGATGAACATCGAGATACAAACATGAATCTTAAGGAAAATCAAACGGGTCGAAATTTTCATGTATCTCTAGAAAAACCATATGAATAGAATACAAAACTAGACCACAAAATCGGGAGTACTTCAGAATTAACAAATGGATGGGTGGGGCAGGATGGTGTCGTCATAGGGTGGGCGACATGCAAATAACTCAATTTTTTTAAAAAGCCAGTGGGGAAGTGTTCGCACTTGCCCCTCGTAGATCCATGTCTTCCTTAATAATCCACAAAGAAAACTCCCAATAGTCTAATGCATGGTTTCAAAGCTGAATTGTGATTGTGATTTCATTTTTGAACTTATATTAAGAAAATATGAAAACATTATTCCTAATTATTGTATCTTGTATGAATGATATTACAATTCTTGAAGAAATGTGCAAGACAAATCTATGGAGGGGCTCCTTCCATTTGCCATCATTCACTTGACAAACTTAATTTTATTGTAAGGTACCCTCCACAACTTTGACTTGTATATGTATTTAATATTACTCATTCGGATGCCAATTTTACTGAAATTCAAAATGTTAACATGATGTTCACAGTGTATATTGTTTAATTTGACTTGTATATTGCTAGAAGCTTTTGAAAAGAAATTTGATGTTCACAGTGTCAATTGTTTAATTTAGTGATCTTGATGATGGATAGTTGTGCAGAGGAAATGTATTTCCAAGCTAGTCCTATAGATTGTTTGAGAGTCCTAGTGAATCAAGAGCTCCTTGATCAGATTAATAAGTTCATTAAAAAGCATGAGAACCTGATGTATAGACTGAATGGCTAAACTCAAGTCAGTAGTGACATGGCCTGTACATATAAAAAAATGTTCAACAAAGTCATTTTCCAAGATTTTGATGTTAATGGACTGCCATGACGAACAACAAAGTCACAAATTCATTCATTCCCCACTGCAATTGGTGGTAAAAGTAAACAATATTCATTCAATGCTTGTATTTCGCCTGATAAAAGTTTTTGCATTGTTGAATTGGGCCAATGAACTATAGTGCTCACAAATTCTCCAACACAAAAGGTCTCATGTATTATTTCAATCAATGATCCTTCCTTCCCCTATTGCTAAGTTCTGCTTAGCTAGGTCTATACACGCTTGATATTACAATTATTGACGTTTATGAATGCTCTTTGTGAGTGTCAGAAATTATATTCATTCTTATCATAATACTGCTGCTGCAGTCTGCTGTTGTTGCTGCTTACTTGTATAATAATGCATCTTTCTAATGGTTTTGCAGAATTTCCTGATCCAGAGAAGTCATGTGATAAGTAAATTAGATGAATACAACACAAGTTTTGATCCAGTCCAAAATGTTGTACTGTAACAATATATTCTTGTTATTCTTGGTATTGTTAATTGTGTATTGGTAACTGTTACAGTGATTGCACTGTGAATATACAATACAAGTCTTGATCCAGTCCAAAATGGTTTCTTATTAACAATTATTGCACTTCTTTAACGACATATGAATCAATACAATCAATACAAAAAATATATTCATATACTCATTTTGGAACCGTAGGAACCGGACCGTTTGAGTTTGGTTCGGTTCCAAAGTTCAAAATGAGGGAATCCGGACCGGATCGGATCTGTTAAATTTAAACGGTCCGAGTTAGGTTTCTCAAAATTTGGAACCGATCGGAACCGTTCCCACCCCTAAAATCTACCATTTGTACGAAAAATTGAGTAAGGATCTTTCTGACCAGACTTTAATGTCATTTGTTAGTCTAATGGTGAATCTTCCTAAATATAATATCAAGATGGATTGTCCTTTCGAAAATCCATCAGCTAAATAACAGAAATTCTAAATGTCGAGGAAGTGGGCGTGGAAACCAGCGAGGAAAGGGAGGTGGTGGGGGGTGAACCGTTCACCCCCCTCGGGATGTCTGCCCACTTTTTTGGCGCGCGCATCTCGAGGGGGGTGAACGGTTCACCCCCTGCCTCCTCCCTTTCCTCGCTGGTTTCCTCGTCACGTAGAATCACTCGCTAAATAAAGGTTAAAAAAGAAGCCAAGTCTACACTTTATGAAGTCATTTCGCCATTTGACTTGTCAACTGTTCTTGTGATTGGTCTTTGCAAGTTTTTTTTTTTTTTTTCTTTTTTTCTTAGGGAGAAATTAGCACAAACTAGATTAGAGTTCCAGGATTTCTTTTAGAGGACATTGAAATTGACTTTATAAACCCAATTCAACAACTAATGATTTGTCAACTGTTCTTGTGATTGGCCTTTGCAAGGCTTTTTTTTCCCCTTTCTTAGGGAGAAATTAGCACAAACTAGATTAGCAGTTCCAGGATTTCTTTTAGAGGACATTGAAATTGACTTTATAAACCCAATCCAACAACTAAGCATCCAATAGTGAAGTGATTCAATAGCATGAACATTGAGCATACGAGATTCTCGTGGGATCAAAGAAGTAATTTTTTCTACACCTACTCTTGTCTAATAAAGACAATCATCGATTATATGTTCAAGAGGCAATCTAATGTTTTATCTAATGGAATATCCATCACTAAGTCTATTCTTACATTAAACAAATATATATGTGGGCTTCACTGTTTGAATGATCACAACCTACTCTTGTCTAATAAAGACAAACATCGATTATATGTTCAAGAGGCAATCTAATGATTTGTCTAATGGAATATCCATCACTAAGTCTATTCTTACATTAAACAAATATATAAGTGGGGGCTTCACAGTTTGAATGATCACAACCTTATCAAAATATCATCTTCTGTGTTGATGAGAGAGAAAAAAAAAAAAAAAAAACTAAACTTAGCTAAAAAAACAGATCTCCCTTCCCCAAGTACATCACACTGTGTACTCTTCTTCCAAAGAAGTAGAAGAAGGAGCGATGATAAACACAAAGAAAACTTCATGTGAAGAAGGAGAAATGCTCAAGATGTGAGCAAGAATGGAGTATTTATTGATGAAGAAATGAAAGTGAGGATCTCTACTGAATCCAATCAACTCACTTAGTAAGGTGTATGAACAAACCCCATCTCCTAGAAGGTTGTGCGGTCACAAACAAGCCTAACTATTGCTTTGCTATATCAGTCCAAGGTCTGCGTGGAATGTACTTTGGATTTGCTAGGGTTGAACAAAAAACTGACCAAACCGATTAAATCGACCGAATCGATCAATTTGGTTTTCGGTTTTTATGTGATTTTAACCGACCAAACCGAACCGACCGAATATATATAATAAATAATATATATTTATATAAAAAATAATATAATATGCGATTCGGTTTTATTTTGGTTTTGGTTCGATTTTAGTCGGTTCGATTACAGTTTGCATAAATTAGAATCGGTTCGGTTTTGGATCGGTTTTGTTAATGGTCGGTTCGATTTCGATTTAAAAATTTTGAAACCGACCAAAGTCGGTTCTATTCACGGTTTTCAACCCTAGTATTTGCTTCCTAGTTGGAAGCATAGAGCTGGTGTAATTGCTTGTCCGAAGCTGATCCTCAAGATACTTGCCTTAGTAGGACTTACGAGTATTGAGGATAGTTGTGAGACGTGTGGGCCTAGCATGTTGTAAGAGTTCGGGTCTGTCTGACGGACTGAATTAGGCGGGTTTGGAGTTGCTTGGACCGAATTAGTGTTAGACTGACGCTGGGCCCCGTAATTCCTCAAGATCATCATGAAACTATATGGCTCAAGGATGTGATCGTTTTTGTGTATCATCAGCATTAATAACCTACTTGGTAATTTTATATATGTCAAGGTAAGTTCATTGACATCAAGCACTTACCATACATCAAAATTTGTTGGTGCAACAATATCAAATGGACTATTAGTGCAGTTTGATTTTTTTGGACTTCTAGGATCATGTTGCACATGCATTATGCCTTATCAAAACTTCACAATAAGCTTCTCTCCTATTATGTCAAATAATCCTTGTAAGCACATATGTCGAAAATATAAATTAAGTGAAAAAATCCAAAACCCACTTGGAGGATGCCATTATGTTAAGCTCTAGATAGAGTCGCTAATGTATAGTGTAAAGAGTCATTTACCCATATTATGGGTCGAGGCCAAGAACAAGACTGAAGGCGCAGATCCTTAGTAAGATCGGGATCCTGATAGAGATCTGTGATGAGCCATCTGAGCGACGGACGAACTGCATCAAATAAAGTAGGATTTGTCGGATAAAGACAGACTGACATGCTCTGGAAGGGGAAGCACTCCGACACTTGTTCCTAAATGAAAATACTAAAGTAGATGCGAAAAGGGGTCCCTGTTGAAAGCAATAAAAAGGGTGCCTTAGCGTGCTCTTTCGTTAATCCTAGGTAAAGCGATTCGTGCACTCACTAGCCGTTCCCATTACCAATCACATGCTTGACAAAGTTGCCAGCAATTACTCTATCTTTAAGAAGATTTCTCCAACACCATAAAACATTTTGTGGAACATTCAAAGACAAAAAATTATTGTCCTTTATTAACAGTTTCCGAACCCATTGAGTCCACAGATTTTCGCTATTGGTGAAAAGGTTCCAGATGTGCCTAAGATTGGCAGCCTGATTGCACACTCTGAGATCCCTGATAGCAAGCCACCACTCTACTTCAACAGACACATCTGTATTTCTACGTTTGGTGGGAAAACCTTCACTTAATTTAGCTAAAGAACTCAAATTGAATTCTCCTACCCTTCTTTCAGCTCGTGGGCTCTCTTCAAGAAGATTGAAGAATCCAAATCCACAATCCCATTTGATGTCGGGGTCAATTTTGAAACATCACCACTTCCTCTTCCCGCTGCGACAACTTGATTGACAACACCCTCTCATCAACACGTGCTAGAGAGCCTCCCTGGCTCTAGAAGCCTAGCTCTCTAGACTTGTTGAAGAAGTAAACATCTATTCTCTAACTAAAATTAGGCTGGGGAATAGTGAAACAACTGCTTCGGATGTCATGTTGTATTTTCATTTCCAAAATTGCCCCTGCCTTTCATTAATGTTTACAAAAGATTTGACTAGATAAGAGAGAGAGGCTGAACGGTAGTGTTGTTAAAGTGACTCAGTCAGAGAAAATAGTCTCTTTTTTATATTTTTGCAGGTTCCAAACATGCCATACAAATGTTATAATATTTACAATTAAAAGTAATATGTAGGTGAATAGTGACTAGAGATATTTTTGTAGATTCAACAATTAATAATAAACTTTATAAAGATGGACAATACTTATTTTTGGGTTCCAAAACTGCCTTTGCAATTATATATTTTTTGCAATCAAAACCAAAAATTGAATAAACAGTGACCAAGGGTAGTGTTGTACATTCAATAATTACTTTTGAATATAATACCAATAAACTTTACAACGTTGAATAGTAATTTGTTTCCTATTTTAATTTTTTTTTCTCATTTTCCCTCCCAATTTCTTAATATTTAGATGATTAATGACAAGGGGTGTTTGTGTCTTTTAACAAAAAACACTATTACACATGTTTACCATTTTACCCACACAATTTCTTAATAATTACAAGCACAATAAATAGGTTGGTGAATAGCCACAAGGGTGTTTGTGTATTCTAAATGAAACACTATTACATATGTTTATCATTTCTTCTACACCTACTCGTCTAATATATAATATCATCATTATATGTCAAGAGGCAATATAATGATTTATCTAATGGAATATTCACTAAGTCAATATTTCTTAAGTTGAATGATCACAACCTTATCAAAATGTAACCATTATATAAAGAAGTAAACATTTCAGTAACAAAATACTTGAGATCAAACACAAAAAAAATGAGTAAAATGGCTTCTTCAATCTTTGCAACATTTTCACCACTTTCTTTGTTGTTGTTGTTGTTGTTGCCAACATCAATGGCATCTTCGGATGCAAATTATGAAGACTTTCTCCAATGCCTGGATCTCTATTCTCAAAATTCCATTCCAGTTTACACTACCCGAAACACTTCTTCCTATACATCCATCTTGGAGTCGACCATATATAACCTTATATTCCTGTCACCCACCACCCCCAAACCATACTTCATTGTCACACCCATGCAAGAGTCCCATGTCCAAACATCTGTTATTTGCTGCAGAAAGCATGGACTGCAGATGAGAATTCGAAGTGGGGGTCATGATTTTGAAGGCCTATCTTACGTATCAAATGTGCCATTTGTTGTCCTTGATTTGATACATTTTAGAACAATAAAAGTTGATATCGAAGATAACAGTGCATGGGTTCAAACAGGTGCTACAATTGGTGAACTTTATTATCGGATTGCTGAGAAGAGTAGGGTTCATGCATTTCCAGCAGGGTTGTGCCTCACTGTTGGTGTTGGTGGACACATCAGTGGAGCTGGATATGGTGCGTTGATCCGAAAATACGGGGTATCAGCTGACCACGTCATCGATGCACGTATAGTGAACGCTGATGGAGAAATTCTGGATAGAGAATCCATGGGTGAAGATCTTTTTTGGGCCATCAGAGGTGGTGGAGGGGCTAGTTTTGGAGTGATCCTGGCATGGAAAATACGATTGGTTCCTGTTCCACCTACCGTGTCTATTTTCATAGTCCCCAAAACCTTGGAAGAAGGCGTGACTGCTCTTCTTCATAAGTGGCAGTTCATTGGAGACAATGTCCATGAAGATCTTTACATCGGCATCAGTATGCGCCGCGAGATCATCAGTCCAAAAGGCGATAAAACAATATTAGTTTCATTCATAGGCCTTTTCCTTGGTGGTTCTGAGAAACTAATCCAACACATGGAACAAAGCTTTCCTGAATTGGGAGTGAAGCCCCGTGACTGCGTCGAAATGAGTTGGATAAAGTCCGCTGTGGTTTTTGGAGTTTTCTCCAACGACGCATTACTTAATGTGTTACTAGACAGGAAGAACCCATTCCCACCAAAAAGTTACTTCAAGATAAAATCTGATTATGTGACAGAACCCCTTCCAGTAACTGTACTGGAAGGAATATTGAAAAGGTTTCTTAAAAATGGAATTGATAAGCCTGAGATTATCTTGACTCCTTACGGTGGAAGGATGAATGAAATTTCAGAGTCGGAAATTGCTTTCCCACACAGAAAAGGAAACCTTTATAAGATCAACTATATAGTAGAATGGGAAGAAGCCGGGAGCATGGAAAAACACTTAAGCTGGATTAGAGAGCTATACAAGTACATGACTCCTTATGTATCAAAGTCACCGAGGTCTTCATATCTCAACTTCAAGGATATCGATTTGGGTCAGATGAAAAATGGTACTGCAACCTACTCACAGGCTAAGGTTTGGGGTAGTAAGTACTTCAAGAATAACTTCAAAAGATTGGTGCAAGTGAAGACCAAGGTTGATCCAAACAATTTCTTCTCTAATGAACAAGGCATCCCACCTTTTTCATCATAGGGCGAACTAATGAAGGAAAACAAAAATGCTGTTTTTGGCAAGAAGTGTGCTAGTTTCATTATTTTCATCAAATTAAGGTATTAAATTACCAGGTTAAGTCAATCCTCAATACTGAATACTACCAAGTGTAAACCAAGATTCACCCTTGTATAATCTGTAAGGTATATGATGACTTTAAGAAGCAATTATGGTATTTTTCTAACTATGGTCGTATGGCGACAAACAGCGTACAATTGTGCAAATTGACTATTGATTTTGACATTTTTGAAATTAATTTGTATATGATCTTGGACATATTATTATAATGACAAAGGAGAACGGAAGGTTAATTTAGCATGCATCATGAAATCGTCGGCAGGAAAATTCACTCTCATATTGTCCTAGACTATTTGTTGCGAAGTGTATACGATAAGGATTGAGATATAATATTTTTCTAACTACATTTTTCCAGTCACTTCTATTTTTTCACCCAATTAATATGAAAAACAGTGGCGCCCAAAGCATACCAACAACCACTACAAGAAAAGTCCTCATTTATAGCATTTTTGTCCAAAGTTCTATGACTACACCGGTGTATTAAAAGTCAAGTTTGCTAATAGCGTTTTTTACAATTGTGTTATTTAAAGCAAAGTTTTAATAATTTTAAAATTATAAAAACGCTATCTAAAATTTAGGCGGGCTCTTTGGCGCTCCCAAAAAAATTCACTCATCGAGACCCTAATCCTCTCTCTCTCGCCCGAGATCTTTCAACCCAAAACTAAACAGATCTATATGAGAGAGAGAGAGATCGGGAGACAGATTCAGGGAGAGAATGAGATCGAGGCAGAGAAAGATATCCAGGGAGAGAGCGAGGAAGAGAAGGATCGAGCTACAAATAGAGATCGAGGGAGAGAGAGAAACGACACAGGGGAGAGGGATATTTTGATGCGATGTTTTTGGTTCTGAAGGAGAAGAATCTTGTAATGGAATCGATCTAGAGTGAGAATGGCGTGCCGGATGGTCAACATTTCTTCATCGATATCTACTTCTTCTTTTATCGCTAAGTTTTATTCGACAATATCATCTTTCAGGTAACCTTCCTTCGGATACTTTGATTTCTTGCTTGATTGCACGCAATTTTAATCACTTTCTCTCTTTGTGTATCTAATGGTAAGGAAAAAGAAACGTCGCCTGGCAACTCAAGCACGGCTGCTCGAAGAGTAAAGCTTGATCTCTTTACAGAACCCTCTGGTAATCAATTTGTTTCCTTCATTCTTCTTGTCTCTATTTCTAGGGTTTTAGATTATGTGATGGGTGTTTGAGTTCGGTTTCCTACGGGGGTGTTTGTGTTGGAATTTTTTGACATGTTTGTAAAGTTATGATTTTTGTTTCTGGTTTAAGAAGCAAAACATGTGGATCATTATGTGTAGGAGCTTTTTTGTTGTAGTGAATTGGGTTTGCTGCCATAGGAAAGCTTATCTTCAATAATGGAGTCAGGAGTCGGTACTGGTTTAGATTTCAGAGAAATTATATACTTAACAACGAGAGGTTGAGGATAAAAGTTATTAAAAATAGAAAAAATTGGGGGTATCGGCATGGCTGCTGTGAAAATGCAGTGAAGGCATCTGCCTCTAGTTGACTCCTTGTGGCTTCGTCACTGTGTCTTTTATTTATTATCAAGGAATGGTCTTCATAGTCTATGAAAATAAACTTGCTGGAGGATTCTAAATGAATGGATCATGAGCCATCTTAGGGTTATCTCCAAATGCTCCGAAAAAAAAACTTGCCGAAAAAAATTAAAGATTAAAAAAATAATCATTTTTCCTCTTTTTTATAAAAAAAAGAAGAAGAAGATGGTTTTAGTGACTGTCCTAGATCTATGGTTTTAGTGACTGTCCTAGATCTGTGATCTTATTTTTAAAGCACCATTTCTCTTATTCATATTTTTTTATGGGTAAGTGAGGTGTTAAAGATCTATGGACATGATGCCAAGGGGACAGAAGCAAGGACTAGCATAATATCTGTGACATTCCAGATGTTAAGATCTATTGAGATCGTTGCTACGGCTGCTGCAACTTATCACTGATTTCTCAGGTCAGTCCAACCATGACTGCAAAGTTGTGCAAACCATATATATATATATTCATTGACCAAAGTATAAGACCTAGTATGCTAAAGATGGAATAAGCAAAAGCAGGCTTGATTACGTGGACAGATACCACAGAAGGAAAATCAATGAAGGCAAATCCACGAGAGAGGCCTGATTTTCGTTCTTTCATTACACGCACATGACGAAGGGGTCCCCATTCAGCCTAACAATAGCAACAAATCAGAAACCAAATGACATACAAGCATAAAAGCTATGCTTACAAACATTTTAAAAAAAGAATGAAAATAACAATGGTGTAAAAATAACAATGAAAATAATCAAGTTTAACAAATCTAAAAAACTTTTTCTCTATGATTGTGGCTTTCTAGTCTTGATATGGTTTGACTCGCATATACGTGTTATGTCTAGATTTAGTCTTGAAACCATGGGAGAACTCCTTAATGTACTTAAAATGTTACTAACAAACATCAATGCCAGTGACATATTCTCACTGCTTTTAGTTGAAAGAATAAAGTAAAGAAACCATTTGGCATCACCAACAAGTTGTAATTCTACAACTGAAAAAAAAAAAGACAAGGATTCGATTCAGATAAAAAAAACACACATCAATATCATACCATCCTCTAAAACACTAACCAAGCAAGATAAAGAAACAACTAAATAGAAGGAAAGTACTACTGAAGTGCCATTTATGGTGCATCAAGACATGTAACACCAAAATTCACAACTCACAAAATAAAGACAGGATCTCATAAAGTGGCATTGGTGGTCTAACATGTTAACTTAATTGTGTATAGGGAGGAAAGTCAAAACGAAGAAGAAATTAGAGAGATTACCTGAAGATGAGATGGAGGAGAGCAGGGCGTGATGGATCTATTGGTGGCTGCGATATGGACCTGTGGTTGGCAACGTGAAGAGAAGGTTGTAGAGATGGTGTTTGTTGTTTGCGTGGAGGAAGAAGAGGAAGAAGGAGATGAAAACTCTTTAATTGGTCTGTGGATTTATCACTCCCCCGATGTCTATCTCTCAATCTCTTTAGTCTCTTTAATTTCTTTAAGGAGAAGGAGATAACAACTCTTTAATCTGTCTTTCAATCTCTTTAATTGGTTGTGGAGGAAGAAGAGCGAGAAGGAGATGAGAGCTCGTAATTCTTAAGTTAAAGAAAAATTGGGGACTTTCAATAACCCTAGCTCCAAATCAATTGAGAAATGGAAGAAATAGATAAATAGATAGGAAAAGCTAGACAAAATGGAGAGAGTAGAGAAGAAGACAGAGTGGGAGAGAGGGCAACAACATGAGCGATAAGGAAAGAAGGAGGGAGTGAGAGGGAGTTGTGTTCTGTTTTTGCTTTTGGTGAAAAGAGACGAGCGGTTTTCCAAAACTTTTGAGCAAAATCATAGCGGTGTCATTTTTTCAATCACTCGCTAGTTATTCCATAGCATTTTAATAATGCAATGTGATTAAAACTGCTCTTATCATAGCACAAGTATTAAAAACGCTATAGTCAAATGCTATTAATAGCCAATGTCGTGTAGAGTGAGTCGCCATCATTCTTACAAAGAATCCAAGGCGAACTTTGTGGACAAATTCACCCTGCTAGTGGACATTTTAGATATTACATGGTTTTAATCGATGCTTCCACCTTTCTACTCGTAATCTTGCATTTGCGAGATTTCTACAACAAATAATTCAACTTAGAGCTCACTTATCAGACCACCATATTCAATCTGTTCGCCTTGATAATGCGACAGAATTTACGTCACAGGTGTTTCGAGAATTTGTACATCCATTGAAATTGTTGTTGAATATTTAGTCCCACATATTGATCAACAAAATGGTTTAGCAGAATCTCTGATTAAATGACTCTAACTCATTGCTAAACCTTTGCTTATGTAGTCTAGCCTACCTACTAGTGCTTGGGGACATGCTATCTTGCATGCTGCCAAATTACTTCGCCTTTGTTCCTACCATCAATATTAACCTTTACAACTTGTGACTGGTTACCAACCTAATAATTCACATTTACGTAAATTTGGTTGTGCCGTACATGTTCCTATACCACCTCCGGTGCGTACTAAGATGGGTCCCCAATGTGAGTTGTAGTGACTAGATGTTCAGATGTATTATTGTTATCTTCCCTTTGCATCAAATGTGTCTCTGTGGTTTTAAGGGAGACTCGATATTTCTCAACTACTTCTTTTGGTGCACGATAGACACGTGACCAGTGTCCATGTTTACCACATCGATAACAAATATCATCTCAAGATGAAGTTGCAGTGTTTTTTTTTTTTATTTAAACCTCCAGTGGGGAGGGGCAGCTGTGGGATGCCAGACCTTTATTAAGTTGCAGTGTTCGTTGTCGGAGTTTTAGTATTATTCTGGGCCGGAGTTTTGGGCCATTTATGATTACCAGTTCTGCGGGTGTGATGGCCTCTAGTGTAACCTCCTCTGCTGGAGTGACTACCTCTACTAGAGTAGTTTTTTTTTTTTTAAATTAACATCCAGTGGAGAGGGGCAACTATGGAATGCCAGACCTTTATTACTTATCAAAAAATTGACTTACAAACGCTACGGGGGTACATTACGATGTTACCCGCATTAATCAACAAAACAAAAGTAAAACAACCTGTTCTTAGAGCATATGCCCGAAGAAAGACAAAAATTAAAACATCCAAAAGAATTTTGACCAAAATAAAATATCCAAACCAGAGTGCGTGCACTTGCGCCCAAGCAGCCAGCTCACGCGCCCAACACTGAAACAGGACAGCACACACTGCTGCGCAACAACGTCCATCAACCTCTCACTCATCCACCATCTCGCCACTGCCTCACCATTCCGCAGTCCAGGCCGCAGCACAGTCCGCAGCAACCAGTGCACAATCCACCCAGACCCAGTCCGCAACCTCTCTGTCACGCCCCGCTCATAAGAAAAATCCCAACAGACCGGGAGATTTCCTACAAACGGCACGTGACATACCACTTAACCACATTATCACACAAACAATTCTCGGAAAACGAAATTCCAAATATTAGAAGCATTCCAAAGTATTACAACCATGTCAAAGGCAACCTTCTCCCCCAACTCTACACATCAAAGCATTCTCACAAACATAACTTTCATATATAACACCAAAAAGCAAAACACAAAACATAATACAAACCCTGGAAATGACTAGGATCTAGTTCCGCCCGGCCTGATCCACAAAGTCGCTTCCAACGCCTGCACTCCAATAAGAGTACACCCATTTGCCACAAAACAAAGCAAAATGGGTCAGCCTAAAGCTGGTATGAGCAGATAAAAAAAATCAACTACAAATAACACAAATGATAATCCACATTTCGATATATATCCACATTTACCTTACATCACATGCTACAACTTATACCTACTGCACCAACCATATGGTTAACTAGTCATATGCACAAATCAGATTATCAACAAAAACATAACCTTTTAATAGACCATTAATCCTTTCAAATGAATGAAAATTTTCATAATCTTAAGCACATGTCATCTTATCAAATTCTCGCATACTCACTTTCAAAACATATCATACCCATTTTTTTTTTTTTTATCTAGGACATACCTGTTCCAAGACATGTCCCTTCTATAGGCCCTTAGGAACTCACCATCACCTCACGCAAGTTGAAACTTGTACAATGGCTTAGTTCCCTACCGAAGGGCATGCTACAAAACATCTTAGGCCATGAATACCCTATCGCACCTCTCCATGTGCCGAATGTGTCTCACCCCGACACACCTCCACACGTGTACCAATACCCACTTTGAGTATGTATACATTTCAAACGGGGTGCCGTCTCTAAAATGCATACTTCACCTCGAAAAACTGGACACACGGGCCAAATCACAATTTAAAACTGCGCGCTGGAAGACAAATAAGTTCACACTCTTCCTCTGACCCCTCAGGAACACTCCACTGTATCACGCGAGTCATGACTCGTACAGTGGCTTAGTTTTCCCCCTTTTGGAAATCAGACACTGCTCCTCAGGAACACTCCACTATATCACGCGAGTCATAACTCGTATAGTGGCTTAGTTTTCCCCTTTTGGAGACAGTCACCGTACAACTCACTATGTATGGATTACACAAATATTAGAAACCAAGGCATCTATAGCCATAATGTACCACTCTGTACATTTCAAACGACGGAGTAGGGTATTCATGTCAAACTCAAGATTCTCAACACTAAACAAGTAGCATCGTTACATAATTCCATTAGAGGAACTAAATTCTAAATATCACAATCACATATATGATGCACAATATTCAATAATAAACATCTACTTGAAACACGCATCTCGAGGCACATTATTGCCAAAATTAAAATATTATAAAATGTGAAATAAATTTATTCTAAAATTTAATGTTATCACGGTGGTCACAACGGTGAAAACGGTGATAAAAACAGAGTTATAAATCAAATTCTATGATCAGTCAAAGTTGGGTCAAAATCGGGTCAAATAGATCCTCTTCAACCTCAGAGCAGATTTTTTTTTTTTCAGAACGTTTCAGTAACATAGCAACTTCAATCACACACAAAAGTCGCATTATTCAACCAAACCCTGAAAACTTTATACCATTGGAAAACCCTTACCTTCAACTTGTTAAAAATGTGAGATTTATACCTAAATTCTTTCAATAACCAAAAATAAAACCAGATCTTTACCCCCTGTTCATCACGGTTTAAAGTCAGACTTATAATTTCAGCAAGTCACAGTTCAACACACCAACTTCAAATACCTATAACTTCTTCAATACTTATCCAAATTTTACATATAAGCTACCTATAGAAAGCTCTCACATTCATCTTTCAACTGGAAGCAATCAAAAACAAAAATACTGAAAGAATCAAAAACTACTATTACGAAAAGACACTAGGTTACTCATCTTAACCCATAATAGCAAACCCCCCCAAATTTATACAAAGAAAGAGTAAACATGCAATCAAAGGGGTTAAATCATTCAAGAAATGTTCGATCTACTCACCAACCACAGGTATTGCACTCCTCAAAGTATAAGACTCCTCCTCCCCAACATGCATCAAGATCCTCGAGCAAATCTTTAAGGAATCCTCCCTCTCAAGCTCTCTCCTAGACCTAGTTGATCAACATACAACCTCCTAAGCTCTGATGAGAAGAGTGAAAAGAAAAACAAAAAAAATTTGTATAGTCTTATAGAAGGGAAAATGGCTGTATGCCACCACCAAATTTCTAAATACTACCGCGGTGGCACAAAGAAAAAAACAGTTGTTACACTCTCTTTGCCCAGGAAAACAGGGGACACTCTGTTTTACAGCAGAGTGCCCTGCCAGCACCCTGTTCCAGCACCTACCTCTGCCCATCATTGCTGCGTCTACTCTTCCCCGTGACGTATGTATGCCGTATGCCAGCGGTCAAGCACTGATAAACCTACCACTCTCCTAGGAAGATCATTCGCATCGAAAGAGACAGTCCTATGGTCTCGTTGTGCTCTATCTGCTAAAGCATCCGCCACCGCGTTGGCTTCTCTATAAATATGGGAGCAATCTAACGTCATTTGTTCCGCCAAACGCTTGATTTCTTTCAAAATATTCTCCAAATGCCACGGTATTTTAAAATTGCCCTTAAACCACCCACAAACAATTTTCGAATCTGTTTGAACAACCACCTGTTTAAAACCCAATGAGAGACAAAGGCGGAGGCCCTCAGCTAGAGCCAAAATTTCCGCTTTATTATTGGAGCCTGGACCAAAAACCATTTGCTTTCCCACAACACAAAGACCCCTAGAGTCTCTAATGATCACACCTCCAGCAGCCATGTTCTTACGGGAGGACCCATCCACATTAAGAGCAACAAAATCAGGCGGAGGGGGATGCCAAAAAACAATTCTACTTAGCTTTCTCAAAACTGGAATCTCTTGTATCCCCAAAGCCCATAATGGAGAGCCTTATGCCAGCTGAATTGCTTAGGAGTTATAAAATTGTTTGCTAAGTGCAAATTGCGCCGAATATTCAAAATCACAAAAGCAGGATTAGGAGCAGCATTTTCATATACACATTTGCACCGTTGTTTCCATATTTCCCATAAAATGAACATGGGAGTGAGAAGAGATAACACACTTGTTTGTGTGCTCATTTTGGCTCGCCTGAACCAAATGACAAGGGTCGTGGAGATTTTTGCCGATTTTCTGATGTGCACATCAAATATCAACTCAAAATGGCGCCACACCTGCATCGCCAGTTCTCCATCCAAAAACAAATGATTCAGAGATTCTCGCTGTGGCGTGTTGCAACATCTACATCTAAAGGCCAGACTAAATCCGCATCTGTACAACTCCCCATCCACTAGTACCCCTCTACGGAGTAATTTCCACAGCAAAACTGAGATTCTAGAAGGAAGAATGTCATGCCAAATCATTTTATAGAGGCCATTTACCGTCCCTTTTCTCCGTAGCATTTCATATGTCGACTGAAGGGAGAAAATCCCATTTGAGTTCGATACCCATACACATTCATCCTCTCCATATTCTTCGCCATATAATCTATCAGCAAAATTTCTCCTTGCTAGATATCTGATATCTGGGTTAACCAGTTCAAAATTGGTTAAAATCACCTCATTTACCGTAGGCCACACACATTGACCAACCAAAGCCGCCGATCTTCTGAAGGATGCTACCGTATTCCAATTTTCTTCAAAAAAACTGATATTTCCCTTACCAATGCGCCACAGCGAATTGCTCAGAATAAGGGATTTGCCAAGCATGATTTCTTTGAAAAACGGAGAAAACCCAATTTTCACAAACTGACCATTCAAAGCCACCCCATGCACCCAGTATTTGCTTCTCATGAAAGTAGCCCAAAGAGAGTCCGAAGTAAGTAGTCTCCAAAGTGCCTTGAGGCGAAAAGCCCTCATCACCACCGTCAAGTCTCTCACACCCAGACCTTCTTCATCCTGTGGGAAACAAATATTAGACCATGACACCCATTTTTTCTTCAGTCTTCCTTCACAATCCCCCCAGAAGACGCCAACAAACTATTAATCCAGGATAAAACTTTCATAGGAACACACATGGTACTGAGAATATAAATTGGAATCGAGCTAAGACCATGTTTAATCAAGATTAAACAGTCTCCCGGGGATAACAATTTCGCCTTCCATCCCTGAATCTGCGATTGAATTTTAGCAATCAAATCTTCAAAATATGAAATTTTAACTCTTCCTTGGAAAACTGGCCCTCCCAAATATTTCAAATGAGCATCTCGAAACTGGAATCCTGTGTAGGGTTTGAATCCTACAATTTTCTCTACAACTGCCTTGTCATCCAAAATAAAAGAGCTTTTGCTTGCATTTATTTTCTGTCCTGAAGTCTGACAATAACGTTTCAAAAACTCCATGCATCCCAGAATAGAAGACTTTCTTCCATTTAAGAAAATGAGAGTATCATCTGCATATAAAAGATGTGAGCACTACACCAAAAACCCCCATTAGCAACAGTTCTATACCGTGGGCGTAAGCCATTGCCACGGCTAAGAGCCGTGGACTACAGGGGCGTCGCGAAATCCTTTGTAACGGCTATAAACCGTTGCTAAAATTGTAGCAACGGTTTTATGCTTGAATGGGGGGCGTGATTTTCAGCAATTAGCAACGGTTATAAACCGTTGCAATAATAATAGCAACGGTTTTTAGCCGTGGCAACAATAGCAACGGTTTTAAGCCGTGACAAGGTGTATATATTAGCAACAGTTATAAACCGTGTCTAATTAAGTAGCAACGGTTTTAAGCCGTGGCTAGGGTTAGCCACGGCTTAAAACCGTGGCAAATTTTTTTTTTTAATAATTTTTTTTAAAATTTTTTTTTTTAATTTTTTTTTTTTTTGCTATCAAATGACTTTGAGTCATTGAGTCAAAATCTATCAAATAATGGAGGCAAAGTAATGTAATTAATAAGAAAATGTATTACATTGAGTCAAAATCTATCAAATAATATCTCAAATACAATGATAGTCAAGGAAATAGTCATCTGAAATGATAGTAGAAGAGCGAACAGAAGAAACATGGTCTTGGGTTGTGTCTTGAGTAAGAAATAACCGCCAAAGAAGTTGCCCAAAATGCTACCAGCAGCAAGACCCATGAATGCATAAGATTGGAGACTGGTCATTTTCCATTTTTGGCCATACTCAGCAATAAGAGCATCTTTTGCGACTTCTGAATTCTTGTTACAAGACTTACGGTCGAAAAATTAAGATATGGGGAACCACTGTCTAGATGGACTGGAAACTCAAATGTAGTATAAGTTGCAATCACTAGTTCACTTTACTCACTTGAATGTTCAGCCATAAGCTCGGAGGCTTCAATTGCAATGCTACATCTTCCACAAGAAGAATTTGAAGTAGATTACCATCAAATCTGTTTGTCCGAGACTGGACGCCCTGCTTTATTGCCAATTGACAAACAATCTGTCAGTACTGATTTAAACACATTGGATTTTATACTTTGATGTGCACTCATCAATGAACTTAATGGAATTCCTAAAAGTTTTATAGTAAGAGGGTCTGTATGTGTGTACTGAAGAAGCCGTGTTGCTAGACACAAATGACGACGAATGGGAAAACTTATTGGAATGCAGTTTCGCAAACAACGTGTACAGGGTAGGAAATTACTTTGGCTAAAGAGTTTTGCGAACAATTGAAAAATCTTTGTTGCATGACGAACGAAGGAAGAATTTCATACATTGCCTATAGATGAAGGTACTTTGAGTTTCAATTCAATTGTACATAATTTAAAAACCGTTGGTAAAGAGTCAAGTCGTTAAATAAGATTTCATGCAAGACACCCTGATATGAGAAGACAAAAGGAGCCTAATCCAAGTAACAAGGCCGAAGTTGCAGCTTCATATGTGCTAAGGCAAAAAAAAAATGGTAACAAGAAAAGAATTTTTTTTGGTAGGTGTTGGAATTGTGGCAAGCAGGGTCACTTATGGGGCCTGATTGGCAATAAAAAAAGGCCCCAATAGTCACAGATTTAGTGGTAAGATGATCCTCTTGATGGGTCTTGGTAAAGATAGATTTGTTCTGCATAGTGATGCCACCAAGAACATGCATCAATCACTTATTATGTTGCAGCAGCTATGAGATTTGTGGTGGTGGTGGTGATGTTGTGGTGGTGGCGCTCATGAGAAGATGTGGTTTTGTTGATGGAGGGAGCAAGTCCATCGTCAAGTGAAGTATATGCATAAGTTCAGAGTTTAAACTAGTGTGTCTCTGCCTAAACTAGCTTGGATACAGACTCCTAATCAAAAGAGGAGACGCTTAATTTAGTGAAACTCACCATCATGTCTAGTTGTAGCAACAAGTTCGCTGCCAAAATTTGGTACTCCAAGTCTAAATTTTGGATGCAGGACATCAATGTATGCATAACGTTGATGTTGTCCGGTTGTCGTATCCGGTGCAATAGACTGGTTGCAGATGACCTGTTAAGTATGAAAATAAGTATGTGATGGTCAAATTACAATCCGAACCATTTACGAAATAGCAGGTTGGTAGTTAGCATTAGCATCCAGTCAACAATTTATAGATTTCAGTTTTTGTATAGGTCGATACTATCTATTCATCAGTGTTGTAATCATTTCTGCATGCTAAATAATTGACTTTCGATGAAACAATATGGAGCTATTGTACATACCTTGGCATACAAAGAATTTCATGAAAAAATTGGAGTGCAGTGATCTGAGCATGCTTCTCCTTGCTTCTTAGGAGACGAACAAATGGATTCATGGGGGCTGATTCAGATAGATGTCTTTTACTTTGTGCGTCAAACTGCATACAATTTCTGAGAATTGATGTCAAAGAAATAATTTCTCCCAAATTTTTATCTCTTGCAGCATCCAAGAGTCGAGAAAGAACTGGAGGTGAACTGATTGCAGCAAGATGCGTATTCGTCGTTGTATTATCAAATGCAGTTACTAGAACTTCAATCATCATCAATGAGGCTGCATGAGGCGTCAGTTGGCGTGGTATGGGTACTATGTTGGAATTGCATGCCACGTCCAACAGTGCTGGTAAAAGTTCTAAGGACTTAACTTCTGCCGATGATGGGTTTATCAAATAAATCAGAACAGCAGCTTCATACACATTCCTTTTCAGTACACTTACTAAATCACACAACCGTAAACCTTTTTCTATCGCTTCATTCTGCTGATCCTTTTCAGTATCTAAGCTTGTTTCATCCAAATTTCTTCTGCTGTTTGAATCTTGACTTTTCCTTGTTAAACTTTGTTGATTGTTCATGTGAGTACCACTATAGTTCTTCATATGGTCAATGAGCCTGAAATTTTGATGATCTGATCTTCTTGGAGTTAACCCTTCCACATGCCTATCAGAATTGGTATTTGTTCCAGTATTTCTTAGTTCCAAAATTTGTTGATTTACTTCACCGACGGACCTAAAAAAATTACTAGAAAAGTAATAACTGGTATTCACTTCATAGCTTTTGTTTTCAACTCGATGTGCAGTAGCCTCTGGTAATATCAGTTGTCTGTGCTCTGGGTTTGAAATGTGCACATGTCGAAGCTTCCTGCATAGCTTACAACTGGCTTAGAAAGACCAAAAGCTTCTTAGAGTATCGTAATCTCGCAATCTTGAAACTCTACTTATATTTAGTTCTTTATCATGACAATACCTGTGACTGCTTTCTGATCGTGCCTTTTCTGGTTCTGCTGTTTGGATTTCTGAAAAACTTTCGCTCTTGTCCATCTTTTCCTAGTCGTGGATAAAAGTTAGTATACATTGAAACTGTTTAGTGGTAATGTTAGAGATGTTTGTTTATAAACACCATGGAAAAATATATGGTACAGTAATTAAACCAAGCAATGTGTTCTTCCTTTAAAGTTTTACCTCCAAATCACTTCCATCTTTTGAATCATTGCCTGCATAGGTAGAGATGCTCGTATCTGACTGAGAGTCTTTAAGCATATCTAGGAGGCATTTCATATTTAAATCCTCCTTAGCGTCCCTATCATCAGCAACCTCATTCAATTTTTCGAGAAAACATTTCCTATCTTGGATATCAAGTGGATGATCCTTCTCACCCTGCACCAGTTTAAAGAAAAATTCATAAGATCTTCTGAATATGAGAAAGTGTTCTCGTGTAGGTAAACTCAATGCAGTCATCAAATTTGCGAAAATCTTACATCCTGAAATTTTGGCCAGATTTTCCCAGGTTCCACCAAATCCATATTTTTGCTGTTGGCTAATGTCCTGTACCTGTTCATAGCCAATAGTCAATGACGAGGTCAATCATAAATGCTACTTCGGGTTGATAAAAGCATTTATGTAAGAAATATATTTGTAGCAGAGTTGTCAATTATGGAATGAAATGAAGTTCAACCTTGAACCTAGTACTCTAGAAAACAACTGCAGTTCATTTATTGTTTCTGTTTGTATAAACTTTGGCAGCAACTGTGGAGAAATGATTGGTTTCAGATATCGATGATTTTCTTGGTTTTTAGTTTTGGAAGAGAAGTTTGAATTTCAGTATGTTCTCCAGTATAAAATGAACAAGAAAAGAGAATTTACATTGAATACCGTGATGAACAAGAAAAGAGAATTTCAGTATGTTCTCCAGTATGTCCTGAAATGAAGCAATTAAACAATGTAAGACAGCCAAAAATATGAAGAAACAAATTTATAAAGCAATTTCCATACACAAGCTCACATGCATTTTATTCCAGATTTGGGATGTTTGATGACTGCAACAGTCTGAGCTGTGATGAGACTGAAAAGCTTGAAATGAAGCATCCATGTTTTTCCAGAATGACAAGTATAGATTTCAAGAGATATAGACAGATAATTGAGTTAAATTATTGCAAGAACCGACACAAAATACCTAAAAGCACGAAGCATCACCATAAATATTATGAAAATCCGAGGAAAATGACCAAAGACAACAAACAACATGTTATAACTGCCTAATTTGAATAATAACAAACCTGAAACACAAAAAATGGCTCCATGCAGTGCTCTCAGCCATAGAACACGCAGCACACGCGCGTTTCTGCGACCCGAGTGTACCCCGGATTGCCCAAAACAAATGCTCCAACCAACGCTGCGACAGACAGCAGGCGTCCCAGCAGCAGCAAAACCAGCATCAGCAGCAACTCAGCGTAGCAGCAGCAGCAGCAACTCGCAACAGCATCAGCAACGCAGCAGCAACATCAGCAACAGCAGCAACAGCAACGCAGCGCAGAACAGAGCAACTTTGTTTTGCGACAGAGTACTCTGCCTAAACAGCATCTGCCCCTGTTTAGCTGTGTCGCAGCCAAGCACAGAGGTTACAACGCATCACAAGACGGTGACAAGCACTGCCTTACAAGATGAAGATTGATCAGGTCTAATCCCTCACCCTGATGCATTCTGTATCAACAATCATATTACAAGGAAGATGGTTGGGAAACTGAAATGCATCATACACGGCAAACACAAATGCAGCGCGTCCAAGTAATGTTAGGAAGATAATAGAAGTGCAGATAACAACAGATGTCCAAACACTGCAACATCGTATAATGTTGCTAAGATGAAAAAACCAATCTCCGATATGAAAACTAGTCAGGCGTGTATATATTTTTACCTGTCTTTGTTCATCTTCCACTTTTCAATGTCATGAGCATCCATTCCCACATATAGAAAGATGAATGTCTCTGCAATAAAAGACATTGTTGCAAAAGCATGTCTACAAAAGGTGAAGGTACAGGAGAATGAGAAAACCCCAATGTGTGAATTTAAAATTTGAATAATTTTTTAATAGAAGTAATGTTAAGAAATGACATGAACCAAATCAGCCATACTTGGTTGTGATTCTTGAGCTTTCGGTGACGTTATGCCATGCATAATGTGACATGATAATTCCACAAAGAAAAACGGTAAGAATGCCACTCAGGTTTAGCAACTGCAGCAGGAAAATTAAGTCTAAGGATACAAACAACAGGTTTTAAACCTTAACCCGAAAAATGAATTTTGTTTCTTACCTCTGCCAAAATATATGATAGATATGCTCCTAAGACCATTAGCGCAATTTCACGGTCAGTAGAATGTCTGTAAAAAGAAAAATGGTTTAGCCTTCTACTGTAATAGTAGACTAGGGGGCTTGGCTATTCCCTTAACATTCATAATGAGAGAGGATCACAGAATTTACTTAGCCAAATATAAGCTTTTAAGAGCATATGAAGTCAAAAGCCCCACCTACATGAAAGAAGAAACACATCAACCAAAAATGTAGAACAAACACAATCAAACACAACGGGCATTTAGTTCGTGTTTACTTACAGCAACACCAAGACAGGTACTAGTAGCAAACAGATATAAAAAATCTCCAATTATCTGAGTCACTGTCCAGCCATCAAGCTTTGATATATCGAGCTTTTGAATTGCTTTCAATAGAACAACTGAAGTGGCATCATTTACCACGCCTTCCCCAAAAACTAGACTGTACAAAAGGATTGCATTCAACAAATTTGGCATTGCCAACAAATTTCTCCAACTCTTTGACGTATATTGCATTCAAGACATGTACATCACCAAAGTGCAACCCTGGATGCCTGTAGACTAACACTTGCCCAGAAATTTGTCCATCACCACTGTATTTCAGAAAATATAGACCTTAGATGCCCCTATCAATCATCAAATTCCACATGAGTTCTACACCATACGAAGAAATCACCAATGTCCAAATCCCCCATCTTATCTCCTTTTGGATCACTTTTGTAAAGTTTCACCCCAGTCCTGTATTTGAAGCATAAGGAAAGTCTGATCTCTGTTGCAGGGTTCAATGATCCATGACAAGCGCAAGAGAATTGATGGATAGGATCTACAACCTCTAATGCTATCGCAATGACATTCCTTTCCCAATCACAAACTTTGTATCTCCTTGACACTGAAGGAACAGGATTGCTTGGAGAAGGAAACCTCGCAACACCTTGAGAAGATGATGGTAATGGAGATGGTGGTAATGGAGATGGAGGTAATGAAGATGGTGGTAATGGAGATGGAGGTAATGGATTATCTGGTTGCCTTGTCGATTGTGCACTGGATGACGGTGTATCTTCAGTTCTTTGAACAACTCCTTGTATTCCCTCACTTGTTGATGGTCTTACATAAGTTCCACTTTCAAGTCTCTCTCGTATCCATCTAACATTTTCTTCCAATCTTTCATATTTTTCTTCCCTTTTTTTGGCTTCCAATGTTTTTTCCAATAGCAATGAACGAGCGGGAAGTGCAGCATCATACTTCCTTTTAGAGACAGTGGTTCCAACACAACGAGTACGTCCCCTCGCTTCTTGGCCAAACACTTGGCTTAGAGGATCATCATCAATAGTGAGGTCAATGTTACCCTGAGTTGAACATTCTTGCAATGCAGCTTTTTTTGCTTTAACTTGTTCCTTCAAAAGAATGAAAAAATAAAATAAATCAGGACACAAATAATATTCAAACAACTACAAAGTAAATTAAGAATTGGGTATAAAAGACATCATTGGGCACATACCATATATTGTTCAGAACCATGCGTAGGTTTTCCATCCTTTCCCGTGTGACAAGCAATCCATATGTCAGTGCGTGTGACTGGTTCCCCATCAGGGTTCTTGTCAACCTATATACTTGAAAGATTAGTCTCAGCCTATAAAGTTAAATGGTATATAATATTGTACTAGTAGCTAGAAACTCAATTACCATTTCATACTCTACTTCTGCAGCACTCTTTTGGCCACCCCCCATACATACTTTGAAGTCTTTTTGTTTTTTGCATTTTGGTCTCTAATTGCCTTCGCTTCAGGGGTGCTCTCATAGCGAACAAACTCCTTCCAATCCTCCTCTCTTACACCATTTGGAACATGCTTCTCTTGTTCCTCAATGGTAGGATACTTATCCAAATAATTCTTCCTAAGATGTGCCTTGAACCTTCTATAATATTCAGGCATTTTCAAATGCACACTCTTTTTCACATAATTTGGAATGTCGTATTCACGCTGCAAATAAGCCATTGAGATATAAGTTGAAAATAAAATAAGACATTATGAAAATCAATGATGTAAAATCTCACCTTGAGGCCATTCCACACATCCTCTTTGTAGTTGTCAGTAACATGGTGCCAACCCTTGAATTTGATGGGCACAAGGGTTTCAACAAGCTTTCCAATGTTTTTATTGAAATTTCTAGCACCAGGTCCAACTGCTAAACCGTGGAGGTTGAACTGTATGGTCTGTTTAACTTCAATGTCATCATTTGTAGATCTGGTGACATCAATGGTGGAGAGATCATTGCCGCGAGTACTATCCATCTCTATCAATGACATTATAGATAATTAGACTAAAGTCATGTGGTTTTATGATCAGTAACATGTAAGTGCAGAATGTATATATTTTTTTGTTTTGGTGAATAAGATCTAATCAGTTATAACTATCCCATCTAGTAATATAACCTAAACAACTTTGAATAACTTGAGTTCGTGCGGATAATTTACCAACAAGAAGATTATCCAAAGACCAGTCCATTCTTATTTAAATTTATCTCCTAAGTTATTCTATTCCAATGTTCTATAAAACTAGATGCTTTGGAGGATTGTAATAAAATCTTGTATGTTCTTAGAGACCAAAATGTACTAGCTCATGAGCTAGCGCAACGTTCTTTCTTGGTTGCTGCCTTGGTAATGGTATTTATTTCCATAAATAAAAAAAGGTTGTGTTTGATTCTAAGAAAACACATCGGAAAAACAATGAACAAAAGGTGAAACTGAAAATGATCATGCCTTTTCTTAGTTTTGCAGGGCAAGGTATTCCTTTCTCTACTATGGGGAACCAAAAAGAAACCTATAAATTTAACCATTGCTAGCATATCCTAATTTATTGAACTTAATAGCCACAATGAAACATACTTATACAGAGCGATGAAATATTTTGTTACGGTAATAAAGTAAAATAAACGAAGTTCAGCTTTGGACTAATGCTTAGATATTGTATAAACTCATTACTTATCACAATTTAGTAGTAATCGATTTTTATACAATTGTGATTCAGTTTATACTAAATTGTAGTAATGCAAGTCTTACTAAAAATTGAAAAAAATTACTAAAACTCATTACTAAATTGATAAACTCGTACTAAAAATTGATAAACTCTTACTCGTTACATAATGCGAGTCTTACTAAGACTCGATTTTTAAATCACAATTGTATAAACTCATTACTTAGATATTGTATAAACTCATTACTAAGACTCGCACACTCCATTACTACTAAGACTCGCACAATGGAGTGTGGGTATAAAAAAAATTACAATTTAGACTGATAAAAATCTTAAGCACATCAAGCTAAATTAGATAATAACGTGGATCTTAACATGATAACAAACCTTAAGAGTTAACTGACTCTAGCTATAACTTGTAGAAGGTACCTGTTTAGGTGTACATATTATAAACGAGGAGGTTTCCTGTACTTCTCCTTAGAACCTAGATATTCCCAGCTATAGATGATACTACAATGCTTCTTAGCATATTCACACGCAGAACCGATAATGATATATACAAAGTAATAGGTGACATAGCTCAGGGATACTTTCTAGGACTGTTATTTCTGAATCCTATGTGCATTTAGTGATCATACAAATGTTTCACTCTTATTAACAAGAGTATACGTTTCTGCCATAACAAGAACTTGAAAACTTCAAACGTAGAAGAGGACACATAAAACTCGTGGGTTTTCCTACATGGCCTGATGTTTGAAACTATTGAGGTCAAACATATTCCCAAAAATCGACAATATGGAAGAGGAATTAATAAATTATATGTTTGAAACAACTCTCTTATTTCTTGAATTCGCTGAACAGTTCACTCTTCACATGTTCACCTCTTGTTTCATTGAGATGTCAATTTGTACTTCTAAATTCTAAGTTCTAAACCATCACAGTTCTAACTTATACGATTGACTGCTCTCTGCTCTACTAGGCATTCTTCTATATGAAATGCTTTATGGATACACACCCTTCAGAGGAAAGACGAGGCAAAAGACATTTGCTAATGTTATGCAGAAGGATCTCAAATTTCCTAGAAGCATTTCGGTGAGACTTTACAGATCACTTATGTTCATTCCTTGTACTATTTCAGTAAATCGATGATTCTATGCAGAATAAAAGAATTTGATCACACAGATATGGTCAAATATGCAAAAGGGAACTAAGACATATAACAAATTCATGCTCCAATAAATAGACAGGAGAAGAAATGAACAGAAATACAATATCTTCATATGACATCCATAACAAAGACTTCATCAACATATAAGTAATTAATAACCACGATAATAGTAACAGAAGGAACACTAATTGAAAATTTGAAATTAGTTGCCCACTCCCTCAACAGGTAGCCTCACTCATTTACAAAAATTCTAACTGTCGAGGTAATGGGCGAGGAAACCAGCGAGGTAGGGAGGGAGGGAGGGAAGACCCTACCTCCCTCTCGCGATGCGTGCTTTCCCTCCTTTGCACGAATCGCGAGGGGGGATGGAGGGTCCTCCCCCCTCCCTCGCTGGTTTCCTCGCCATTTAGATTGACTCAAATATTTACTTCTAAGAAGATTGTGTACTATTGTCTGTCATGATTGGTCTCATATACTATGTATGTATGTTTAGCCGGTTCATGATTTGAATCCACGCATATACTATGAATGACTAAGCAAATAGAATTTTACCATTGGATTTAAAACTATCAAAACTGGTAGATCTAGTGGTTAAAACCTTGTGATCAGAACAAACTTCAGTGTATAAACCCATGAAAGAGGGGATGATAAATGCTGTAACATTTTCAACTGTAAGGAAGGAGCACGTCGAAGATGGCACATGATAAATGATAGGAAAGTTTAAATTCAATCACTACGCACACATACCAGCTAGACAAGCGTCACATAGAGCTGACTTAATTTATTTCTTACTCAACAAAATTTATCCCTTCAACGGTAGATACTGGTGGGTTACCTCACACACAGGGCACTTGTTGTGAACATGCACTTACAGTTCAATATTTTCACCATTCAATCAAGTCAATGCTGTTAATTTTGAAGACTGGCAGCATGTTTCTGTCAAGATGCTATAAATCTCCTAGATGATGGATCAATACAACTTGTAAAAAAATCAAAATGACATCCACTTCTATAGCAAAAATTGCTATCGTGGTTCAGATAAATGTCAATGACGGGGATACAATTATATCTCAAATAGATCGCTTGCAGGTCTTAAAGTACTGAACAAAGATAATGCGATGATCATGCTCACTTGCTCAAATAAATTATGCAGTCAGGACTCTTGTGGCCAACCATATATTCAGTTCATTAATCACTATAACAATTGAAAACAATAAAAGAATTCTGGAAGCAACAAAATACCATCAAAACACAGTTGGAAAGCTTGTATTGAGCAATGAGGGGAGTTTAACAAGAATACTAATTATCGAACAAAATGCTCATTGTAAAAAAAAATAATCATCGAACCCTAATTTCATCCTAAATAAAACACAACCCTGATGAACCCTAATTTCATCATAAATAAAAGAGAGAGAGAGAGAGAGTACCTATATTTAATGCAGTGGCTGATCGATTTTGAAGTCGAGGGAAGTCGATTGAAGTCGAGGGAAGTCGAGGGAGCAGGGAAGGAGGGGAGGAGGGAAGTCGAGGGAGGGAGCAGGGAAGGAGAAGGAGCAGGGGGGAAGTCGAGTCGAGGGAGGGAGCAGGTCGATGGAAGTCGAATGGAGGGAAGCAGGTCGAGGGAGGGAGCTTCGATTTTGTGAAATTGTGAAGTCGAAAGGAGGGAAGGTCGAGCGCCAAAAATAGCCCGCCCAATTTTTTTTTTCAGCTTTTCATGTAGCCACGGTTTTGAACCGTTGCTAGAGCTAGCCACGGTTTAAAAACCGTTGCTAAATTATTTTTGCAACGGTTTTAAGCCGTTGCTAGATCTAGCCACGGTTTAGAACCGTTGCTAAATTTTTTGTTGCAACGGTTTTGAGCCATTGCTAGACCTAGCCACGGTTTATAACCATTACTACATTTTTTTGTTGCAACGGTTTTAAGCCGTTGCTAGATATAGCTACGGTTTAGAACCGTTGCTAAATTTTTTTGTGGCAACGGTTTTTAGCCGTTGCGAAAAATTCCCATGGTCTGGAGCCGTGGCTAATATTAGCCACGGTTTTTAGCCGTGCCAACTTTACCAACGGTTGTAAACCGTGGTCAGGTTGTTTTGTACCCACGGTTTTATGCCGTTGGTACTTATAGCTACGGTTTTTTGCCGTGGCAAATACACCAACGGTTTAGAACCGTGGGCAGCTCGGCGTAGCTAAATAGCCCTTTTGGTGTAGTGGAGATAGGACTGCATGCCCTGGGAGTATAAAAATAACCAATTTTTCCTCTATCAAAAGCCTTTTTTAGTCTCATACTCAACACTTCAGAGGCAATAATAAATGAAAACGGAGACAAAGGGTCGCCTTGCCTTAAACCCCTGGTAGATCTAAAAAATCCTTTGTAGGCTCCTTGAAGAAACACTGAAAAACCACAAGAAGCGATACAGTATAAAATGATATGACAAAATCTACCATTAAAGCCAAATTTTGTAAGCACCGCAAACAAAAAGTTTCATTCCATTCTATCATAGGCTTTCTCCATGTCAATTTTCAAAACCACATTACCGCCGAAAACCTTCCGGTTAATGTCCCTAATCAATTCCTGCGCAAGGCCAATATTCTCACCAATAAACCTTCCTTTTACAAAAGCCCCCTGCTCCGGAGAGATAAGTACGGGCAAAAGATCTGCCAGTCTAGTACAAAGGATTTTACTGAAAATCTTATAAATCACGTTGCATAAACTGATTGGGCGAAATTCAGAAAAGGAACCTGGATTCTCAGTTTTAGGAATCAATGCCATGAAATTAGCCGAGAAAGAAGCCGACATCGCCTCCCCTTCAAAAAACTGAATAGCTGTCTCCCAAATATCCTTACTCAGAATCTCCCAACAAGACTGAAAAAATCCAGCAGTAAATCCATCCGGTCCCGGTGCACTATTTTTCGGGATGTCAAAAACAACATTTTTCACTTCCTCTAGAGAAGGACACGTTTGACCAAGATGTCACAATGACCAGAACTCATCAGTTTTGGAATACAATTCAACAAATCTGCATCCACCGTACATGAACCTTGGGAAGACAACAAATTGGCAAAGAAATCAGTCGCATTATTAAGAATCTCACCAGGGTTCGAAATAGTCCTACCACATGGTAAAGTAATCTGATTGATAGCCCTCCGTTTTTGTTTAGACTTGGTGGAGGCGAAAAAATATTTGGTGCAGTCATCCCTCTCCTTAAACTCTTTTTTCACCTGATTTTGAATCCAATAGAGCACCTCCTGTTTGAGAGCTAATCTGTACTCAGCCTGACAGCGATTTAAATTGCAACAAGCATTAGTATCCAGTTGGCATCAACATTTAAACCATTATTACTTCCATTAGCAAAACCCGCCAATAAAATAGTTTCCCATTGTTGCATTTCGTCCTCTAGAGCGCGGATCCTGTTGCCTATTTAACAATAATGGATTCTTCATTTAGATTTGAAATGTCACCTAATAAACAATCCAGTGTTTTATTTCTAGTAAAGAACCAAATACACACAATGATGACTTCATGTGTGGTCCATTTTCTCAAAATTGGTAATCTTTTAAAAGATAAATTTAAAAGTACACAGTTTGAGATGATATATATCCGAATATGCTAAATGGATACACAAAAAATCTAGCTTGCACAATTAGCATGACCTCCCAGCCGTAGGGATTAGATCTGAAGGTCACAGAGCATGCATGATATAAGCACCTAGAAGCCCACTGCAAAAGAAGTGGAAGAACCCCATATATTCATATGATACAATTAATGCTTCCATTTCCTCCCTCTCCTCTGATCTATATATGATTAACAATATGGATATTCCAGAATATATCCTTGTCCAAGATGAAAGACTGGTCATTTTCACTCTCCACAACATAATTCAACATTCATGTGATATTTTACAAAAACAGTTTATCCACATAGATTAGAGATATTTGTGATTGGGTTTTCATTGAGTTTTTATTATTGCTTCAAAATGATCCAAACCTTAGCATCAATTTCTTTAGAAAAAAAAAAAAGCAAAACCTAACATTAAAGTCCAGATCACCTCAAAACTTCACAATCAATTAAATTAAAGTTAAGAAACTACAACAAGACAAGATACAATCAATGAAAAATAGAAAAGCAACTATCATCATCAAAATAAGCACAAACACCAAATGATGGGTAAAACCTAAATCTAAAGCAAACCCAATCCATAAAAACCTAAATCAAACAATGGGTTTCAATAATCAACATTGAAATCACATATAAAATGGATACAAATTATACCTTGGTGCCCTCTCAATGCCAAAGTGGAAAAGATGGATGTTATGTTCAGCAAGAAACTTGGAATTCTCTTGGGGTTGGGTTCAGTACACAAGTAAATGATTGATTTGAGATTGAAAGTTTCAATAAATGAGAAATTGGTGGGATTTGGATGAGCAGATCTGTAAATCCCTTTCTCAACCAGGGAAAAATTTGTGGGTGGTACCAATTGCTTATGCTGCTGCTCTGGCTGTTGTTCTTCTGTCTTCTTGATCATTAAAGCTCCCATCTTTGAAACAAAGAAACCAAAGAAATAAAACCCAAAGGAAAGAAAGAAAGAAAGATGGAAACTTGTGAAGTTATTAAAGAAGTGAAGAAGCCATAGAAGAAAAAGGAGGGTTGCTGTTGTTGTTAATGGAAGGTAACAAGTTGGGAATTTTGGGTTCATGGGGAAGAAGAGAAAGGAGGAAACTTTATGGGTTTTTTCGATTTGCTAGGAGTCGAGGGAAGGGAGGGGGTCGAGGGAGCTTTGCTAGGTCTAGGGTTTGTGGGAGAGATTGAGAAAGGAGATGAAGGGGGGGGGGGGGGGGGGGGGGGTCGAGGGAGCTTTGATTTGGAGAGAACAATTTTGATATGGCAATCGAGGGAGAAGAGAAAGAGTGTAATTTGGAGAGAAATAGAAAATTCTAGGGTTTGCTTTAATCCCCAAATTCTTTTACATCTAGGGTTTTTTCACTTTTGGGGATTTTTTCACTTTTGGAGCCAAAAAATTTCGCTGGATGAGAAGTTGAATCCCGCATAAAAAATCACGTGCGAGGGGAGCATCCTCGCTCCCTTCCTCGATACGTAGAAAATTTGATTTTCATTACCGATGTTACATTTATTCACCGATTCCACGTCACTTGGAACGGAGAGAGCAGATGTTGCAAAATGATGGACGTTTAGAATGCTAATTTTATGTTAGTAAAGCAACGAATAAGTTTGACATCGGGAGCGCATCAAGTTTAACAAATGAATCAAAAGAGAATGACACAAATTTCCTAACTGGAAGAGACAATCAACAAATATTTACAACATGAACCACACATAATTCAGCGATGGAGTAAGGATTTTTGTTTAACGGGGCGGAGTGATGAATTATAGTTAATTTAATAATAATATAATAATTAATTACTTTAATATAATTTTTAAAATATTAATAATAAATAAATAACTATATAAAATAACAATTGCTAAACAAAAACTCCATTTAGTCTATGAGAGAAGAAAGTGGATGCAATAAGCTACCTTGTAAGAACACAAAAGATAAATATATTTGGAACAAATCAAATTGGTATATAAAGTTAAAATTAATTTTAAATAAAAAAAATTGGATTATTTGCGATTTGTCCCGTATAAAAAAATAGCTAATTAGATGTTACCTCCACAGTCTCTCCCATGACTATGCCCTTCAAATAATAACTCACAAATGAACCTCGAGATACAAATATGAATCTTGAAGAAAATCAAACGGATCAAAATTTTCATGTATCTTTAGGAAAATCATATGAATAGAGTACAAAACTAGACCTCAAAATCAGGAGTGCTTCAGAGTAAACAAATGGATGGGTGGGGCAGGATGGTGTTGTCGTAGGGTGAGTAACTAGCAAATAACTCAAATTTTCTTTTTTGTACTTTCCAACATCTCTTATCAACACGTGGTAGAAAGCCTCCCAGGCTCTAAAAGCCTGTCTCTCCAGACTTGTTGAAGAAGTAAACGAACTGGCGAGGAAAACAACGAGGGACCCTCCATCCCCTTGTGATGCATGCAAATGATGGGACGCACGCATCGCGAAGGGGATGGAGGATCCTCCCTCGCTGGTTTCCTTGCCAGTTAGCCAAGCTCCCAAACATCTATTCTCTAACTCTGGGGAATAGTGAAATAAGTGCTTCGGATGTCACGTCGTATTTTCTTTAATTAATGTTTACAAAAGATTTGATTGCCACTGGAGAAGAGAGAGAGACTGAACTGCAGTGTTGTTAAAGTGACTCAGTCAGAGAAAAAACAGTGTTTCTTAGAATTCTGAACCGTTAGCTTTGATTAATTGTGCAATCTCGATGCAGATCTGACATGGGTGAAAAGGTGTCTTTGGTAGCTGGTTTTGACGTTTTTCTTCGTCCCAAATTGCCCCTCCTCAATTTGTAATAAATATTTTATTATTAAGTGTCCATGTTAAGTCAAACTCAAACCTCAATAGTGGGTCTCACGAGAAATGTGCTCTCTTTTCTCTTCTCCATGTACAAATTGGGGGTTGTAAGTTGCAACAAAGAAAGAAAGAATATTCTTCTTGATGTGCTCTCAAATATACAATTCTTCTTTTCTTCTTTCACTTTCTATCTACTCTTCTCGGTTCAGTTCAGTAGAAAGGAATTAATCAACAAAACATGGAATGGAAGGAAGCGATTCCCACTTCAGCCAACCACCACCCACCGTGTGTTCACCAAACAAACTCCACCTGAAGAAGAAGAAGAAGAAGAAAGACCCATGGACGATTTTCATCTAACACAAAGATTTGATTTGATTTGATGATAGGACATATGTAAAAAATATGCAAAAATAAAAAAATTGAACGACAATAAAAGGAGAAAAAGAAAAGAGAGAATATAATAGAGTATGAAAACCTGGGTTGATTGGGAAAGCTGGAGAGAGAGCAAAGCGGCATACAAGATAATAATCACAATAAAATGAGTAATGTATTTTATTTTCTTCCGAAATTCGTTTTTTTTTTCCTTTTTTCTTGAATAGAGAATATATAATGACCAGTAACCATGCCAGTGCAAAAATTAAATATCCAAATAAAATCAAGACAAAATTTTATCGCCAATTTAATTTCACGTGTCACCATAAAACTCTACAAATCTAGGTTTGCACCCAAATATAAAGGTGGTGGCCAAAGGTGGCTAGTTGGCACAAACCTAACTTCGTAAGAGTCAGAAGATGCACGATTGTAAACTCAACGAATAATCAAATATATTTAATAAGCATTGTCACCTAATTGCCCAAATAGTCAAACCCAATGGTCAATTGCAAATTCCTCCAAGTCTAATTTGCTGAAATGTTTCATAAATAAAACAATCGGTGTGACTTATGATGCAATAATGTCTAATTAGTAGTATATAATTTTAATTTTTCAATCAAGTAATCAACTAAATAGGAAATAGCCCCATTGATTTAGTATCAAATAATTTTTTTTTTCAATATTCACACACTTTACAAAGACACATTGAATATGGATAAGGAAATATAAGATAAATTGTTGTCTACCTTTGACGAGAGATGACGATTAACACCAATGGGAAGCCCAAGTCGCCAGTAAGAATTGAAAAATAGATGGTGGTAGGGTGATTATAGTGAAAGTGATGGGGCAACAATTATGGCATTGTTGTGGTGGTAATGATGGTTGTGCTCTATTGGTGATGATGTGGTGTGGTGTGAAAACAATGACGTGGTGTGGTGTATGCGTGGTAATAGACACACAAAACAATGCCATGAAAAAGAAAATGCACTTCAATTCTACGCAAAATTTCATTATAACTTGCATTTTTTATGTGTTGGTGGGGCAAAGAGGAAGAATACCCAGTGTCTCAAAAAAGGTTTTCAGGTTGCTTTCTAATAGGGTGTTATTATTTTGCTTTCTCCTTATTCTAGAAGTTTGACAAGGAGAAAGCAAGTTGATTCTACTCATTCTAGACCTGAGGTTCACCTTCAGTTGGCCAAGGAACTATGTTCTTCAGCTTATTGCCATTGTTATTACTTTTGCTTTTCATCTCATAGTTTATTTTTTTCGAATTTTGGATGTTAGAAGCATTAATTTGAAAAGAGTAATTCTAGATGTCGAGGAAGTGGGCGAGGAAGGGTGGCGAGCACGTGCAGGCTGACGTGGTTTAAAAAAAAAAATTTCGCGGGGGAAATCCAAAATTTGGGGGAGAAGAAGGTGGGAATCGAAACCTTCTTTCTCCCCATTTCCTCATTCCCTCTCCCTCTCCCTTTCCCTCTCCCCATTTTCCATCTCGACACATTTCAGTCCGACTCTCTTTCTCTCTCTACAGATCTTTTTCTCCCTCATTTCAAACCAAAGTAACAAACTTTATTTCAAACCCTAATTTCCATTTTCCATCTCTCGACAGGTCTCCCCCTCCCTCTCCCCCAAACGAAGCTCATCTTCACCCACCTTCATCGTCATCGACTCAAACGAAGGAGGAGAGAAGAAGGTCAAACAAAGCCAGAGAAGAAGAAGGAGAAGAAAAGAAGCTCTATCTGCATCTTCAATGGCAACCACTGTTTCTTCCCTTTGAGACCAAATGCAGAGAAGAGAAGTAGAAGAAGAAGCTAAGTTTTCTAAAACATGTGGAAACTAAAAGTTTTTGACATTTATTTAAAAAGTTTTACGAGAAGAAGAAGAAGCCATTAATGGGTCTTGGGAACAGACACCCAAAGGGGGCAAATGGTGGAGTAGGAGGAGGCGTTTCACCTAGATGGCTTTCCCTCTTCTGTATTTCTAGCTTCTATATGGGTGTTCTAGTTGTAAACATGTATCTCTTTTCTCTACTTCAATTTCAGGATCTGGGTTTAAGTAATTAGCTTTGGATTTGCTGTTCTTAGCTCATTCATTTGTTTGTGTGATAGAATTTGTGAGATCTTTAGTGCTTATTGTTGTTCTTAAGTTTTTTTGGGGTTTTAGGCTTGGTTGGGTTAGTGAGAAAGCTTAGAGAGCTCTAGAGAGAAAATCCCACAAACACAGATAGGTTTTCTGAATGCACTGCTCTACAAGTCTTAGAAATGGTGACTTTTTGCTATCTAAAGTTTCAAAGTTCTGTTTTTTTTTTTTTGGGTAAATTTTGATGTATTAGTTCGGTTTTCTTCATTTTGATTGGATTTAGAGCAATGGGTATTGCTAAATTTTCCACTAAACCAATAAAAATCATATCGTGGCGATGATGCTATACTGTTGTTGATTATTAGAGATTTTTGAGTATGTAGAGATTATTGATGATTGATCCTTAATACACTTTTTGTTGAAATTTTTATTATTGGGTTGAACGAATTATGAATTGATATTGTGGGTTTATTGAATTGTTGCCACTGGCATTTGTATTAATTTTGGGCTAATCAAGCTTCTGTTCCACACTTTAAGTTCTTTTCAAGCTCGAGTTTTTCTTCTCCGTTCTCTTCTTCTTAGTTGTATTTTCATTGGGTTTTGCAAACTCAGTCTCCCCGTACCCTATTAGACTCGACTTGGATCAGCTACTTCGATGGATGAGGGTGCTTTCAGTGCCAATTGTCTGTCTCACTCGGGCACTAGCTTAAAAGCTGTTGTAGGGGTTGGAGAGTTTGGTGGGAGTAGCAATTTCGAAGGAACACTCCCAAATCCCAAGTCCAAATCTTTGAACTCGTAAACTAAGTCTGTCATCTACTCGAAAAGTTTAACCTGAGAAACAGGGCAAATCCAGCAGACATCAAGTGTTTTGGGTTGATAGAATGGGTGGAGTGGACTTTAGTAGCGAAAGAGTCCTTCACTCATGTTTCCAATCTGGAAATCAAATTCATTAGAATTTATGACCTAATAGTTTATGGTTCATTTTTTGGTCTCACGGGTTCGTCAAAACCCCTTATCGAATGCCCTGTGCTTTATGTGAACCAATCCTATACGATATTGGTTGCTGCTGTAATCTCACACTGACTGTGTGGAAATGTGAATTCAAATTTTTACTCTGCACTTTATCCGTGAATACTAATGTCATAATGTGCCTTATGTTTTTGGATGCAAGTTTGTATATAAAGCAATCATATCTGAGAAATTGTCCAAAATTAATGAGTTCTTGTGTCTTTGACAGACTACACCGCTTCTAGCAGGAATTACAGTTGCTACGACTGCTATTGCTAGCAGATATGGAATCCAAGCTTGGCAAGCATTCAAAGCACGACCACCAACTGCAAGAATGCGCAAGTTTTACGAAGGAGGTTTCCAGCCTACAATGACTACAATGTGTCTTTGATTGAACCTAAACCATGACTGGAAAAAAATCCTTCACAAGATGAACGTAGCATTTCCCTTCCTTCTGAGTAGTTGGCCTCAGGGTTGATGCAAGAATAAAACCTCTTCCCTCCCTCCCTAAACTTATTATTCAATTCTGTTGTGGATTCACACCTCATCCCCGCCACATTATTCTAAATCCCCATTATACTAATACAATAATAGTGAGGTAGAGAAAATTAATTTACATTGTGGTGAGTATGGTTTTGAAAGGATGACTGCGGTTTTGAGAGGTGAGTGGAGAGTGGTTTTGAAAGGATGACTGCGGTTTTGAGAGGTGAGTGGTTTTGAGGCTTTCAAAATTGTTGAGCAGTGAGTGTGGTTTTGAATGGATGAGTGTGCTTTTAGTGTGGTTTTGGAAGGATGATGTGGTTTTGAAAATAGTGGTGAGTGGTTTTTGAAAGGTCGTCAACTGTTGATTTTTTTAGCTAAAAAACCAGACTCAAGTGAATGCAGTGACATACAACATGTCATTGTTCCAACGTGGACGGCCCCCTCTCTCCCTTCCTCGCTGTTTTCCTCGCCCACTTCCTCGACATTTAGAAATTTCGAATCTTTTTTGAACAATTTGTTCTAATCAAGTCAGCTTTGGCCGAGTGGTAAAGGTGTGTGATTCGGGGGCTCCTGTGCACAAAGCACAGAAGGACCTCCGGCACACATGCTTTCAGCCATCGGATCTAATTCGACAGCTCAGATCTCCTGAATTTCAATCCCTGCCATAACAAACAGTTAATTTTCTCTTTTGAAATCCAGGAATTCTAATCGGTGAGGAGGGAGGGGGTCGCCAATTAGAATTCCCCACGTAATAATGAAAGAAGGTTTGAATGAACATGACCCATGTCATCCACCTGATTTTTAGGTTCCAAACATGCCATACAAATGTTATAATATTTACAATTAAAACTAATATGTAGGTGAACAGTGACTTAGAGATATTTTTGTAGATTCAACAATTAATAATAAACTTTATAAAGATGAACAATACTTATTTTTGGGTTCCAAAACTGCCTCTCCAATTTTATATTTTTTTGCAATCAAAACAAAAAATTGAATAAACAGTGACCAAGGGTAGTGTTGTACATTCAATAATTACTTTTGGATATAATACCAATACATTTTACAATGTTGATTAGTAATTTGTTTCCTATTTTAATTTTTGTTTTCTCATTTTGCTCTCCTAATTTTTTTAATATTTAGATGATTAATGACAAGGGGTGTTTGTGTCTTTTAACAAAAACACTATTACACATGTTTACCATTTTATCCACACAATTTCTTAATAATTACAAGCACAATAAATAGGTTGGTGAATAACGACAAGTATTTGTGTATTCTAAATGAAACACTACTACACATATTTACCATTTTACTCTCTCAAATTCAGACTATTTTCAATCATAACCAACTCTTCTTAAACAGTGACTAATTATACTGAAGCCTTTAATATAATTTATTTGAAACCCCTAATTATATACAAACTATAAATATACTCTTACAATAGTGAAAATATAATATCCGCTTACAATATTACTCTTAAATTTCAATTTTATTTTATTATTGAATTTTAAAAATAATATAAAAAAACTAGAGATACACACATAGTGCGCATCCACACTCTAGTACTGATAATGTTGTTTAAGCTCTGGATGTAACTAATTTGGTTCTATCAGAAAACTAGATTGTTTCATTGAATCTACCATTTGTAGGAAAAAATTAAGTAAAGATTTTTTATTTTATATTTTTTAATCCCTTTAGGCTTACGGCTCACAATTATTGGAATTCATTTGTTAGTATACTGGAGAATCTTCATAAATATAATATCAAGATCTATTGTCCTTTTGTGCACAGGACGTCCTCTTGTATTTGTGCGCGGAGATTCTCCAGATCCAAAAAAAGAGCCCAAGTCTACATCATATGAATTTTTTTATCAGAAATTATTGTAGTTCATCATCAAAGTCTAAATAAAGCTGAAAAAAAAAGAGCCCAAGTCTACATCATATGAATTCGACTGTACTTTATGTTAGGTGATTGCCCTTGCAAGCTTTTTTTTTTTCTTTCTTCGGGAGAAGTTAGCACAAACAAGACTAGCAGGTCCAGAAACACGAGACTCTCGTGGGATAGAAGAAATAATTTTGAAAAATTCTAATTGTCTAATTAAGACATAATTTCATCATTATCGTCATTATACGTTCAAGTGGCAATCTAATGATTTTTCTAATGGAATATCCATCACTAAGTTTATTAATCACAACCTTATCAAAATATCATAATTATATAAAGAAGTAAACATTTCAGAAACAAAACACTTGAGATCAAACACAAAAAAGAAGAAGAGTAAAATGACTTCTTCAATCTTTGCAAAATTTTCACCACTTTCTTTGTTGTTGTTGTTGTCGTTGTTGTTGTTGCCAACATCAATGGCATCTTCGGATGCAAATTATGAAGACTTTCTCCAATGCCTGGATCTGTATTCTCAAAATTCCATTCCAGTTTACACCCGAAACACTTCTTCCTATACATCCATCTTGGAGTCGACCATATATAACCTTATATTCCTGTCACCTACCACCCCCAAACCATACTTCATTGTCACACCCATGCAAGAGTCCCATGTCCAAACATCTGTTATTTGCTGCAGAAAGCATGGACTGCAGATGAGAATTCGAAGTGGGGGTCATGATTTTGAAGGCCTATCTTACGTATCAAATGTGCCATTTGTTGTCCTTGATTTGATACATTTTAGAACAATAAAAGTTGATATCGAAGATAACAGTGCATGGGTTCAAACAGGTGCTACAATTGGTGAACTTTACTATCGGATTGCTGAGAAGAGTAGGGTTCATGCATTTCCAGCAGGGTTGTGCCCCACTGTTGGTGTTGGTGGACACATCAGTGGAGCTGGATATGGTGTGTTGATCCGAAAATACGGGGTATCAGCTGACCATGTCATCGATGCACGTATAGTGAACGCTGATGGAGAAATTCTGGATAGAGAATCCATGGGTTTCCTTTATTCTTGGAGTAAAAACTTTTGCCACACAATTAGCCAGTAATAAACTTTAATAATCACATAACATGTCGAACACTTCTTTCCTTCATAAATTTTTCTGTTTCTCTGAATCCAAATTTCCCATAAAATAAAAAAAGGAGTGAGGTGAATGAGGGTACCTGATAAAGAAAATTTCTTTGCCTTCCTAAACCACGCCTTAAGCATAGTATAGACTTCAACAGGTCTATGTACGTGTTTATCAAACACCAAATCAAAGTGTCTTCACACTCTTCTTGCTAACTCACCCTCCAAGAAAAGATGCTATATAGTTTCATCCCCAGATTGAAATCAACACCCACATTTAAAAGCAAGTTGGAATCCAATTCTTCTAATTTCACCATCTACGGGTAAAGCCCTTCTAATAATTTTTCATATGAAAATAGAAAATTTAGAAGGCAATAACGGATGCCAAATCAAATTCCAAAATTCATCTTGTGTCCCTCTACCACAAAAGTTTACATACTGAGCTGATAGAGAACATACCATCATTATTTGGTATACATATTCTAGTATCTCAGCCGCCATCATCACCTTTCACTATTGTCTTGTAAAGCTCTTGGGCTTTTCTTTGCATTCCTGGGCTTAGCATTATGAAATTCTCTCTGTGCATTTGCCTTAGGGAAGGCCAAGTGTCATTTGTTTCCGCCTTCTCATTTCTAGTAAAAATATCATCCTTAGCCCAGTGTTCTTCAAAGAAACCGACGGTTCCTCTAGTGATCCTCCAAGTGGAATTTTCAACTATAAATTTTTTATGCACCAACAACTCTTTTATAAACGGAGAAGCCCCAACTTTAATTTCTTGTTTTCTGATATTTTCAACTATAAGTAGTTGATATTGTTGTAAACTCTACCTTTATATTGATAGTGAAACAATTCTTACATACATAGATTACTGAAAATACCATACAACTAAACATACTTACATCCCACTATTTTTGGTTGTTTTCCCTATTTGGATGGATGTATGACAAATGCTATGATGTATATACATGACACCAAGCATAGAGTAAATTTACATAAGCAATGCGTGATTTCAAAAAATTTCAATTAATTTGATTCGTTTTCTATGTGACATCAGGCAACATCTTATTTCATGGCAAGAACTAGCCTAAGTAGGCCAGGGCTTCTAAAAGCAAAATAATTGTATCACACGCGGTGAGTGGTAAGATCCTTTCAGTAGAGGACCTCAACCATCTTGTTGACAAAATGCAATATACCAGAGCGGAAATCATCAAGCTGTCCCTTGTGCAACTGATATTACAGATTTAGCAGGAATATTTGGTGTGCTCTCAAGTAATGAGGTATGTATCACCAATTGACCTGTAGGATTGAATTTGCTTGATATAGAATGTAATGGTAAGTTAACCTTGTGGATCTTATCACGCTAGTGAATTTTCATTAATTCGCTGCATTAGCTATTCATAATTATGAAAACTGCAAATTTACAGCAGAGGAGGCATTAATGAGGAAGCATTACTTACATCTCCACTCAAGAGAAAACAATTTTCTCTAGTAAGTGCTAGAGGTGCTGGGAGACTAGCTTTCGCTGCTAAAAGGAGAACACTGGCAAACAAGGTAACTTTTATTTGCAGAGATACCAAACAACAAATCTGTACTACATGGCTTTAACACTTGGTGACTATCTATTTTATTAATTTATTTATTGATCTTCTTATCCTCTGTTTTTGCATCCTTAGAAGACTTCATGCGCGAGATTATTTTAGATAAATTTTGATTTATTGAACTGTATACAGATGTTACGTCATTTCATAATGTTTTCGATATCTCACATTGAGATAATTCACAAACAATAAAGGTTGGTTTTTATCACACTATGTCTTCGTAATGTTGATCATGTACACAATCTGTACAGCAGTTAATCCATATTCTTACAACTTAATTCTTCAAGTCACAAGTATGTAAATGATCTGTCTGAGGCTTACTCATCCAAATTCAGGGATATGCACAAATACGTAAATGAGCCATCTAAGGTTATCTCCAAATGCTCCGGAAGAAAAACTTGCCGAAAAAAAATTAAAGATTAAAAAAGTAATCATTTTCCCTCTTTTTTATAAAAAAAAAGAAGAAGAAGTTTTAGTGACTGTCCTAGATTATTGCTTCTGTGATCTTATTTTTAAAACACCATTTCTCTTATTCATATTTTTTATGGGTAAGTGAGGTGTTAAAGATCTATGGACATGATGCCAGGGGGACAGAAGCAAGGACTGGCATAATATCTGTGACATTCCAAATGTTAAGATCTATTGAGATCGTTGCTAAGGCTGCTGCAACTTATCACTGATTTCTCAGGTCAGTCCAACCATGACTGCAAAGTTGTGCAAACCATATATATATATTTTCATTGACCAAAGTATAAGACCTAGTATGCTAAAGATGGAATAAGCAAAAGCAGGCTTGATTACGTGGACAGATACCACAGAAAGAAAATCAATGAAGGCAAATCCACGAGAGAGGCCGGATTTTCGTTCTTTTATTACACGCACATGACGAAGGGGTCCCCATTCAGCCTAACAATAGCAACAAATCAGAAACCAAATGACATACAAGCATAAAAGCTATGCTTACAAACATTTAAAAAAAAGAATGAAAATAACAATGGTGTGAAATAACAATGAAACTAATCAAGTTTAACAAATCTAAATAACTTTTTCTCTATGATTGTGGCTTTCTAGTCTTGATATGGTTTCACTCGCATATACGTGTTATGTCTAGATTTAGTCTTGAAACCATGGGAGAACTCCTTAATGTACTTAAAATGTTACTAACAAACATCAATGCCAGTGACATATTCTCACTGCTTTTAGTTGAAAGAATAAAGTAAAGAAACCATTTGGCATCACCAACAAGTTGTAATTCTACAACTGAAAAAAAGAAAAGAAAAAAAGAGACAAGGAATCGATTCAGATAAAAAAAACACACATCAATATCATACCATCCTCTAAAACACTAACCAAGCAAGATAAAGAAACAACTAAATAGAAGGAAAGTACTACTGAAGTGCCATTTATGGTGCATCAAGACATGTAACACCAAAATTCACAACTCACAAAATAAAGACAGGATCTCATAAAGTGGCATTGGTGGTCTAACATGTTAACTTAATTGTGTAGAGGGAGGAAAGTCAAAACGAAGAAGAAATTAGAGAGATTACCTGAAGATGAGATGGAGGAGAGCAGGGCGTGATGGATCTGTTGGTGGCTGCGATATGGACCTGTGGTTGGCAACGTGAAGAGAAGGTTGTAGAGATGGTGTTTGTTGTTTGCGTGGAGGAAGAAGAGGAAGAAGGAGATGAAAACTCTTTAATTGGTCTGTGGATTTATCACTCCCCCGATGTCTATCTCTCAATCTCTTTAGTCTCTTTAATCTCTTTAAGGAGAAGGAGATAACAACTCTTTAATATGTCTTTCAATCTCTTTAATTGGTTGTGGAGGAAGAAGAGCGAGAAGGAGATGAGAGCTCGTAATTCTTAAGTTAAAGAAAAATTGGGGACTTTCAATAACCCTAGCTCCAAATCAATTGAGAAATGGAAGAAATAGATAAATAGAGAGGAAAAGCTAGACAAAATGGAGAGAGTAGAGAAGAAGACAGAGAGATGGATAGACAGAGTGGGAGAGAGGGCAACAACATGAGCGATAGGGAAGGAAGGAGGGAGTGAGAGGGAGTTGTGTTCTGTTTTTGCTTTTGGTGAAAAGAGACTAGCGGTTTTCCAAAAATTTTGAGCAAAATCATAGCGGTGTCATTTTTTCAATCGCCCGCTAATTATTCCATAGCATTTTAATAATGCAATGTGATTAAAACTGCTCTTATCATAGCCCAAGTATTAAAAATGCTATAGTCAAATGCTATTAATAGCCAATTGTGGTGTAGTGTGAGTCGCCATCATTCTTACAAAGAATCCAAGGCGAACTTTGTGGACCAATTCACCCTGCTAGTGGACATTTTAGATATTACATGGTTTTAATCGATGCTTCCACCTTTCTACTCGTAATCTTGCATTTGCGAAATTTCTACAACAAATAATTCAACTTAGAGCTCACTTATCAGACCACCATATTCAATCTGTTCGCCTTGATAATGCGACAGAATTTACGTCACAGGTGTTTCGAGAATTTGTACATCCATCGAAATTGTTGTTGAACATTTAGTCCCACATATTGATCAACAAAATGGTTTAGCAGAATCTCTGATTAAATGACTCTAACTCATTGCTAAACCTTTGCTTATGTAGTCTAGCCTACCTACTGGTGCTTGGGGACATGCTATCTTGCATGCTGCCAAATTACTTCGCCTTTATTCCTACCATCAATATTAACCTTTACAACTTGTGACTGGTTATCAACCTAATATTTCACATTTACGTAAATTTTGTTGTGTCGTACATGTTCCTATACCACCTCCGGTGCGTACTAAGATGGGTCCCCAACGTGAGTAATAGTGACTAGATTTCAGATGAATTATTGTTATCTTCCCTTTGCATCAAATGTGTTTCTGTGGTTTTAAGGGAGGCTTGATATTTCTCAACTGCTTCTTTTGGTGCACGACAGACACGTGACCAGTGTCCATGTTTACCACATCGATAACAAGTATCATGTCGAGATGAAGTTGCAGTGTCCGTTGTCGGAGTTTTAGTATTATTCTGGGCCGGAGTTTTGGGCCATTTATGGTTACCACTTCTGCTGGAGTGATGGCCTCTAGTGTAACCTCCTCTGCTGGAGTGACTACTTCTACTAGAGTAGTTATTGTGGCCATCTCTTTCGAAGTTTCCACCTCTTCTAGAGTATGTATTCCTGCCACGTCATCTGCCTCGGCCTATCTGAAAACAATAGTTGGCATTTGCTTCAGGAAATGCCATGAAACCCGATGGTCTTGCATTATGATTTTCATTAAAATCTTAGCAATTTCTTCTGCTACGAGGAGACACGTCACTAATTCAGCATAATTAGTAAAGTGATGTTCCCTATATTGTTGCTGCAGAAGTACCCTCGATGCATGAAAGGTTGATAACATTTTTTCTATCATTTATGCATCTGTTACATTGTCTCCACAAAACTCAAGACAAGAGACAATAGTGAACATGGTAGAGTTATATTCTGACACTGTCTTAAAATCTTGAAACCACAGATTTAACCATTCGTTTTGGGCAACATTATATATGACCGCCTTCTGATGGTCATATTTGTCCTTAAGAGACTTCCATAATACTAAATGATCTTCCTCAGTAAGATATTCATTTTTGAGGTCATCATGAATATGATGATGCTAGAAAATGAGCGTAGATGCTTTATCTTCTACTAGGATTGTATTTCCTTCTTTAATCGTATCCCCTAATTTCTTTGCTTGAAATGGAGTTTGACATCAAGCTGCCAGGACATATAGTTTCCTACATTGACAGTAAGAGCTTGAAACTCAAGTTTTACAAGATTAACATCTATATATATAGATATTCATGAATTAATATGCAAAAAAATGTAATGAAGGCATATTTAAAATTTACATAATGCAATGAAACACAAATAAATCGATGTATGGGTGTGACCTATTAATGTGGTATGTCTGTCATACAGACTTTTAATGTCATTCCTTTTTTTATTTTTATTTTTTTATGTATTATCCCACATATATATGAGATTGTCTTTTTGTCAACAAACCACATTCTAATCCATTCAAAAAAGATAAAAACTATTTATAAATAATAGAGTAATTAAATGCATGCCCCACTAGTCTAAAATTTGCCAAAGTGAACATAGTTTCTAAAAACAGTAGGACAAAAACAAGGTAATATCTTAAAAGACTTCATTGTGGACATTGTATACCTTAGTTGGCAATAATGCAAAATAATGTGTGTTAATACCAATTGTGTCTTTTATTCCTTGTGCAACAGTGTCTAGGAACTAGTTGTGCCCCTTATTCCTTGTGCAACTCCTACACTGACTGTTATTCCCAACAAAATTAGGGAAACATGTGAACACAAATACTCACTGACAACTACACCAAATAGGCACTTTTGTAACAACTCTTAAAACAGTATCACTTTTGAGATGTTAAAATCCACCAAACAATTTCAAATCAAAACTAAATTTAGTCCAAAAAATGAAAGACAGTAACAAAAAAAAATGATACAATAAGTTTGATCACAATGAATAGTATCACTTTTATAACCATATTCTTCATGGTGATACTATTATTGTATCATTTTGTTTGTGAAAATGTGTAAAATTGTTAGGTGAATTGTTACACTTCAAAAAGTGATACTGTTTTGGGGGTTTTTACAAAAATGCCAATATGGTGTAGTGCTCGACATTCAACAGTTTTCTAGTTTTGTAATGTTGGCCTAGGCTAGTGAGTTATGGACGGATTTTTGATCTTTATAGTTTTTATGATGTTTGTCCAATTGGATTTTTTCTTCTCGGGTAAAGTCGTCATGTACCCCCGATAGTTTGTATCAGAATTTTTTCCAAGTAATAAAGGTCTGGCATCCCATAGCTGCCCCTCCCCACTGGAGGTTCTAATAATATATATATATATTTTCTGATGTTTATTTGGTGTTAATAACTCCCTCTCATCTATTTACAGGCTACGTCTTTAGGAGTGAAGATTTTAAGGATCTACATGTTCCTCTTCCGGCTATTATTCAGGTTTGCTAATGATTATTTCTTGATAAAAATGTGTTATGCCAGTATGCATTTAAAATTTGTACATTTTCCTACCTTGATTGAGTATTTCTTTTTTGTGAGTGAGTAGGGTTTGGGGGCTTCTCATGTAGGTTTTGTTTGTGTATCATGTAGATTGAGGTGTTGTATTTTAAACCAAAAACTTAAGACTCTAGTTGATTCAATGAAAACAAGAAGAATAGAAACATACCCGATTGATCCATAGCGATTTCCTATTTGATTGTGATGAGTTGGGATTGTTTGGATCTTCCGATTGATTCAAGCGTTTCCTTAGATTCTTTGTTGAGAGGATACAGAAGGCAATGCCAAAAGTTTTTTTTTTTTTTACGCATACGCTCAATCGGGGACCCATCCATATTTATAATGCCCATAAGTCATAACCCTTCAACTTACGGGCTGTGAATTTCCAATTCTGCCCCTCATTGAATTAGAAATTACATCCTTATTTACACAATGTTATTTATTAATACCTTATAGTCCAACACCCCTATTAGATCACATATTAGATGGACTACACTTTAAGATAGCAATACACATTATATGACATATGTGTGCCCACATTATTGGATTTGTCCAACAATCTCCCACTTGGGCCATATATGTTACCTTTAATGTGTATAACTTTATGAGCTCAAAACTTGCTATCACAAGTAAAGGTATTCCGAAACAATCTCGTCCATTGACTATACTGATATAGGATTAAAGCGATTTGCGTCACAAGTAGCGTAACAAAATCCATCAATAGTCACATATACCAATATAATCAAATGACATAGATCAAACATGGATGCAGAGCATGGAAATTACATGTGATGTGATCCAAACACGTCTATTTCCAACCGGTCCAACTTTAATCTTTAATGAGATCAAACATATAATAATAAACAGACAATTGACTGAAGACTTTATTTCTGCAGAAAATACTAAATTACACCAATGTGTCCAAAAAATCCATCATAGAACAACAAAACTCCCACTAAATCATGATATCCTCATGTGACATAACACCCATATGAGCGGTGTGCTCATGAAAGACCTTGGGTGGTATTCCCTTAGTAAGCGGATCCGCAATCATGGAGTGTGTCCCAATATGCTCTATGAAAATTTGTTTATTCTCTACTCTCTCCTTCACAACAAGGAACTTTATGTCAATATGATTTGACCTAGATGAGCTCTTGTTGTTGTTGGCATATAAAACTGCTGACTTATTGTCACAATATAACTTTAGTGGTCTTTCTATGTCATTCAAAATGCGCAGCCCAGTGACAAAATAACGCAGCCATAATCCGTGGTTGGAGGCCTCAAAACACGCCACATATTCTGCTTCCATGGTGGAAGAAGCTATGAGTGTCTGTTTAGCACTTCTCCAAGAAATAGCTCCTCCAGCTAACAGATAAATGTAGCCTGATGTAGATTTTCTACTATCTTGGCATCCAGCAAAATCAGAATCAGCATACCCTATGATCTCCAACTGATCTGATCTCTTGTATGTGAGCATGTAATCCTTAGTTTTCTATAAATATCTCATAACCCGTTTAGCTGCTTTCCAGTGACTCATCCCAGGGTTATCCAAATATCTGCCAAGCATTCCAACAATGAATGCTATGTCTGAATGTGTATATACCTAAGCATATATAAGACTCCCAACAGCGGATGCATAGGGGATCTTTTGCATCTCTACAACTTCAAGTTTATTCCTAGGACACTGTTTAAGACTGAATTTGTCTCCTTTAGATATAGGGGTATCTCCTGGTTTACAATCTTGCATGCCAAACCTTTTAAGCACTTTTTCTATATAGCCCTTTTGTGATAATCCAAGAGTACCCCGAAAACGATCTCGGTATATCTGAATCCCTAAGACAAACGAAGCTTCACCAAGATCTTTCATTTCAAATTTCTTTGATAGAAATCTCTTGGTTTCGTGCAACATGTCTATATTATTAGTGGCAAGCAATATGTCATCAACATACAAAACCAAGAATATATGCTTACTCCCACTGAACTTATGATACACACAATTATCAACAACATTTGTCTCAAAACAAAATGAGACAATTACTTGATGAAATTTGTAGTACCATTGACGGGAAGCTTGCTTGAGCCCATAGATGGATTTCTTTAGTCTGCAAACCATATTCTTTGGGTCTCCAGACACAAAGTTTTTTTGTTGCACCATATAAATTGTTTCATCAATGTCGCCATTGAGAAACACTGTTTTAACATCTATCTGATGCAACTCAAGGTCAAAATGTGCAACAAGAGCCATGATTGTCCTAAATGAGTCTTTCTTTGATACCGGAGAGAAAGTCTCTTTATAGTCGATGACTTCCTTTTGAGTGAAGCCTTTAGCTACAAGACGAGCTTTATATCTTTCCACATTACCTTTTGAGTCCTTCTTGGTTTTGAATATCCATTTACAACCAATAGGCTTTGTATTTTCAGGTAATGGGACAAGATCTCAAACTTGATTGTCTTGCATAGACTTGTACTCCTCATTCATAGCATCTATCCACTTTTGAGAGTTAGAATCCTGCATGACTTGATTGAAGTTGATTGGATCATTTTCCATCAATCCATCATTTTCCTCGTGTTCTTCGAGAAAGACCATATAATCATCCGGAATAGCTCTTCTCTTTTCTCTCGTGGATCTCCTTAATGGATTTTGATCTTGAGGTTGTTGAGTTTGTTCTTCTGGAATATTTACTTCAATTGGAGCAGGGAGTAGTTCAACATTGTCCTGTTGAGGTTCTAGATCCGTTTCTTGATCAATGACAGGTATTGGAACATGTACATTGTCAACAACAGTAGTAGGAGTCGAAATTGATTCCTCCTCAAAGACAATGTCTCTTACCTTATTTCTCCCCCCAAACTCGACATCCTCAAAAAACGTTGTTGTCCCCATTTCAAAATGGACTTAATAGTGGGATTATAGAACTTGTAGCCCCTTGATCGCTCAGAGTAGCCAATGAAGTAGCTGCTCACTGTTTTGGAGTCCAATTTCTTTTCATAAGGCCTTGCTTCAGCTGGACATCCCCAAATGTGAAAATGCTTTAGACTAGGTCTTCTGCCTGTCCAAAGTTCATAAGGTGTTTTGGCAGCTGCTTTAGTTGGTACTCTATTAAGGATGTAAGCTGCAGTCTTTAGTGCTTCTCTCCAGAGTGATTTAGGTAAGGTAGAATGACTGATCATACTCCTTACCATGTCCTTAAGAGTTCGGTTTCGTCTTTCAGCTACACCATTCATGCTAGGTGATCCCGGCATGGTGTACTGTGGGATGATTCCACATTCCTCTAGGAATTTAGCAAATGGTCCTGGACGTTGTTCATCGGAACCGTCATATCTGCCGTAATACTCACCACCACGGTCAGACCTGACACTTTTAATTCGTTTGTTGAGTTGGTTCTCAACCTCAGTTTTGAAAGCTTTGAACATGTCCAGTGACTCAGATTTCTCATGAATGAGATAAAGGTACCCATAGCGTGAGTAATCGTCTATGAATGATATAAATTATTGTTGACCATTCCAAGAAGATGAAGGGAATGGTCCACAAATATCTGTGTGGATCAATTCTAAGACGTCTGAAGTTCTGTTTGCACCCAATCTCTTTTGTTTGGTCTGTTTTCCCTTGATACACTCAATACAGACATCAAAGTCTGAAAAATCAAGAGAATCTATTATGCCATCTGACACAAGTCTCTCCATTCTCGTTTTCGAGATATGTCCTAAACGTTTGTGCCACAGTTTTGATGAATTTCCTTCATTTAGCTTACGCTTAGTACCACGTGATTCCACATGCAAAGTTTCATTATATGAGGCAATAGTATCAAGAAGATATAGGTTATCAAATGTGCTTAATGAACTAGTACCAATAATATTGGAATTTAATGAAAGACTAAATTGATTATTTCCAAATGAACAACAATATCCAAATTTGTCCAACAAGGAAATAGAAACCAAATTCCGTCTAAATGACGGTACTACAAAAATGTCTTTCAGTTCCAAATAACAACCAGTTCCTAAGAGTAACCTAAAGTTTCCTATTGCTTGCACTTCTACCGATTTTCCATCGCCCACGAAAATGCGTCTTTCAGCATCATTTGGCTTTCGGTAGCTCAGACAACCCTGCATAGAAACACTTATATGAGTAGTAGCACCGGAATCTAACCACCAAGTGTTTCTAGGTACTGAAGCTAAGTTAACCTCAGAACAAACCAAAGCAAGAAACATACCCTTTTTAGCACGCCATGTGTGATACTTGGTACATTCCTTCTTTACATGTCCAGGTTTCTTACAAAAGAAACAACCCTCATTGCCTTTCTGTTTCTTTTGTGCTGGACCCTTAGCAGCTTCATTCTCATTCTTTCGTTTTGTGCCCTTATCTTTAGAGGTGATTGCAAAATGAGCACTTTCCGTTCTGTCTTGCTTCAACCTGTCTTCCTCTTACACACAGTATGAAATGAGCTCATTAAGAGTCCATTTCTCCTTCTGACAGTTGTAACTGACCTTAAACTGACTGTATTGTGGAGAAAGTGATATCAAAACTAGATGCACGAGTAAGTCCTCAGACAACTCAAGCTTCAGTGCTTTAAGTTTTGAAGCAAGATGAGACATCTCCATGATGTACTCTCTAATGTTCCCTTTGCCTTTATACTTTAATGAAATCAAGCTAGCTAAAAGCGTGCTTGTTTCAGCCTTATCGTTTTTAGCAAAACGCTTTTCAAGTTCATTAAGGAACTCACTGACATTGGTCACCCCTGCGGATACTGCACCCCTAAAGGCTTTTGAAATACCTTGCTTGATGAGCATGAGACTCATGCGATTGGAGCGTTCCCACTTCTCAAAGTATTTCCTGGCATCAGGAGTACTTGCATCTGTAAGAGGAGCGGGTTGCTCAATCCTTAAGGCAAGGTCCAGATCCATACATCCAAGAACGATTAACACGTTCTCTTTCCAGTCCTTGAAGTTTGTCTCATTAAGCATGGGAATATTATTTACACCAACAGATATACTAGTAGCAGACATAGTAGCTGTACAGAGAATAAATTACATAAATAACATATTCACATCATTATTCAATTGCATAAACTTTTAAATTCATACAATAGGTAAATAAAAACCCATATCAAGATACCTAGCACAGCATTGTTATTTAGTCTTTGGACAGAAATATCAATCTGTAAGCAGTGTTCTAAAAATCGGTGGCGCCTAGGCGCTAGAAGGTGGAAAACTGCCTAGATTAATGGATGGGCGGGCTGTCTGGGCGGGTCTGGGCAGTCTAGGAGGGTCTGGGCAGGATCTAGGCGGCCTAGGCGGGGTCTAGGCGGTCTTGGCGATTTTATTTTTTTATTTTTTTTTATTTTTTTATTTTTTAATAAGGCTGATTGTGTTCCTATTTTTTAGAAATAAACTATTTAATTTTTTTTTATTCAGTATATGTCTAAATGTAGCAAATGATGATTACTTAATGGAATTCTCAAAGGATCTGCCGGTACCAATTTTACTAATGTAGATTTTATCAAACATAACTGAGGTTATTCATGCAATTTGAGGAAAAATAAAAGAGTACACAAATTCAAATTTATATAAAGTACCCATCATGACCAACTTCAGTCATTTGAGTTTTAATAAATTTTGTTCACGATTGTTAATTTTTCATGTTTTTAAATTTTGCATATGTATATTGGCATTAAATTGGATGTAATTGATAATGTATTATGCTTAACTTTTGTAAATTATTAAAGTAATAATACAATACCTAAGACCGCCTAGGCCCCTGGGCGCTAGGCACCTGCTCGCCGCCCGCCCAGCGCCTAGCGATTTTTAGAACACTGTCTGTAAGTGGTACTCTTCATATACAACGAAACCGGCCTAATATTATGCCTTTCTTTGGACTGACATAATAAAAGCATGGTAAAGTAAACTTTATCACATATTTAAGACTAGGGATTATCCGGTCAAAACAATCTTCCTTTGGGCCGATTGTTTCACATGGATGTAGCATGCTTACTTATTTAAAATCAACCAATTTTCCTAATAGTGGTTGCTTTGGCAACCTATTAGATAAATTGTGTAAATTTTAAATAAGGAACACAATAGTGATACATGAAACCAAAATTATAATCTATGTACAAATTTGGAGTATTAACTAAATTATCACCTTAATACAATTAAAACATGGGTCTAATTGCTTGTAGCCAAAATTAAATAGGTCCCAATAAAATGGGATAAAGCAAAATTTACTAACAGGCCCAACAGCAAAGCAAAATTTACTTACAGGCTCAACAGTCAATGCAAAATTGACTCACAAGCCCAACAATCAAAATAATATTTACCAACAGGCCCTAACAACAGCATCAGGCCCAACAGTCGTCAGGCCCAACAGTGAACTGTCACCAGGCCCAACATCGGACAGTCACGGTCAACAGTGAACAGTCACGGTCAACAGAGAACAGTGAATCGTTTTTTTTTTATTTTTTAAACATCTATTTCACTGTACAGTACACCAAATTGTAATCTATATCACTATTCATAACAGTCAATTGTAAACAAGCATATCACTATTTCAGTCAATGAATCGCATGATCATAACATCCATATTACTATTCAGAACAGTGCATAACCACTGCAGAACAGTGCATATCACTGTGCAGACAGTGCATACCTATAATGATTATTGTTGGTTGAACATGAATCAATATAGAGTCCTTATATAAATTGTACATATTGTATACTTTATTTTATGGAGGCCTTATATAAATTGGAGAATCACTGTACACGCAAAATCACTGTTATAGCGGAATTACTGTAGCAGTGAATAGTGTAACAATATAATCGAAATAATCGCATTCAAACAAAATAATGAAAACTTTTTCCTCTTTATAATTTCACATGGAATCAACAGGAGATGCTCTGATACCAATTATTGTATTTTAAACAAAAAACTTAAGACTCTAGTGGATTCAATGGAAACAAGAAGAATAGAAACATACCCGATTGATCCATAGCGATTTCCCCTTTGATTGTGATGAGTTTGGATTGTTTGGATCTTCCGATTGATTCAAGCGTTTCCTTGGATTCTCTGTTGAGAGGATACAGAAGACAATGCCAAAAGTTTTTTTGTTCTATTTTACGCATACGCTCAATCGGGGACCCATCCATATTTATAATGCCCATAAATCATAACCCTTCAACTTACGGGCTGTGAATTTTCAATTATGCCCCTCATTGAATTAGAAATTACATCCTTATTTACACCATGTTATTTATTAATACATTATAGTCCAACACTCCTATTAGATCACATATTAGATGGACTACACTTTAAGATAGCAATACACATTATATGACATGTGTGTGCCGACATTATTGGATTTGTCCAACATGAGGTTCTTTAAATTCTATTTTAGTCCCCTGTTAATTACATTGGATCCCTTCTCGGGAACTTTTGGTTTATGTTCACTTCTCTCTCTGTTACTAATAAAATATTGATCTTCTTCTTTCTCTTTCTCAAAATCTCTGGTGTTCAGTGAGAAAGTAAATTATATTTACATAGTCTACATTTTAAGGATCGAGGAAATGGAACTTTACTGTGACGACTTACCTGCATGAAACTGCCACTGTCCATGAAAATATCTATCATATTCCCATCGCTACCTAGGGAAAATGGAACATCATGAAGAAAACATATGCTCAGCAGCTCAAGAAAGTTTTTGAGAAGATGTTCTCTGCTAAGAAGGGAAACGAGTCCTCCAAGGTTCCTTCGTGTAGTTGATTCTAATATGTTCAATGTTACTTCACTTTGGCAACAAGTCTGACTCTACATGATAGACAATGTAGGGTTGTGAAGTTGAAAGGAAAATAGTTCAAAAACATGATGTCTTTCTTAACAGAGAATATGATTTTTATCAAACAATGAAAGAAACTATCTTGTTTGTCAAAAGTTAGCCCTGGATCAGTCTCCAAGTTGACCTGTTAAAGAAGTATGTAGCCATGTTATATATTTTTCAATATATACTCCATTTATGCAACTGATAGCCATGCTTGAGATCATTGTTCTTATATTTGTCAAAGACTTCATCTTTACATAAATGTACGCCTCTAATTAAAGTTGTTGGATACTTCAGGAGCACGTGGATCATTCATCTTTACTGTTCAAATTTTATGTTTTGGGTGAGAAAGTTTTCCACACTGTCAAGAAGTCTACACTAAATGCCGATGTCTTTTTGTCATCCTATGAGGAAGAAGGACTGAAACCTATTATGTTCGACAGGTCGTGCTTTTTATTCATTTTGGTCATTGTGTGTTCCCATGATGGTTAAATCTTTATCACTGTTAACTCACGTATATCCATATCTAACTCTGCAGCCTGAAATCTCTGCCCACTGCTAAAGATCAGCATTCCAGGGGTTCAGTTCAGACGAAAGTCAATGAACAGTCTCTTGATCTGGAATTGGTAACGGATGCTGCAAATTGGCTTAGAGTAACACTGGATCTTACCATATCTGGGTTTGATGTAGTCGTAAGTACTGAAGCAGTTGATTTTCTGTCTTTTACTTATATTCGTTATAGCTTTTTTTGGTGTCCTATTTGGATTATTTGCGATTTGTCCCCTATAAAAAATAGCTAATTAGATGTTACCATTGCAGTCTCCCGCCAGGACTAACAGTCAACATGCGTTGACTATCAAAAGGCTCACGTTGATTACCAAAATGCTTTTCAAATAATAACTCACAGATGAACATCGAGATACAAACATGAATCTTAAGGAAAATCAAACGGGTCGAAATTTTCATGTATCTCTAGAAAAACCATATGAATAGAATACAAAACTAGACCACAAAATCGGGAGTACTTCAGAATTAACAAATGGATGGGTGGGGCAGGATGGTGTCGTCATAGGGTGGGCGACATGCAAATAACTCAATTTTTTTAAAAAGCCAGTGGGGAAGTGTTCGCACTTGCCCCTCGTAGATCCATGTCTTCCTTAATAATCCACAAAGAAAACTCCCAATAGTCTAATGCATGGTTTCAAAGCTGAATTGTGATTGTGATTTCATTTTTGAACTTATATTAAGAAAATATGAAAACATTATTCCTAATTATTGTATCTTGTATGAATGATATTACAATTCTTGAAGAAATGTGCAAGACAAATCTATGGAGGGGCTCCTTCCATTTGCCATCATTCACTTGACAAACTTAATTTTATTGTAAGGTACCCTCCACAACTTTGACTTGTATATGTATTTAATATTACTCATTCGGATGCCAATTTTACTGAAATTCAAAATGTTAACATGATGTTCACAGTGTATATTGTTTAATTTGACTTGTATATTGCTAGAAGCTTTTGAAAAGAAATTTGATGTTCACAGTGTCAATTGTTTAATTTAGTGATCTTGATGATGGATAGTTGTGCAGAGGAAATGTATTTCCAAGCTAGTCCTATAGATTGTTTGAGAGTCCTAGTGAATCAAGAGCTCCTTGATCAGATTAATAAGTTCATTAAAAAGCATGAGAACCTGATGTATAGACTGAATGGCTAAACTCAAGTCAGTAGTGACATGGCCTGTACATATAAAAAAATGTTCAACAAAGTCATTTTCCAAGATTTTGATGTTAATGGACTGCCATGACGAACAACAAAGTCACAAATTCATTCATTCCCCACTGCAATTGGTGGTAAAAGTAAACAATATTCATTCAATGCTTGTATTTCGCCTGATAAAAGTTTTTGCATTGTTGAATTGGGCCAATGAACTATAGTGCTCACAAATTCTCCAACACAAAAGGTCTCATGTATTATTTCAATCAATGATCCTTCCTTCCCCTATTGCTAAGTTCTGCTTAGCTAGGTCTATACACGCTTGATATTACAATTATTGACGTTTATGAATGCTCTTTGTGAGTGTCAGAAATTATATTCATTCTTATCATAATACTGCTGCTGCAGTCTGCTGTTGTTGCTGCTTACTTGTATAATAATGCATCTTTCTAATGGTTTTGCAGAATTTCCTGATCCAGAGAAGTCATGTGATAAGTAAATTAGATGAATACAACACAAGTTTTGATCCAGTCCAAAATGTTGTACTGTAACAATATATTCTTGTTATTCTTGGTATTGTTAATTGTGTATTGGTAACTGTTACAGTGATTGCACTGTGAATATACAATACAAGTCTATGATTGTGGCTTTCTAGTCTTGATATGGTTTGACTCGCATATACGCGTTATGTCTAGATTTAGTCTTGAAACCATGGGAGAACTCCTTAATGTACTTAAAATGTTACTAACAAACATCAATGCCAGTGACATATTCTCACTGCTTTTAGTTGAAAGAATAAAGTAAAGAAACCATTTGGCATCACCAACAAGTTGTAATTCTACAACTGAAAAAAAAAAGAAAAAAAAAGACAAGGAATCGATTCAGATAAAAAAAACACACATCAATATCATATCATCCTCTAAAACACTAACCAAGCAAGATAAAGAAACAATTAAACAGAAGGAAAGTACTACTGAAGTGCCATTTATGGTGCATCAAGACATGTAACACCAAAATTCACAACTCACAAAATAAAGACAGGATCTCATAAAGTGGCATTGGTGGTCTAACATGTTAACTTAATTGTGTAGAGGGAGGAAAGTCAAAACGAAGAAGAAATTAGAGAGATTACCTGAAGATGAGATGGAGGAGAGCAGGGCTGATGGATCTGTTGGTGGCTGCGATATGGACCTGTGGTTGGCAACGTGAAGAGAAGGTTGTAGAGATGGTGTTTATTGTTTGCGTGGAGGAGGAAGAGGAAGAAGGAGATGAAAACTCTTTAATTGGTCTGTGGATTTATCACTCCCCGATGTCCATCTCTCAATCTCTTTAGTCTCTTTAATCTCTTTAAGGAGAAGGAGATAACAACTCTTTAATCTTTCTCTCAATCTCTTTAATTGGTTGTGGAGGAAGAAGAGCGAGAAGGAGATGAGAGCTCGCAATTCTTAAGTTAAAGAAAAATTGGGGACTTTCAATAACCCTAGCTCCAAATCAATTGAGAAATGGAAGAAATAGATAAATAGAGAGGAAAAGCTAGACAAAATGGAGAGAGTAGAGAAGAAGACAGAGAGATGGATAGACAGAGTGGGAGAAAGGGCAACAACATGAGCGATAGGGAAGGAAGGAGGGAGTGAGAGGGAGTTGTGTTCTGTTTTTGCTTTTGGTGAAAAGAGACGAGCGGTTTTCCAAAAATTTTGAGCAAAATCATAGCGGTGTCATTTTTTCAATCGCCCGCTAATTATTCCATAGCATTTTAATAATGCAATGTGATTAAAACTGCTCTTATCATAGCATAAGTATTAAAAACGCTATAGTCAAATGCTATTAATAGCCAATTGTGGTGTAGTGTGAGTCGCCATCATTCTTACAAAGAATCCAAGGCGAACTTTGTGGACCAATTCACCCTGCTAGTGGACATTTTAGATATTACATGGTTTTAATCGATGCTTCCACCTTTCTACTCGTAATCTTGCATTTGCGAGATTTCTACAACAAATAATTCAACTTAGAGCTCACTTATCAGACCACCATATTCACTCTGTTCGCCTTGATAATGCGACAGAATTTACATCACAGGTGTTTCGAGATTTTGTACATCCATCGAAATTGTTGTTGAACATTTAGTCCCACATATTCATCAACAAAATGGTTTAGCAGAATCTCTGATTAAATGACTCTAACTCATTGCTAAACCTTTGCTTATGTAGTCTAGCCTACCTACTAGTGCTTGGGGACATGCTATCTTGCATGCTGCCAAATTACTACGCCTTTGTTCCTACCATCAATATTAACCTTTACAACTTGTGACTGGTTATCAACCTAATATTTCACATTTACGTAAATTTGGTTGTGCCGTACATGTTCCTATACCACCTCCGGTGCGTACTAAGATGGGTCCCCAACGTGAGTAATAGTGACTAGATGTTCAGATGTATTATTGTTATCTTCCCTTTGCATCAAATGTGTCTCTGTGGTTTAAAGGGAGGCTCGATATTTCTCAACTGCTTCTTTTGGTGCACGACAGACACGTGACCAGTGTCTATGTTTACCACATCGATAACAAGTATCATCTCGAGATGAAGTTGCAGTGTCCATTGTCAGAGTTTTAGTATTATTCTGGGCCGGAGTTTTGGGCCATTTATGGTTATCACTTCTGCGGGAGTGATGGCCTCTAGTGTAACCTCCTCTGCTGGAGTGACTACCTCTACTAGAGTAGTTATTGTGGCCATCTCTTTTGGAGTTGCCACCTCTTCTAGAGTATGTATTCCTGCCACGTCCTCTGCCTCAGCTTAACTGAAAACAGTAGTTGGCATTTGCTTCAGGAAATGCCATGAAACCTGATGGTCTTGCATTATGATTTTCATTAAAATCTTAGCAATTTCTTCTGCTACGAGGAGACACGTCACTAATTCAGAATAATTAGTAAAGTGACGTTCCCTATATTGTTGTTGTAGAAGTACCCTCGATGCATGAAAGGTTGATAACATTTTTTCTATCATTTATGCATCTGTTACATTGTCTCCACAAAACTCAAGACAAAAGACAATAGTGAACATGGTAGAGTTATATTCTAACACTGTCTTAAAATCTTGAAACCATAGATTTAACCATTCGTTTTGGGCAACATTATATATGACCGCCTTCTGATGGTCATATCTGTCCATAAGAGACTTCCATAATACTAAAGGATCTTCCACAGTAAGATATTCATTTTTGAGGTCATCATGAATATGATGATGCTAGAAAATGAGCGTAGATGCTTTATCTTCTACTAGGATTGTATTTCCTTCTTTAATTGTATCCCCTAATTTCTTTGCTTGAAATGGAGTTTGACATCAAGCTGTCAGGACATATAGTTTCCTACATTGACAGTAAGAGCTTGAAACTCAAGTTTTACAAGATTCAACATCTATATATAAAGATATTCATGAATTAATATGCAAAAAAAAAATGTAATGAAGGCATATTTAAAATTTACATAATGCAATGAAAAACAAATAAATCGATGTATGGGTGTGACCTATTAATGTGGTCTGTCTGTCATACAGACTTTTAATGTCATTCCTTTTTTTATGTATTATCCCCTGTATATATGAGATTGTCTTTTCGTCAACAAACCACATTCTAATCCATTAAAAAAAAATAAAAACCATTTATAAATAATAGAGTAATTAAATGCATGCCCCACTAGTCTAAAATTTGCCAAAGTGAACATAGTTTCTGAAAACAATAGGACAAAAACAAGGTAATATCTTAAAAGACTTCATCGTGGACATTGTATACCTTAGTTGGCAATAATGCAAAATAATGTGTGTTAATACCAATTGTGTCTCTTATTCCTTGTGAAACAGTGTCTAGGAACTAGTTGTGCCCCTTATTCCTTGTGCAACTCCTACACTGACTGTTATTCCCAACAAAATTAGGGAAACATGTGAACACAAATACCCACTGACAACCACACCAAATAAGCACTTTTGTAATAACTCTTAAAATAGTATAACTTTTGAGATGTTACAATCCACCAAACAATTTCAAATCAAAACTTAATTTAGTCCAAAAAATAAAAAACAGTAACAAAAAAAAAATGATACAATAAGTTGATCACCATGAATAGTATCACTTTTATAACCATACATGGTGATACTATTATTGTATCATTTTGTTTGTGAAAATGTGTAAAATTGTTAGGTGAATTGTTACACTTCAAAAAGTGATATTGTTTTAGGGGTTTTTACAAAAATGCCAATATGGTTTAGTGCTCGACAGTCAACAGTTTCTAGTTTTGTAATGTTGAAATATATTTTCGGTTGTTTATTTGGTGTTAATAACTCCCTCTCATCTATTTACAGGCTACGTCTTTAGGAGTGAAGATTTTAAGGATCTACATGTTCCTCTTCCGGCTATTATTCAGGTTTGCTAATGATTATTTCATGATAAAAAATGTGTTATGCCAGTATGCATTTAAAATCTGTACATTTTCCTACCTTGATTGAGTATTTCCTTTTTGTGAGTGAGTAGGGTTTGGGGGCTTCTCATGTAGGTTTTGTTTGTGTATCATGTAGATTGAGGTTCTTTAAATTCTATTTTAGTCCCCTGTTAATTACATTGGATCCCTTCTTGGGAACTTTTGGTTTATGTTCACTTCTCTCTCTGTTACTAATAAAATATTGATCTTCTTCTTTCTCTTTCTCAAAATCTCTGGTGTTCACTGTTCAGTGAAAAAGTAAATTATATTTACATAGTCTACCATTTAAGGATCGAGGAAATGGAACTTTACTGTGACGACTTAGCTGCATGAAACTGCCACTGTCCATGAAAATATCTATCATATTCCCATCGCTACCTAGGGAAAATGGAACATCATGAAGAAAACATATGCTCAGCAGCTCAAGAAAGTTTTTGAGAAGATGTTCTCTGCTAAGAAGGGAAACGAGTCCTCCAAGGTTCCTTCGTGTAGTTGATTCTAATATGTTCTATGTTACTTCACTTTGGCAACAAGTCTGACTCTACATGATAGACAATGTAGGGTTGTGAAGTTGAAAGGAAAATAGTTCAAAAACATGATGTCTTTCTTAACAGAGAATATGATTTTTATCAAACAATGAAAGAAGCTTTCTTGTTTGTCAAAAGTTAGCCCTGGATCAGTCTCCAAGTTGACCTGTTAAAGAAGTATGTAGCCATGTTATATATTTTTCAATATATACCCCATTTATGCAACTGATAGCCATCCTTGAGATCATTGCTCTTATATTTGTCAAAGACTTCATCTTTACATAAATGTACGCCTCTAATGAAAGTTGTTGGATACTTCAGGAGTACGTGGATCATTCAACTTTACTGTTCAAATTTTATGTTTTGGGTGAGAAAGTTTTCCACACTGTCAAGAAGTCTACACCAAATGCCGATGTCTTTTTGTCATCCTATGAGAAAGAAGGACTGAAACCTATTATGTTCGACAGGTCGTGCTTTTTATTCATTTTGGTCATTGTGTGTTCCCATGATGGTTAAATCTTTATCACTGTTAACTCACGTATATCCATATCTAACTCTGCAGCCTGAAATCTCTGCCCACTGCTAAAGATCAGCATTCCAGGGGTTCAGTTCAGACGAAAGTCAATGAACAGTCTCTTGATCTGGAATTGGTAACGGATGCTGCAAATTGGCTTAGAGTAACACTGGATCTTACCATATCTGGGTTTGATGTAGTCGTAAGTACTGAAGCAGTTGATTTTCTGTCTTTTACTTATATTCGTTATAGCTTTTTTTGGTGTCCTATTTGGATTATTTGCGATTTGTCCCCTATAAAAAATAGCTAATTAGATGTTACCATTGCAGTCTCCCGCCAGGACTAACAGTCAACATGCGTTGACTGTCAAAAGGCTCACGTTGATTACCAAAATGCTTTTCAAATAATAACTCACAGATGAACATCGAGATACAAACATGAATCTTAAGGAAAATCAAACGGGTCGAAATTTTCATGTATCTCTAGAAAAACCATATGAATAGAATACAAAACTAGACCACAAAATCGGGAGTACTTCAGAATTAACAAATGGATGGGTGGGGCAGGATGGTGTCGTCATAGGGTGGGCGACATGCAAATAACTCAATTTTTTTAAAAAGCCAGTGGGGAAGTGTTCGCACTTGCCCCTCGTAGATCCATGTCTTCCTTAATAATCCACAAAGAAAACTCCCAATAGTCTAATGCATGGTTTCAAAGCTGAATTGTGATTGTGATTTCATTTTTGAACTTATATTAAGAAAATATGAAAACATTATTCCTAATTATTGTATCTTGTATGAATGATATTACAATTCTTGAAGAAATGTGCAAGACAAATCTATGGAGGGGCTCCTTCCATTTGCCATCATTCACTTGACAAACTTAATTTTATTGTAAGGTACCCTCCACAACTTTGACTTGTATATGTATTTAATATTACTCATTCGGATGCCAATTTTACTGAAATTCAAAATGTTAACATGATGTTCACAGTGTATATTGTTTAATTTGACTTGTATATTGCTAGAAGCTTTTGAAAAGAAATTTGATGTTCACAGTGTCAATTGTTTAATTTAGTGATCTTGATGATGGATAGTTGTGCAGAGGAAATGTATTTCCAAGCTAGTCCTATAGATTGTTTGAGAGTCCTAGTGAATCAAGAGCTCCTTGATCAGATTAATAAGTTCATTAAAAAGCATGAGAACCTGATGTATAGACTGAATGGCTAAACTCAAGTCAGTAGTGACATGGCCTATACATATAAAAAAATGTTCAACAAAGTCATTTTCCAAGATTTTGATGTTAATGGACTGCCATGACGAACAACAAAGTCACAAATTCATTCATTCCCCACTGCAATTGGTGGTAAAAGTAAACAATATTCATTCAATGCTTGTATTTCGCCTGATAAAAGTTTTTGCATTGTTGAATTGGGCCAATGAACTATAGTGCTCACAAATTCTCCAACACAAAAGGTCTCATGTATTATTTCAATCAATGATCCTTCCTTCCCCTATTGCTAAGTTCTGCTTAGCTAGGTCTATACACGCTTGATATTACAATTATTGACGTTTATGAATGCTCTTTGTGAGTGTCAGAAATTATATTCATTCTTATCATAATACTGCTGCTGCAGTCTGCTGTTGTTGCTGCTTACTTGTATAATAATGCATCTTTCTAATGGTTTTGCAGAATTTCCTGATCCAGAGAAGTCATGTGATAAGTAAATTAGATGAATACAACACAAGTTTTGATCCAGTCCAAAATGTTGTACTGTAACAATATATTCTTGTTATTCTTGGTATTGTTAATTGTGTATTGGTAACTGTTACAGTGATTGCACTGTGAATATACAATACAAGTCTTGATCCAGTCCAAAATGGTTTCTTATTAACAATTATTGCACTTCTTTAACGACATATGAATCAATACAATCAATACAAAAAATATATTCATATACTCATTTTGGAACCGTAGGAACCGGACCGTTTGAGTTTGGTTCGGTTCCAAAGTTCAAAATGAGGGAATCCGGACCGGATCGGATCTGTTAAATTTAAACGGTCCGAGTTAGGTTTCTCAAAATTTGGAACCGATCGGAACCGTTCCCACCCCTAAAATCTACCATTTGTACGAAAAATTGAGTAAGGATCTTTCTGACCAGACTTTAATGTCATTTGTTAGTCTAATGGTGAATCTTCCTAAATATAATATCAAGATGGATTGTCCTTTCGAAAATCCATCAGCTAAATAACAGAAATTCTAAATGTCGAGGAAGTGGGCGTGGAAACCAGCGAGGAAAGGGAGGTGGTGGGGGGTGAACCGTTCACCCCCCTCGGGATGTCTGCCCACTTTTTTGGCGCGCGCATCTCGAGGGGGGTGAACGGTTCACCCCCTGCCTCCTCCCTTTCCTCGCTGGTTTCCTCGTCACGTAGAATCACTCGCTAAATAAAGGTTAAAAAAGAAGCCAAGTCTACACTTTATGAAGTCATTTCGCCATTTGACTTGTCAACTGTTCTTGTGATTGGTCTTTGCAAGTTTTTTTTTTTTTTTTCTTTTTTTCTTAGGGAGAAATTAGCACAAACTAGATTAGAGTTCCAGGATTTCTTTTAGAGGACATTGAAATTGACTTTATAAACCCAATTCAACAACTAATGATTTGTCAACTGTTCTTGTGATTGGCCTTTGCAAGGCTTTTTTTTCCCCTTTCTTAGGGAGAAATTAGCACAAACTAGATTAGCAGTTCCAGGATTTCTTTTAGAGGACATTGAAATTGACTTTATAAACCCAATCCAACAACTAAGCATCCAATAGTGAAGTGATTCAATAGCATGAACATTGAGCATACGAGATTCTCGTGGGATCAAAGAAGTAATTTTTTCTACACCTACTCTTGTCTAATAAAGACAATCATCGATTATATGTTCAAGAGGCAATCTAATGTTTTATCTAATGGAATATCCATCACTAAGTCTATTCTTACATTAAACAAATATATATGTGGGCTTCACTGTTTGAATGATCACAACCTACTCTTGTCTAATAAAGACAAACATCGATTATATGTTCAAGAGGCAATCTAATGATTTGTCTAATGGAATATCCATCACTAAGTCTATTCTTACATTAAACAAATATATAAGTGGGGGCTTCACAGTTTGAATGATCACAACCTTATCAAAATATCATCTTCTGTGTTGATGAGAGAGAAAAAAAAAAAAAAAAAACTAAACTTAGCTAAAAAAACAGATCTCCCTTCCCCAAGTACATCACACTGTGTACTCTTCTTCCAAAGAAGTAGAAGAAGGAGCGATGATAAACACAAAGAAAACTTCATGTGAAGAAGGAGAAATGCTCAAGATGTGAGCAAGAATGGAGTATTTATTGATGAAGAAATGAAAGTGAGGATCTCTACTGAATCCAATCAACTCACTTAGTAAGGTGTATGAACAAACCCCATCTCCTAGAAGGTTGTGCGGTCACAAACAAGCCTAACTATTGCTTTGCTATATCAGTCCAAGGTCTGCGTGGAATGTACTTTGGATTTGCTAGGGTTGAACAAAAAACTGACCAAACCGATTAAATCGACCGAATCGATCAATTTGGTTTTCGGTTTTTATGTGATTTTAACCGACCAAACCGAACCGACCGAATATATATAATAAATAATATATATTTATATAAAAAATAATATAATATGCGATTCGGTTTTATTTTGGTTTTGGTTCGATTTTAGTCGGTTCGATTACAGTTTGCATAAATTAGAATCGGTTCGGTTTTGGATCGGTTTTGTTAATGGTCGGTTCGATTTCGATTTAAAAATTTTGAAACCGACCAAAGTCGGTTCTATTCACGGTTTTCAACCCTAGTATTTGCTTCCTAGTTGGAAGCATAGAGCTGGTGTAATTGCTTGTCCGAAGCTGATCCTCAAGATACTTGCCTTAGTAGGACTTACGAGTATTGAGGATAGTTGTGAGACGTGTGGGCCTAGCATGTTGTAAGAGTTCGGGTCTGTCTGACGGACTGAATTAGGCGGGTTTGGAGTTGCTTGGACCGAATTAGTGTTAGACTGACGCTGGGCCCCGTAATTCCTCAAGATCATCATGAAACTATATGGCTCAAGGATGTGATCGTTTTTGTGTATCATCAGCATTAATAACCTACTTGGTAATTTTATATATGTCAAGGTAAGTTCATTGACATCAAGCACTTACCATACATCAAAATTTGTTGGTGCAACAATATCAAATGGACTATTAGTGCAGTTTGATTTTTTTGGACTTCTAGGATCATGTTGCACATGCATTATGCCTTATCAAAACTTCACAATAAGCTTCTCTCCTATTATGTCAAATAATCCTTGTAAGCACATATGTCGAAAATATAAATTAAGTGAAAAAATCCAAAACCCACTTGGAGGATGCCATTATGTTAAGCTCTAGATAGAGTCGCTAATGTATAGTGTAAAGAGTCATTTACCCATATTATGGGTCGAGGCCAAGAACAAGACTGAAGGCGCAGATCCTTAGTAAGATCGGGATCCTGATAGAGATCTGTGATGAGCCATCTGAGCGACGGACGAACTGCATCAAATAAAGTAGGATTTGTCGGATAAAGACAGACTGACATGCTCTGGAAGGGGAAGCACTCCGACACTTGTTCCTAAATGAAAATACTAAAGTAGATGCGAAAAGGGGTCCCTGTTGAAAGCAATAAAAAGGGTGCCTTAGCGTGCTCTTTCGTTAATCCTAGGTAAAGCGATTCGTGCACTCACTAGCCGTTCCCATTACCAATCACATGCTTGACAAAGTTGCCAGCAATTACTCTATCTTTAAGAAGATTTCTCCAACACCATAAAACATTTTGTGGAACATTCAAAGACAAAAAATTATTGTCCTTTATTAACAGTTTCCGAACCCATTGAGTCCACAGATTTTCGCTATTGGTGAAAAGGTTCCAGATGTGCCTAAGATTGGCAGCCTGATTGCACACTCTGAGATCCCTGATAGCAAGCCACCACTCTACTTCAACAGACACATCTGTATTTCTACGTTTGGTGGGAAAACCTTCACTTAATTTAGCTAAAGAACTCAAATTGAATTCTCCTACCCTTCTTTCAGCTCGTGGGCTCTCTTCAAGAAGATTGAAGAATCCAAATCCACAATCCCATTTGATGTCGGGGTCAATTTTGAAACATCACCACTTCCTCTTCCCGCTGCGACAACTTGATTGACAACACCCTCTCATCAACACGTGCTAGAGAGCCTCCCTGGCTCTAGAAGCCTAGCTCTCTAGACTTGTTGAAGAAGTAAACATCTATTCTCTAACTAAAATTAGGCTGGGGAATAGTGAAACAACTGCTTCGGATGTCATGTTGTATTTTCATTTCCAAAATTGCCCCTGCCTTTCATTAATGTTTACAAAAGATTTGACTAGATAAGAGAGAGAGGCTGAACGGTAGTGTTGTTAAAGTGACTCAGTCAGAGAAAATAGTCTCTTTTTTATATTTTTGCAGGTTCCAAACATGCCATACAAATGTTATAATATTTACAATTAAAAGTAATATGTAGGTGAATAGTGACTAGAGATATTTTTGTAGATTCAACAATTAATAATAAACTTTATAAAGATGGACAATACTTATTTTTGGGTTCCAAAACTGCCTTTGCAATTATATATTTTTTGCAATCAAAACCAAAAATTGAATAAACAGTGACCAAGGGTAGTGTTGTACATTCAATAATTACTTTTGAATATAATACCAATAAACTTTACAACGTTGAATAGTAATTTGTTTCCTATTTTAATTTTTTTTTCTCATTTTCCCTCCCAATTTCTTAATATTTAGATGATTAATGACAAGGGGTGTTTGTGTCTTTTAACAAAAAACACTATTACACATGTTTACCATTTTACCCACACAATTTCTTAATAATTACAAGCACAATAAATAGGTTGGTGAATAGCCACAAGGGTGTTTGTGTATTCTAAATGAAACACTATTACATATGTTTATCATTTCTTCTACACCTACTCGTCTAATATATAATATCATCATTATATGTCAAGAGGCAATATAATGATTTATCTAATGGAATATTCACTAAGTCAATATTTCTTAAGTTGAATGATCACAACCTTATCAAAATGTAACCATTATATAAAGAAGTAAACATTTCAGTAACAAAATACTTGAGATCAAACACAAAAAAAATGAGTAAAATGGCTTCTTCAATCTTTGCAACATTTTCACCACTTTCTTTGTTGTTGTTGTTGTTGTTGCCAACATCAATGGCATCTTCGGATGCAAATTATGAAGACTTTCTCCAATGCCTGGATCTCTATTCTCAAAATTCCATTCCAGTTTACACTACCCGAAACACTTCTTCCTATACATCCATCTTGGAGTCGACCATATATAACCTTATATTCCTGTCACCCACCACCCCCAAACCATACTTCATTGTCACACCCATGCAAGAGTCCCATGTCCAAACATCTGTTATTTGCTGCAGAAAGCATGGACTGCAGATGAGAATTCGAAGTGGGGGTCATGATTTTGAAGGCCTATCTTACGTATCAAATGTGCCATTTGTTGTCCTTGATTTGATACATTTTAGAACAATAAAAGTTGATATCGAAGATAACAGTGCATGGGTTCAAACAGGTGCTACAATTGGTGAACTTTATTATCGGATTGCTGAGAAGAGTAGGGTTCATGCATTTCCAGCAGGGTTGTGCCTCACTGTTGGTGTTGGTGGACACATCAGTGGAGCTGGATATGGTGCGTTGATCCGAAAATACGGGGTATCAGCTGACCACGTCATCGATGCACGTATAGTGAACGCTGATGGAGAAATTCTGGATAGAGAATCCATGGGTGAAGATCTTTTTTGGGCCATCAGAGGTGGTGGAGGGGCTAGTTTTGGAGTGATCCTGGCATGGAAAATACGATTGGTTCCTGTTCCACCTACCGTGTCTATTTTCATAGTCCCCAAAACCTTGGAAGAAGGCGTGACTGCTCTTCTTCATAAGTGGCAGTTCATTGGAGACAATGTCCATGAAGATCTTTACATCGGCATCAGTATGCGCCGCGAGATCATCAGTCCAAAAGGCGATAAAACAATATTAGTTTCATTCATAGGCCTTTTCCTTGGTGGTTCTGAGAAACTAATCCAACACATGGAACAAAGCTTTCCTGAATTGGGAGTGAAGCCCCGTGACTGCGTCGAAATGAGTTGGATAAAGTCCGCTGTGGTTTTTGGAGTTTTCTCCAACGACGCATTACTTAATGTGTTACTAGACAGGAAGAACCCATTCCCACCAAAAAGTTACTTCAAGATAAAATCTGATTATGTGACAGAACCCCTTCCAGTAACTGTACTGGAAGGAATATTGAAAAGGTTTCTTAAAAATGGAATTGATAAGCCTGAGATTATCTTGACTCCTTACGGTGGAAGGATGAATGAAATTTCAGAGTCGGAAATTGCTTTCCCACACAGAAAAGGAAACCTTTATAAGATCAACTATATAGTAGAATGGGAAGAAGCCGGGAGCATGGAAAAACACTTAAGCTGGATTAGAGAGCTATACAAGTACATGACTCCTTATGTATCAAAGTCACCGAGGTCTTCATATCTCAACTTCAAGGATATCGATTTGGGTCAGATGAAAAATGGTACTGCAACCTACTCACAGGCTAAGGTTTGGGGTAGTAAGTACTTCAAGAATAACTTCAAAAGATTGGTGCAAGTGAAGACCAAGGTTGATCCAAACAATTTCTTCTCTAATGAACAAGGCATCCCACCTTTTTCATCATAGGGCGAACTAATGAAGGAAAACAAAAATGCTGTTTTTGGCAAGAAGTGTGCTAGTTTCATTATTTTCATCAAATTAAGGTATTAAATTACCAGGTTAAGTCAATCCTCAATACTGAATACTACCAAGTGTAAACCAAGATTCACCCTTGTATAATCTGTAAGGTATATGATGACTTTAAGAAGCAATTATGGTATTTTTCTAACTATGGTCGTATGGCGACAAACAGCGTACAATTGTGCAAATTGACTATTGATTTTGACATTTTTGAAATTAATTTGTATATGATCTTGGACATATTATTATAATGACAAAGGAGAACGGAAGGTTAATTTAGCATGCATCATGAAATCGTCGGCAGGAAAATTCACTCTCATATTGTCCTAGACTATTTGTTGCGAAGTGTATACGATAAGGATTGAGATATAATATTTTTCTAACTACATTTTTCCAGTCACTTCTATTTTTTCACCCAATTAATATGAAAAACAGTGGCGCCCAAAGCATACCAACAACCACTACAAGAAAAGTCCTCATTTATAGCATTTTTGTCCAAAGTTCTATGACTACACCGGTGTATTAAAAGTCAAGTTTGCTAATAGCGTTTTTTACAATTGTGTTATTTAAAGCAAAGTTTTAATAATTTTAAAATTATAAAAACGCTATCTAAAATTTAGGCGGGCTCTTTGGCGCTCCCAAAAAAATTCACTCATCGAGACCCTAATCCTCTCTCTCTCGCCCGAGATCTTTCAACCCAAAACTAAACAGATCTATATGAGAGAGAGAGAGATCGGGAGACAGATTCAGGGAGAGAATGAGATCGAGGCAGAGAAAGATATCCAGGGAGAGAGCGAGGAAGAGAAGGATCGAGCTACAAATAGAGATCGAGGGAGAGAGAGAAACGACACAGGGGAGAGGGATATTTTGATGCGATGTTTTTGGTTCTGAAGGAGAAGAATCTTGTAATGGAATCGATCTAGAGTGAGAATGGCGTGCCGGATGGTCAACATTTCTTCATCGATATCTACTTCTTCTTTTATCGCTAAGTTTTATTCGACAATATCATCTTTCAGGTAACCTTCCTTCGGATACTTTGATTTCTTGCTTGATTGCACGCAATTTTAATCACTTTCTCTCTTTGTGTATCTAATGGTAAGGAAAAAGAAACGTCGCCTGGCAACTCAAGCACGGCTGCTCGAAGAGTAAAGCTTGATCTCTTTACAGAACCCTCTGGTAATCAATTTGTTTCCTTCATTCTTCTTGTCTCTATTTCTAGGGTTTTAGATTATGTGATGGGTGTTTGAGTTCGGTTTCCTACGGGGGTGTTTGTGTTGGAATTTTTTGACATGTTTGTAAAGTTATGATTTTTGTTTCTGGTTTAAGAAGCAAAACATGTGGATCATTATGTGTAGGAGCTTTTTTGTTGTAGTGAATTGGGTTTGCTGCCATAGGAAAGCTTATCTTCAATAATGGAGTCAGGAGTCGGTACTGGTTTAGATTTCAGAGAAATTATATACTTAACAACGAGAGGTTGAGGATAAAAGTTATTAAAAATAGAAAAAATTGGGGGTATCGGCATGGCTGCTGTGAAAATGCAGTGAAGGCATCTGCCTCTAGTTGACTCCTTGTGGCTTCGTCACTGTGTCTTTTATTTATTATCAAGGAATGGTCTTCATAGTCTATGAAAATAAACTTGCTGGAGGATTCTAAATGAATGGATCATGAGCCATCTTAGGGTTATCTCCAAATGCTCCGAAAAAAAAACTTGCCGAAAAAAATTAAAGATTAAAAAAATAATCATTTTTCCTCTTTTTTATAAAAAAAAGAAGAAGAAGATGGTTTTAGTGACTGTCCTAGATCTATGGTTTTAGTGACTGTCCTAGATCTGTGATCTTATTTTTAAAGCACCATTTCTCTTATTCATATTTTTTTATGGGTAAGTGAGGTGTTAAAGATCTATGGACATGATGCCAAGGGGACAGAAGCAAGGACTAGCATAATATCTGTGACATTCCAGATGTTAAGATCTATTGAGATCGTTGCTACGGCTGCTGCAACTTATCACTGATTTCTCAGGTCAGTCCAACCATGACTGCAAAGTTGTGCAAACCATATATATATATATTCATTGACCAAAGTATAAGACCTAGTATGCTAAAGATGGAATAAGCAAAAGCAGGCTTGATTACGTGGACAGATACCACAGAAGGAAAATCAATGAAGGCAAATCCACGAGAGAGGCCTGATTTTCGTTCTTTCATTACACGCACATGACGAAGGGGTCCCCATTCAGCCTAACAATAGCAACAAATCAGAAACCAAATGACATACAAGCATAAAAGCTATGCTTACAAACATTTTAAAAAAAGAATGAAAATAACAATGGTGTAAAAATAACAATGAAAATAATCAAGTTTAACAAATCTAAAAAACTTTTTCTCTATGATTGTGGCTTTCTAGTCTTGATATGGTTTGACTCGCATATACGTGTTATGTCTAGATTTAGTCTTGAAACCATGGGAGAACTCCTTAATGTACTTAAAATGTTACTAACAAACATCAATGCCAGTGACATATTCTCACTGCTTTTAGTTGAAAGAATAAAGTAAAGAAACCATTTGGCATCACCAACAAGTTGTAATTCTACAACTGAAAAAAAAAAAGACAAGGATTCGATTCAGATAAAAAAAACACACATCAATATCATACCATCCTCTAAAACACTAACCAAGCAAGATAAAGAAACAACTAAATAGAAGGAAAGTACTACTGAAGTGCCATTTATGGTGCATCAAGACATGTAACACCAAAATTCACAACTCACAAAATAAAGACAGGATCTCATAAAGTGGCATTGGTGGTCTAACATGTTAACTTAATTGTGTATAGGGAGGAAAGTCAAAACGAAGAAGAAATTAGAGAGATTACCTGAAGATGAGATGGAGGAGAGCAGGGCGTGATGGATCTATTGGTGGCTGCGATATGGACCTGTGGTTGGCAACGTGAAGAGAAGGTTGTAGAGATGGTGTTTGTTGTTTGCGTGGAGGAAGAAGAGGAAGAAGGAGATGAAAACTCTTTAATTGGTCTGTGGATTTATCACTCCCCCGATGTCTATCTCTCAATCTCTTTAGTCTCTTTAATTTCTTTAAGGAGAAGGAGATAACAACTCTTTAATCTGTCTTTCAATCTCTTTAATTGGTTGTGGAGGAAGAAGAGCGAGAAGGAGATGAGAGCTCGTAATTCTTAAGTTAAAGAAAAATTGGGGACTTTCAATAACCCTAGCTCCAAATCAATTGAGAAATGGAAGAAATAGATAAATAGATAGGAAAAGCTAGACAAAATGGAGAGAGTAGAGAAGAAGACAGAGTGGGAGAGAGGGCAACAACATGAGCGATAAGGAAAGAAGGAGGGAGTGAGAGGGAGTTGTGTTCTGTTTTTGCTTTTGGTGAAAAGAGACGAGCGGTTTTCCAAAACTTTTGAGCAAAATCATAGCGGTGTCATTTTTTCAATCACTCGCTAGTTATTCCATAGCATTTTAATAATGCAATGTGATTAAAACTGCTCTTATCATAGCACAAGTATTAAAAACGCTATAGTCAAATGCTATTAATAGCCAATGTCGTGTAGAGTGAGTCGCCATCATTCTTACAAAGAATCCAAGGCGAACTTTGTGGACAAATTCACCCTGCTAGTGGACATTTTAGATATTACATGGTTTTAATCGATGCTTCCACCTTTCTACTCGTAATCTTGCATTTGCGAGATTTCTACAACAAATAATTCAACTTAGAGCTCACTTATCAGACCACCATATTCAATCTGTTCGCCTTGATAATGCGACAGAATTTACGTCACAGGTGTTTCGAGAATTTGTACATCCATTGAAATTGTTGTTGAATATTTAGTCCCACATATTGATCAACAAAATGGTTTAGCAGAATCTCTGATTAAATGACTCTAACTCATTGCTAAACCTTTGCTTATGTAGTCTAGCCTACCTACTAGTGCTTGGGGACATGCTATCTTGCATGCTGCCAAATTACTTCGCCTTTGTTCCTACCATCAATATTAACCTTTACAACTTGTGACTGGTTACCAACCTAATAATTCACATTTACGTAAATTTGGTTGTGCCGTACATGTTCCTATACCACCTCCGGTGCGTACTAAGATGGGTCCCCAATGTGAGTTGTAGTGACTAGATGTTCAGATGTATTATTGTTATCTTCCCTTTGCATCAAATGTGTCTCTGTGGTTTTAAGGGAGACTCGATATTTCTCAACTACTTCTTTTGGTGCACGATAGACACGTGACCAGTGTCCATGTTTACCACATCGATAACAAATATCATCTCAAGATGAAGTTGCAGTGTTTTTTTTTTTTATTTAAACCTCCAGTGGGGAGGGGCAGCTGTGGGATGCCAGACCTTTATTAAGTTGCAGTGTTCGTTGTCGGAGTTTTAGTATTATTCTGGGCCGGAGTTTTGGGCCATTTATGATTACCAGTTCTGCGGGTGTGATGGCCTCTAGTGTAACCTCCTCTGCTGGAGTGACTACCTCTACTAGAGTAGTTTTTTTTTTTTTAAATTAACATCCAGTGGAGAGGGGCAACTATGGAATGCCAGACCTTTATTACTTATCAAAAAATTGACTTACAAACGCTACGGGGGTACATTACGATGTTACCCGCATTAATCAACAAAACAAAAGTAAAACAACCTGTTCTTAGAGCATATGCCCGAAGAAAGACAAAAATTAAAACATCCAAAAGAATTTTGACCAAAATAAAATATCCAAACCAGAGTGCGTGCACTTGCGCCCAAGCAGCCAGCTCACGCGCCCAACACTGAAACAGGACAGCACACACTGCTGCGCAACAACGTCCATCAACCTCTCACTCATCCACCATCTCGCCACTGCCTCACCATTCCGCAGTCCAGGCCGCAGCACAGTCCGCAGCAACCAGTGCACAATCCACCCAGACCCAGTCCGCAACCTCTCTGTCACGCCCCGCTCATAAGAAAAATCCCAACAGACCGGGAGATTTCCTACAAACGGCACGTGACATACCACTTAACCACATTATCACACAAACAATTCTCGGAAAACGAAATTCCAAATATTAGAAGCATTCCAAAGTATTACAACCATGTCAAAGGCAACCTTCTCCCCCAACTCTACACATCAAAGCATTCTCACAAACATAACTTTCATATATAACACCAAAAAGCAAAACACAAAACATAATACAAACCCTGGAAATGACTAGGATCTAGTTCCGCCCGGCCTGATCCACAAAGTCGCTTCCAACGCCTGCACTCCAATAAGAGTACACCCATTTGCCACAAAACAAAGCAAAATGGGTCAGCCTAAAGCTGGTATGAGCAGATAAAAAAAATCAACTACAAATAACACAAATGATAATCCACATTTCGATATATATCCACATTTACCTTACATCACATGCTACAACTTATACCTACTGCACCAACCATATGGTTAACTAGTCATATGCACAAATCAGATTATCGACAAAAACATAACCTTTTAATAGACCATTAATCCTTTCAAATGAATGAAAATTTTCATAATCTTAAGCACATGTCATCTTATCAAATTCTCGCATACTCACTTTCAAAACATATCATACCCATTTTTTTTATTTTTATCTAGGACATACCTGTTCCAAGACATGTCCCTTCTATAGGCCCTTAGGAACTCACCATCACCTCACGCAAGTTGAAACTTGTACAATGGCTTAGTTCCCTACCGAAGGGCATGCTACAAAACATCTTAGGCCATGAATACCCTATCGCACCTCTCCATGTGCCGAATGTGTCTCACCCCGACACACCTCCACACGTGTACCAATACCCACTTTGAGTATGTATACATTTCAAACGGGGTGCCGTCTCTAAAATGCATACTTCACCTCGAAAAACTGGACACACGGGCCAAATCACAATTTAAAACTGCGCGCTGGAAGACAAATAAGTTCACACTCTTCCTCTGACCCCTCAGGAACACTCCACTGTATCACGCGAGTCATGACTCGTACAGTGGCTTAGTTTTCCCCCTTTTGGAAATCAGACACTGCTCCTCAGGAACACTCCACTATATCACGCGAGTCATAACTCGTATAGTGGCTTAGTTTTCCCCTTTTGGAGACAGTCACCGTACAACTCACTATGTATGGATTACACAAATATTAGAAACCAAGGCATCTATAGCCATAATGTACCACTCTGTACATTTCAAACGACGGAGTAGGGTATTCATGTCAAACTCAAGATTCTCAACACTAAACAAGTAGCATCGTTACATAATTCCATTAGAGGAACTAAATTCTAAATATCACAATCACATATATGATGCACAATATTCAATAATAAACATCTACTTGAAACACGCATCTCGAGGCACATTATTGCCAAAATTAAAATATTATAAAATGTGAAATAAATTTATTCTAAAATTTAATGTTATCACGGTGGTCACAACGGTGAAAACGGTGATAAAAACAGAGTTATAAATCAAATTCTATGATCAGTCAAAGTTGGGTCAAAATCGGGTCAAATAGATCCTCTTCAACCTCAGAGCAGATTTTTTTTTTTTCAGAACGTTTCAGTAACATAGCAACTTCAATCACACACAAAAGTCGCATTATTCAACCAAACCCTGAAAACTTTATACCATTGGAAAACCCTTACCTTCAACTTGTTAAAAATGTGAGATTTATACCTAAATTCTTTCAATAACCAAAAATAAAACCAGATCTTTACCCCCTGTTCATCACGGTTTAAAGTCAGACTTATAATTTCAGCAAGTCACAGTTCAACACACCAACTTCAAATACCTATAACTTCTTCAATACTTATCCAAATTTTACATATAAGCTACCTATAGAAAGCTCTCACATTCATCTTTCAACTGGAAGCAATCAAAAACAAAAATACTGAAAGAATCAAAAACTACTATTACGAAAAGACACTAGGTTACTCATCTTAACCCATAATAGCAAACCCCCCCAAATTTATACAAAGAAAGAGTAAACATGCAATCAAAGGGGTTAAATCATTCAAGAAATGTTCGATCTACTCACCAACCACAGGTATTGCACTCCTCAAAGTATAAGACTCCTCCTCCCCAACATGCATCAAGATCCTCGAGCAAATCTTTAAGGAATCCTCCCTCTCAAGCTCTCTCCTAGACCTAGTTGATCAACATACAACCTCCTAAGCTCTGATGAGAAGAGTGAAAAGAAAAACAAAAAAAATTTGTATAGTCTTATAGAAGGGAAAATGGCTGTATGCCACCACCAAATTTCTAAATACTACCGCGGTGGCACAAAGAAAAAAACAGTTGTTACACTCTCTTTGCCCAGGAAAACAGGGGACACTCTGTTTTACAGCAGAGTGCCCTGCCAGCACCCTGTTCCAGCACCTACCTCTGCCCATCATTGCTGCGTCTACTCTTCCCCGTGACGTATGTATGCCGTATGCCAGCGGTCAAGCACTGATAAACCTACCACTCTCCTAGGAAGATCATTCGCATCGAAAGAGACAGTCCTATGGTCTCGTTGTGCTCTATCTGCTAAAGCATCCGCCACCGCGTTGGCTTCTCTATAAATATGGGAGCAATCTAACGTCATTTGTTCCGCCAAACGCTTGATTTCTTTCAAAATATTCTCCAAATGCCACGGTATTTTAAAATTGCCCTTAAACCACCCACAAACAATTTTCGAATCTGTTTGAACAACCACCTGTTTAAAACCCAATGAGAGACAAAGGCGGAGGCCCTCAGCTAGAGCCAAAATTTCCGCTTTATTATTGGAGCCTGGACCAAAAACCATTTGCTTTCCCACAACACAAAGACCCCTAGAGTCTCTAATGATCACACCTCCAGCAGCCATGTTCTTACGGGAGGACCCATCCACATTAAGAGCAACAAAATCAGGCGGAGGGGGATGCCAAAAAACAATTCTACTTAGCTTTCTCAAAACTGGAATCTCTTGTATCCCCAAAGCCCATAATGGAGAGCCTTATGCCAGCTGAATTGCTTAGGAGTTATAAAATTGTTTGCTAAGTGCAAATTGCGCCGAATATTCAAAATCACAAAAGCAGGATTAGGAGCAGCATTTTCATATACACATTTGCACCGTTGTTTCCATATTTCCCATAAAATGAACATGGGAGTGAGAAGAGATAACACACTTGTTTGTGTGCTCATTTTGGCTCGCCTGAACCAAATGACAAGGGTCGTGGAGATTTTTGCCGATTTTCTGATGTGCACATCAAATATCAACTCAAAATGGCGCCACACCTGCATCGCCAGTTCTCCATCCAAAAACAAATGATTCAGAGATTCTCGCTGTGGCGTGTTGCAACATCTACATCTAAAGGCCAGACTAAATCCGCATCTGTACAACTCCCCATCCACTAGTACCCCTCTACGGAGTAATTTCCACAGCAAAACTGAGATTCTAGAAGGAAGAATGTCATGCCAAATCATTTTATAGAGGCCATTTACCGTCCCTTTTCTCCGTAGCATTTCATATGTCGACTGAAGGGAGAAAATCCCATTTGAGTTCGATACCCATACACATTCATCCTCTCCATATTCTTCGCCATATAATCTATCAGCAAAATTTCTCCTTGCTAGATATCTGATATCTGGGTTAACCAGTTCAAAATTGGTTAAAATCACCTCATTTACCGTAGGCCACACACATTGACCAACCAAAGCCGCCGATCTTCTGAAGGATGCTACCGTATTCCAATTTTCTTCAAAAAAACTGATATTTCCCTTACCAATGCGCCACAGCGAATTGCTCAGAATAAGGGATTTGCCAAGCATGATTTCTTTGAAAAACGGAGAAAACCCAATTTTCACAAACTGACCATTCAAAGCCACCCCATGCACCCAGTATTTGCTTCTCATGAAAGTAGCCCAAAGAGAGTCCGAAGTAAGTAGTCTCCAAAGTGCCTTGAGGCGAAAAGCCCTCATCACCACCGTCAAGTCTCTCACACCCAGACCTTCTTCATCCTGTGGGAAACAAATATTAGATCATGACACCCATTTTTTCTTCAGTCTTCCTTCACAATCCCCCCAGAAGAAGTCTGCCAACAAACTATTAATCCGGGATAAAACTTTCATAGGAACACACATGGTACTGAGAATATAAATTGGAATCGAGCTAAGACCATGTTTAATCAAGATTAAACAGTCTCCCGGGGATAACAATTTCGCCTTCCATCCCTGAATCTGCGATTGAATTTTAGCAATCAAATCTTCAAAATATGAAATTTTAACTCTTCCTTGGAAAACTGGCCCTCCCAAATATTTCAAATGAGCATCTCGAAACTGGAATCCTGTGTAGGGTTTGAATCCTACAATTTTCTCTACAACTGCCTTGTCATCCAAAATAAAAGAGCTTTTGCTTGCATTTATTTTCTGTCCTGAAGTCTGACAATAACGTTTCAAAAACTCCATGCATCCCAGAATAGAAGACTTTCTTCCATTTAAGAAAATGAGAGTATCATCTGCATATAAAAGATGTGAGCACTACACCAAAAACCCCCATTAGCAACAGTTCTATACCGTGGGCGTAAGCCATTGCCACGGCTAAGAGCCGTGGACTACAGGGGCGTCGCGAAATCCTTTGTAACGGCTATAAACCGTTGCTAAAATTGTAGCAACGGTTTTATGCTTGAATGGGGGGCGTGATTTTCAGCAATTAGCAACGGTTATAAACCGTTGCAATAATAATAGCAACGGTTTTTAGCCGTGGCAACAATAGCAACGGTTTTAAGCCGTGACAAGGTGTATATATTAGCAACAGTTATAAACCGTGTCTAATTAAGTAGCAACGGTTTTAAGCCGTGGCTAGGGTTAGCCACGGCTTAAAACCGTGGCAAATTTTTTTTTTTAATAATTTTTTTAAAAATTTTTTTTTTTAATTTTTTTTTTTTTTGCTATCAAATGACTTTGAGTCATTGAGTCAAAATCTATCAAATAATGGAGGCAAAGTAATGTAATTAATAAGAAAATGTATTACATTGAGTCAAAATCTATCAAATAATATCTCAAATACAATGATAGTCAAGGAAATAGTCATCTGAAATGATAGTAGAAGAGCGAACAGAAGAAACATGGTCTTGGGTTGTGTCTTGAGTAAGAAATAACCGCCAAAGAAGTTGCCCAAAATGCTACCAGCAGCAAGACCCATGAATGCATAAGATTGGAGACTGGTCATTTTCCATTTTTGGCCATACTCAGCAATAAGAGCATCTTTTGCGACTTCTGAATTCTTGTTACAAGACTTACGGTCGAAAAATTAAGATATGGGGAACCACTGTCTAGATGGACTGGAAACTCAAATGTAGTATAAGTTGCAATCACTAGTTCACTTTACTCACTTGAATGTTCAGCCATAAGCTCGGAGGCTTCAATTGCAATGCTACATCTTCCACAAGAAGAATTTGAAGTAGATTACCATCAAATCTGTTTGTCCGAGACTGGACGCCCTGCTTTATTGCCAATTGACAAACAATCTGTCAGTACTGATTTAAACACATTGGATTTTATACTTTGATGTGCACTCATCAATGAACTTAATGGAATTCCTAAAAGTTTTATAGTAAGAGGGTCTGTATGTGTGTACTGAAGAAGCCGTGTTGCTAGACACAAATGACGACGAATGGGAAAACTTATTGGAATGCAGTTTCGCAAACAACGTGTACAGGGTAGGAAATTACTTTGGCTAAAGAGTTTTGCGAACAATTGAAAAATCTTTGTTGCATGACGAACGAAGGAAGAATTTCATACATTGCCTATAGATGAAGGTACTTTGAGTTTCAATTCAATTGTACATAATTTAAAAACCGTTGGTAAAGAGTCAAGTCGTTAAATAAGATTTCATGCAAGACACCCTGATATGAGAAGACAAAAGGAGCCTAATCCAAGTAACAAGGCCGAAGTTGCAGCTTCATATGTGCTAAGGCAAAAAAAAAATGGTAACAAGAAAAGAATTTTTTTTGGTAGGTGTTGGAATTGTGGCAAGCAGGGTCACTTATGGGGCCTGATTGGCAATAAAAAAAGGCCCCAATAGTCACAGATTTAGTGGTAAGATGATCCTCTTGATGGGTCTTGGTAAAGATAGATTTGTTCTGCATAGTGATGCCACCAAGAACATGCATCAATCACTTATTATGTTGCAGCAGCTATGAGATTTGTGGTGGTGGTGGTGATGTTGTGGTGGTGGCGCTCATGAGAAGATGTGGTTTTGTTGATGGAGGGAGCAAGTCCATCGTCAAGTGAAGTATATGCATAAGTTCAGAGTTTAAACTAGTGTGTCTCTGCCTAAACTAGCTTGGATACAGACTCCTAATCAAAAGAGGAGACGCTTAATTTAGTGAAACTCACCATCATGTCTAGTTGTAGCAACAAGTTCGCTGCCAAAATTTGGTACTCCAAGTCTAAATTTTGGATGCAGGACGTCAATGTATGCATAACGTTGATGTTGTCCGGTTGTCGTATCCGGTGCAATAGACTGGTTGCAGATGACCTGTTAAGTATGAAAATAAGTATGTGATGGTCAAATTACAATCCGAACCATTTACGAAATAGCAGGTTGGTAGTTAGCATTAGCATCCAGTCAACAATTTATAGATTTCAGTTTTTGTATAGGTCGATACTATCTATTCATCAGTGTTGTAATCATTTCTGCATGCTAAATAATTGACTTTCGATGAAACAATATGGAGCTATTGTACATACCTTGGCATACAAAGAATTTCATGAAAAAATTGGAGTGCAGTGATCTGAGCATGCTTCTCCTTGCTTCTTAGGAGACGAACAAATGGATTCATGGGGGCTGATTCAGATAGATGTCTTTTACTTTGTGCGTCAAACTGCATACAATTTCTGAGAATTGATGTCAAAGAAATAATTTCTCCCAAATTTTTATCTCTTGCAGCATCCAAGAGTCGAGAAAGAACTGGAGGTGAACTGATTGCAGCAAGATGCGTATTCGTCGTTGTATTATCAAATGCAGTTACTAGAACTTCAATCATCATCAATGAGGCTGCATGAGGCGTCAGTTGGCGTGGTATGGGTACTATGTTGGAATTGCATGCCACGTCCAACAGTGCTGGTAAAAGTTCTAAGGACTTAACTTCTGCCGATGATGGGTTTATCAAATAAATCAGAACAGCAGCTTCATACACATTCCTTTTCAGTACACTTACTAAATCACACAACCGTAAACCTTTTTCTATCGCTTCATTCTGCTGATCCTTTTCAGTATCTAAGCTTGTTTCATCCAAATTTCTTCTGCTGTTTGAATCTTGACTTTTCCTTGTTAAACTTTGTTGATTGTTCATGTGAGTACCACTATAGTTCTTCATATGGTCAATGAGCCTGAAATTTTGATGATCTGATCTTCTTGGAGTTAACCCTTCCACATGCCTATCAGAATTGGTATTTGTTCCAGTATTTCTTAGTTCCAAAATTTGTTGATTTACTTCACCGACGGACCTAAAAAAATTACTAGAAAAGTAATAACTGGTATTCACTTCATAGCTTTTGTTTTCAACTCGATGTGCAGTAGCCTCTGGTAATATCAGTTGTCTGTGCTCTGGGTTTGAAATGTGCACATGTCGAAGCTTCCTGCATAGCTTACAACTGGCTTAGAAAGACCAAAAGCTTCTTAGAGTATCGTAATCTCGCAATCTTGAAACTCTACTTATATTTAGTTCTTTATCATGACAATACCTGTGACTGCTTTCTGATCGTGCCTTTTCTGGTTCTGCTGTTTGGATTTCTGAAAAACTTTCGCTCTTGTCCATCTTTTCCTAGTCGTGGATAAAAGTTAGTATACATTGAAACTGTTTAGTGGTAATGTTAGAGATGTTTGTTTATAAACACCATGGAAAAATATATGGTACAGTAATTAAACCAAGCAATGTGTTCTTCCTTTAAAGTTTTACCTCCAAATCACTTCCATCTTTTGAATCATTGCCTGCATAGGTAGAGATGCTCGTATCTGACTGAGAGTCTTTAAGCATATCTAGGAGGCATTTCATATTTAAATCCTCCTTAGCGTCCCTATCATCAGCAACCTCATTCAATTTTTCGAGAAAACATTTCCTATCTTGGATATCAAGTGGATGATCCTTCTCACCCTGCACCAGTTTAAAGAAAAATTCATAAGATCTTCTGAATATGAGAAAGTGTTCTCGTGTAGGTAAACTCAATGCAGTCATCAAATTTGCGAAAATCTTACATCCTGAAATTTTGGCCAGATTTTCCCAGGTTCCACCAAATCCATATTTTTGCTGTTGGCTAATGTCCTGTACCTGTTCATAGCCAATAGTCAATGACGAGGTCAATCATAAATGCTACTTCGGGTTGATAAAAGCATTTATGTAAGAAATATATTTGTAGCAGAGTTGTCAATTATGGAATGAAATGAAGTTCAACCTTGAACCTAGTACTCTAGAAAACAACTGCAGTTCATTTATTGTTTCTGTTTGTATAAACTTTGGCAGCAACTGTGGAGAAATGATTGGTTTCAGATATCGATGATTTTCTTGGTTTTTAGTTTTGGAAGAGAAGTTTGAATTTCAGTATGTTCTCCAGTATAAAATGAACAAGAAAAGAGAATTTACATTGAATACCGTGATGAACAAGAAAAGAGAATTTCAGTATGTTCTCCAGTATGTCCTGAAATGAAGCAATTAAACAATGTAAGACAGCCAAAAATATGAAGAAACAAATTTATAAAGCAATTTCCATACACAAGCTCACATGCATTTTATTCCAGATTTGGGATGTTTGATGACTGCAACAGTCTGAGCTGTGATGAGACTGAAAAGCTTGAAATGAAGCATCCATGTTTTTCCAGAATGACAAGTATAGATTTCAAGAGATATAGACAGATAATTGAGTTAAATTATTGCAAGAACCGACACAAAATACCTAAAAGCACGAAGCATCACCATAAATATTATGAAAATCCGAGGAAAATGACCAAAGACAACAAACAACATGTTATAACTGCCTAATTTGAATAATAACAAACCTGAAACACAAAAAATGGCTCCATGCAGTGCTCTCAGCCATAGAACACGCAGCACACGCGCGTTTCTGCGACCCGAGTGTACCCCGGATTGCCCAAAACAAATGCTCCAACCAACGCTGCGACAGACAGCAGGCGTCCCAGCAGCAGCAAAACCAGCATCAGCAGCAACTCAGCGTAGCAGCAGCAGCAGCAACTCGCAACAGCATCAGCAACGCAGCAGCAACATCAGCAACAGCAGCAACAGCAACGCAGCGCAGAACAGAGCAACTTTGTTTTGCGACAGAGTACTCTGCCTAAACAGCATCTGCCCCTGTTTAGCTGTGTCGCAGCCAAGCACAGAGGTTACAACGCATCACAAGACGGTGACAAGCACTGCCTTACAAGATGAAGATTGATCAGGTCTAATCCCTCACCCTGATGCATTCTGTATCATCAATCATATTACAAGGAAGATGGTTGGGAAACTGAAATGCATCATACACGGCAAACACAAATGCAGCGCGTCCAAGTAATGTTAGGAAGATAATAGAAGTGCAGATAACAACAGATGTCCAAACACTGCAACATCGTATAATGTTGCTAAGATGAAAAAACCAATCTCCGATATGAAAACTAGTCAGGCGTGTATATATTTTTACCTGTCTTTGTTCATCTTCCACTTTTCAATGTCATGAGCATCCATTCCCACATATAGAAAGATGAATGTCTCTGCAATAAAAGACATTGTTGCAAAAGCATGTCTACAAAAGGTGAAGGTACAGGAGAATGAGAAAACCCCAATGTGTGAATTTAAAATTTGAATAATTTTTTAATAGAAGTAATGTTAAGAAATGACATGAACCAAATCAGCCATACTTGGTTGTGATTCTTGAGCTTTCGGTGACGTTATGCCATGCATAATGTGACATGATAATTCCACAAAGAAAAACGGTAAGAATGCCACTCAGGTTTAGCAACTGCAGCAGGAAAATTAAGTCTAAGGATACAAACAACAGGTTTTAAACCTTAACCCGAAAAATGAATTTTGTTTCTTACCTCTGCCAAAATATATGATAGATATGCTCCTAAGACCATTAGCGCAATTTCACGGTCAGTAGAATGTCTGTAAAAAGAAAAATGGTTTAGCCTTCTACTGTAATAGTAGACTAGGGGGCTTGGCTATTCCCTTAACATTCATAATGAGAGAGGATCACAGAATTTACTTAGCCAAATATAAGCTTTTAAGAGCATATGAAGTCAAAAGCCCCACCTACATGAAAGAAGAAACACATCAACCAAAAATGTAGAACAAACACAATCAAACACAACGGGCATTTAGTTCGTGTTTACTTACAGCAACACCAAGACAGGTACTAGTAGCAAACAGATATAAAAAATCTCCAATTATCTGAGTCACTGTCCAGCCATCAAGCTTTGATATATCGAGCTTTTGAATTGCTTTCAATAGAACAACTGAAGTGGCATCATTTACCACGCCTTCCCCAAAAACTAGACTGTACAAAAGGATTGCATTCAACAAATTTGGCATTGCCAACAAATTTCTCCAACTCTTTGACGTATATTGCATTCAAGACATGTACATCACCAAAGTGCAACCCTGGATGCCTGTAGACTAACACTTGCCCAGAAATTTGTCCATCACCACTGTATTTCAGAAAATATAGACCTTAGATGCCCCTATCAATCATCAAATTCCACATGAGTTCTACACCATACGAAGAAATCACCAACGTCCAAATCCCCCATCTTATCTCCTTTTGGATCACTTTTGTAAAGTTTCACCCCAGTCCTGTATTTGAAGCATAAGGAAAGTCTGATCTCTGTTGCAGGGTTCAATGATCCATGACAAGCGCAAGAGAATTGATGGATAGGATCTACAACCTCTAATGCTATCGCAATGACATTCCTTTCCCAATCACAAACTTTGTATCTCCTTGACACTGAAGGAACAGGATTGCTTGGAGAAGGAAACCTCGCAACACCTTGAGAAGATGATGGTAATGGAGATGGTGGTAATGGAGATGGAGGTAATGAAGATGGTGGTAATGGAGATGGAGGTAATGGATTATCTGGTTGCCTTGTCGATTGTGCACTGGATGACGGTGTATCTTCAGTTCTTTGAACAACTCCTTGTATTCCCTCACTTGTTGATGGTCTTACATAAGTTCCACTTTCAAGTCTCTCTCGTATCCATCTAACATTTTCTTCCAATCTTTCATATTTTTCTTCCCTTTTTTTGGCTTCCAATGTTTTTTCCAATAGCAATGAACGAGCGGGAAGTGCAGCATCATACTTCCTTTTAGAGACAGTGGTTCCAACACAACGAGTACGTCCCCTCGCTTCTTGGCCAAACACTTGGCTTAGAGGATCATCATCAATAGTGAGGTCAATGTTACCCTGAGTTGAACATTCTTGCAATGCAGCTTTTTTTGCTTTAACTTGTTCCTTCAAAAGAATGAAAAAATAAAATAAATCAGGACACAAATAATATTCAAACAACTACAAAGTAAATTAAGAATTGGGTATAAAAGACATCATTGGGCACATACCATATATTGTTCAGAACCATGCGTAGGTTTTCCATCCTTTCCCGTGTGACAAGCAATCCATATGTCAGTGCGTGTGACTGGTTCCCCATCAGGGTTCTTGTCAACCTATATACTTGAAAGATTAGTCTCAGCCTATAAAGTTAAATGGTATATAATATTGTACTAGTAGCTAGAAACTCAATTACCATTTCATACTCTACTTCTGCAGCACTCTTTTGGCCACCCCCCATACATACTTTGAAGTCTTTTTGTTTTTTGCATTTTGGTCTCTAATTGCCTTCGCTTCAGGGGTGCTCTCATAGCGAACAAACTCCTTCCAATCCTCCTCTCTTACACCATTTGGAACATGCTTCTCTTGTTCCTCAATGGTAGGATACTTATCCAAATAATTCTTCCTAAGATGTGCCTTGAACCTTCTATAATATTCAGGCATTTTCAAATGCACACTCTTTTTCACATAATTTGGAATGTCGTATTCACGCTGCAAATAAGCCATTGAGATATAAGTTGAAAATAAAATAAGACATTATGAAAATCAATGATGTAAAATCTCACCTTGAGGCCATTCCACACATCCTCTTTGTAGTTGTCAGTAACATGGTGCCAACCCTTGAATTTGATGGGCACAAGGGTTTCAACAAGCTTTCCAATGTTTTTATTGAAATTTCTAGCACCAGGTCCAACTGCTAAACCGTGGAGGTTGAACTGTATGGTCTGTTTAACTTCAATGTCATCATTTGTAGATCTGGTGACATCAATGGTGGAGAGATCATTGCCGCGAGTACTATCCATCTCTATCAATGACATTATAGATAATTAGACTAAAGTCATGTGGTTTTATGATCAGTAACATGTAAGTGCAGAATGTATATATTTTTTTGTTTTGGTGAATAAGATCTAATCAGTTATAACTATCCCATCTAGTAATATAACCTAAACAACTTTGAATAACTTGAGTTCGTGCGGATAATTTACCAACAAGAAGATTATCCAAAGACCAGTCCATTCTTATTTAAATTTATCTCCTAAGTTATTCTATTCCAATGTTCTATAAAACTAGATGCTTTGGAGGATTGTAATAAAATCTTGTATGTTCTTAGAGACCAAAATGTACTAGCTCATGAGCTAGCGCAACGTTCTTTCTTGGTTGCTGCCTTGGTAATGGTATTTATTTCCATAAATAAAAAAAGGTTGTGTTTGATTCTAAGAAAACACATCGGAAAAACAATGAACAAAAGGTGAAACTGAAAATGATCATGCCTTTTCTTAGTTTTGCAGGGCAAGGTATTCCTTTCTCTACTATGGGGAACCAAAAAGAAACCTATAAATTTAACCATTGCTAGCATATCCTAATTTATTGAACTTAATAGCCACAATGAAACATACTTATACAGAGCGATGAAATATTTTGTTACGGTAATAAAGTAAAATAAACGAAGTTCAGCTTTGGACTAATGCTTAGATATTGTATAAACTCATTACTTATCACAATTTAGTAGTAATCGATTTTTATACAATTGTGATTCAGTTTATACTAAATTGTAGTAATGCAAGTCTTACTAAAAATTGAAAAAAATTACTAAAACTCATTACTAAATTGATAAACTCGTACTAAAAATTGATAAACTCTTACTCGTTACATAATGCGAGTCTTACTAAGACTCGATTTTTAAATCACAATTGTATAAACTCATTACTTAGATATTGTATAAACTCATTACTAAGACTCGCACACTCCATTACTACTAAGACTCGCACAATGGAGTGTGGGTATAAAAAAAAATTACAATTTAGACTGATAAAAATCTTAAGCACATCAAGCTAAATTAGATAATAACGTGGATCTTAACATGATAACAAACCTTAAGAGTTAACTGACTCTAGCTATAACTTGTAGAAGGTACCTGTTTAGGTGTACATATTATAAACGAGGAGGTTTCCTGTACTTCTCCTTAGAACCTAGATATTCCCAGCTATAGATGATACTACAATGCTTCTTAGCATATTCACACGCAGAACCGATAATGATATATACAAAGTAATAGGTGACATAGCTCAGGGATACTTTCTAGGACTGTTATTTCTGAATCCTATGTGCATTTAGTGATCATACAAATGTTTCACTCTTATTAACAAGAGTATACGTTTCTGCCATAACAAGAACTTGAAAACTTCAAACGTAGAAGAGGACACATAAAACTCGTGGGTTTTCCTACATGGCCTGATGTTTGAAACTATTGAGGTCAAACATATTCCCAAAAATCGACAATATGGAAGAGGAATTAATAAATTATATGTTTGAAACAACTCTCTTATTTCTTGAATTCGCTGAACAGTTCACTCTTCACATGTTCACCTCTTGTTTCATTGAGATGTCAATTTGTACTTCTAAATTCTAAGTTCTAAACCATCACAGTTCTAACTTATACGATTGACTGCTCTCTGCTCTACTAGGCATTCTTCTATATGAAATGCTTTATGGATACACACCCTTCAGAGGAAAGACGAGGCAAAAGACATTTGCTAATGTTATGCAGAAGGATCTCAAATTTCCTAGAAGCATTTCGGTGAGACTTTACAGATCACTTATGTTCATTCCTTGTACTATTTCAGTAAATCGATGATTCTATGCAGAATAAAAGAATTTGATCACACAGATATGGTCAAATATGCAAAAGGGAACTAAGACATATAACAAATTCATGCTCCAATAAATAGACAGGAGAAGAAATGAACAGAAATACAATATCTTCATATGACATCCATAACAAAGACTTCATCAACATATAAGTAATTAATAACCACGATAATAGTAACAGAAGGAACACTAATTGAAAATTTGAAATTAGTTGCCCACTCCCTCAACAGGTAGCCTCACTCATTTACAAAAATTCTAACTGTCGAGGTAATGGGCGAGGAAACCAGCGAGGTAGGGAGGGAGGGAGGGAAGACCCTACCTCCCTCTCGCGATGCGTGCTTTCCCTCCTTTGCACGAATCGCGAGGGGGGATGGAGGGTCCTCCCCCCTCCCTCGCTGGTTTCCTCGCCATTTAGATTGACTCAAATATTTACTTCTAAGAAGATTGTGTACTATTGTCTGTCATGATTGGTCTCATATACTATGTATGTATGTTTAGCCGGTTCATGATTTGAATCCACGCATATACTATGAATGACTAAGCAAATAGAATTTTACCATTGGATTTAAAACTATCAAAACTGGTAGATCTAGTGGTTAAAACCTTGTGATCAGAACAAACTTCAGTGTATAAACCCATGAAAGAGGGGATGATAAATGCTGTAACATTTTCAACTGTAAGGAAGGAGCACGTCGAAGATGGCACATGATAAATGATAGGAAAGTTTAAATTCAATCACTACGCACACATACCAGCTAGACAAGCGTCACATAGAGCTGACTTAATTTATTTCTTACTCAACAAAATTTATCCCTTCAACGGTAGATACTGGTGGGTTACCTCACACACAGGGCACTTGTTGTGAACATGCACTTACAGTTCAATATTTTCACCATTCAATCAAGTCAATGCTGTTAATTTTGAAGACTGGCAGCATGTTTCTGTCAAGATGCTATAAATCTCCTAGATGATGGATCAATACAACTTGTAAAAAAATCAAAATGACATCCACTTCTATAGCAAAAATTGCTATCGTGGTTCAGATAAATGTCAATGACGGGGATACAATTATATCTCAAATAGATCGCTTGCAGGTCTTAAAGTACTGAACAAAGATAATGCGATGATCATGCTCACTTGCTCAAATAAATTATGCAGTCAGGACTCTTGTGGCCAACCATATATTCAGTTCATTAATCACTATAACAATTGAAAACAATAAAAGAATTCTGGAAGCAACAAAATACCATCAAAACACAGTTGGAAAGCTTGTATTGAGCAATGAGGGGAGTTTAACAAGAATACTAATTATCGAACAAAATGCTCATTGTAAAAAAAAATAATCATCGAACCCTAATTTCATCCTAAATAAAACACAACCCTGATGAACCCTAATTTCATCATAAATAAAAGAGAGAGAGAGAGAGAGTACCTATATTTAATGCAGTGGCTGATCGATTTTGAAGTCGAGGGAAGTCGATTGAAGTCGAGGGAGCAGGGAAGGAGGGGAGGAGGGAAGTCGAGGGAGGGAGCAGGGAAGGAGAAGGAGCAGGGGGGAAGTCGAGTCGAGGGAGGGAGCAGGTCCATGGAAGTCGAATGGAGGGAAGCAGGTCGAGGGAGGGAGCTTCGATTTTGTGAAATTGTGAAGTCGAAAGGAGGGAAGGTCGAGCGCCAAAAATAGCCCGCCCAATTTTTTTTTTCAGCTTTTCATGTAGCCACGGTTTTGAACCGTTGCTAGAGCTAGCCACGGTTTAAAACCGTTGCTAAATTATTTTTTGCAACGGTTTTAAGCCGTTGCTAGATCTAGCCACGGTTTAGAACCGTTGCTAAATTTTTTTGTTGCAACGGTTTTGAGCCATTGCTAGACCTAGCCACGGTTTATAACCATTACTACATTTTTTTGTTGCAACGGTTTTAAGCCGTTGCTAGATATAGCTACGGTTTAGAACCGTTGCTAAATTTTTTTGTGGCAACGGTTTTGAGCCGTTGCGAAAAATTCCCATGGTCTGGAGCCGTGGCTAATATTAGCCACGGTTTTTAGCCGTGCCAACTTTACCAACGGTTGTAAACCGTGGTCAGGTTGTTTTGTACCCACGGTTTTATGCCGTTGGTACTTATAGCTACGGTTTTTTGCCGTGGCAAATACACCAACGGTTTAGAACCGTGGGCAGCTCGGCGTAGCTAAATAGCCCTTTTGGTGTAGTGGAGATAGGACTGCATGCCCTGGGAGTATAAAAATAACCAATTTTTCCTCTATCAAAAGCCTTTTTTAGTCTCATACTCAACACTTCAGAGGCAATAATAAATGAAAACGGAGACAAAGGGTCGCCTTGCCTTAAACCCCTGGTAGATCTAAAAAATCCTTTGTAGGCTCCTTGAAGAAACACTGAAAAACCACAAGAAGCGATACAGTATAAAATGATATGACAAAATCTACCATTAAAGCCAAATTTTGTAAGCACCGCAAACAAAAAGTTTCATTCCATTCTATCATAGGCTTTCTCCATGTCAATTTTCAAAACCACATTACCGCCGAAAACCTTCCGGTTAATGTCCCTAATCAATTCCTGCGCAAGGCCAATATTCTCACCAATAAACCTTCCTTTTACAAAAGCCCCCTGCTCCGGAGAGATAAGTACGGGCAAAAGATCTGCCAGTCTAGTACAAAGGATTTTACTGAAAATCTTATAAATCACGTTGCATAAACTGATTGGGCGAAATTCAGAAAAGGAACCTGGATTCTCAGTTTTAGGAATCAATGCCATGAAATTAGCCGAGAAAGAAGCCGACATCGCCTCCCCTTCAAAAAACTGAATAGCTGTCTCCCAAATATCCTTACTCAGAATCTCCCAACAAGACTGAAAAAATCCAGCAGTAAATCCATCCGGTCCCGGTGCACTATTTTTCGGGATGTCAAAAACAACATTTTTCACTTCCTCTAGAGAAGGACGTTTGACCAAGATGTCACAATGACCAGAACTCATCAGTTTTGGAATACAATTCAACAAATCTGCATCCACCGTACATGAACCTTGGGAAGACAACAAATTGGCAAAGAAATCAGTCGCATTATTAAGAATCTCACCAGGGTTCGAAATAGTCCTACCACATGGTAAAGTAATCTGATTGATAGCCCTCCGTTTTTGTTTAGACTTGGTGGAGGCGAAAAAATATTTGGTGCAGTCATCCCTCTCCTTAAACTCTTTTTTCACCTGATTTTTGAATCCAATAGAGCACCTCCTGTTTGAGAGCTAATCTGTACTCAGCCTGACAGCGATTTAAATTGCAACAAGCATTAGTATCCCAGTTGGCATCAACATTTAAACCATTATTACTTCCATTAGCAAAACCCGCCAATAAAATAGTTTCCCATTGTTGCATTTCGTCCTCTAGAGCGCGGATCCTGTTGCCTATTTAACAATAATGGATTCTTCATTTTAGATTTGAAATGTCACCTAATAAACAATCCAGTGTTTTATTTCTAGTAAAGAACCAAATACACACAATGATGACTTCATGTGTGGTCCATTTTCTCAAAATTGGTAATCTTTTAAAAGATAAATTTAAAAGTACACAGTTTGAGATGATATAATCCGAATATGCTAAATGGATACACAAAAAATCTAGCTTGCACAATTAGCATGACCTCCCAGCCGTAGGGATTAGATCTGAAGGTCACAGAGCATGCATGATATAAGCACCTAGAAGCCCACTGCAAAAGAAGTGGAAGAACCCCATATATTCATATGATACAATTAATGCTTCCATTTCCTCCCTCTCCTCTGATCTATATATGATTAACAATATGGATATTCCAGAATATATCCTTGTCCAAGATGAAAGACTGGTCATTTTCACCTCCACAACATAATTCAACATTCATGTGATATTTTACAAAAACAGTTTATCCACATAGATTAGAGATATTTGTGATTGGGTTTTCATTGAGTTTTTATTATTGCTTCAAAATGATCCAAACCTTAGCATCAATTTCTTTAGAAAAAAAAAAAAGCAAAACCTAACATTAAAGTCCAGATCACCTCAAAACTTCACAATCAATTAAATTAAAGTTAAGAAACTACAAACAAGACAAGATACAATCAATGAAAAATAGAAAAGCAACTATCATCATCAAAATAAGCACAAACACCAAATGATGGGTAAAACCTAAATCTAAAGCAAACCCAATCCATAAAAACCTAAATCAAACAATGGGTTTCAATAATCAACATTGAAATCACATATAAAATGGATACAAATTATACCTTGGTGCCCTCAATGCCAAAGTGGAAAAGATGGATGTTATGTTCAGCAAGAAACTTGGAATTCTCTTGGGGGTTGGGTTCAGTACACAAGTAAATGATTGATTTGAGATTGAAAGTTTCAATAAATGAGAAATTGGTGGGATTTGGATGAGCAGATCTGTAAATCCCTTTCTCAACCAGGGAAAAATTTGTGGGTGGTACCAATTGCTTATGCTGCTGCTCTGGCTGTTGTTCTTCTGTCTTCTTGATCATTAAAGCTCCCATCTTTGAAACAAAGAAACCAAAGAAATAAAACCCAAAGGAAAGAAAGAAAGAAAGATGGAAACTTGTGAAGTTATTAAAGAAGTGAAGAAGCCATAGAAGAAAAAGGAGGGTTGCTGTTGTTGTTAATGGAGGTAACAAGTTGGGAATTTTGGGTTCATGGGGAAGAAGAGAAAGGAGGAAACTTTATGGGTTTTTTCGATTTGCTAGGAGTCGAGGGAGGGAGGGGTCGAGGGAGCTTTGCTAGGTCTAGGGTTTGTGGGAGAGATTGAGAAAGGAGATGAAAGGGGGGGGGGGGGGGGGTCGAGGGAGCTTTGATTTGGAGAGAACAATTTTGATATGGCAATCGAGGGAGAAGAGAAAGAGTGTAATTTGGAGAGAAATAGAAAATTCTAGGGTTTGCTTTAATCCCCAAATTCTTTTACATCTAGGGTTTTTTCACTTTTGGGGATTTTTTCACTTTTGGAGCCAAAAAATTTCGCTGGATGAGAAGTTGAATCCCGCATAAAAAATCACGTGCGAGGGAGCATCCTCGCTCCCTTCCTCGATACGTAGAAAATTTGATTTTCATTACCGATGTTACATTTATTCACCGATTCCACCGTCACTTGGAACGGAGAGAGCAGATGTTGCAAAATGATGGACGTTTAGAATGCTAATTTTATGTTAGTAAAGCAACGAATAAGTTTGACATCGGGAGCGCATCAAGTTTAACAAATGAATCAAAAGAGAATGACACAAATTTCCTAACTGGAAGAGACAATCAACAAATATTTACAACATGAACCACACATAATTCAGCGATGGAGTAAGGATTTTTGTTTAACGGGGCGGAGTGATGAATTATAGTTAATTTAATAATAATATAATAATTAATTACTTTAATATAATTTTTAAAATATTAATAATAAATAAATAACTATATAAAATAACAATTGCTAAACAAAACTCCATTTAGTCTATGAGAGAAGAAAGTGGATGCAATAAGCTACCTTGTAAGAACACAAAAGATAAATATATTTGGAACAAATCAAATTGGTATATAAAGTTAAAATTAATTTTAAATAAAAAAAATTGGATTATTTGCGATTTGTCCCGTATAAAAAAATAGCTAATTAGATGTTACCTCCACAGTCTCTCCCATGACTATGCCCTTCAAATAATAACTCACAAATGAACCTCGAGATACAAATATGAATCTTGAAGAAAATCAAACGGATCAAAATTTTCATGTATCTTTAGGAAAATCATATGAATAGAGTACAAAACTAGACCTCAAAATCAGGAGTGCTTCAGAGTAAACAAATGGATGGGTGGGGCAGGATGGTGTTGTCGTAGGGTGAGTAACTAGCAAATAACTCAAATTTTCTTTTTTGTACTTTCCAACATCTCTTATCAACACGTGGTAGAAAGCCTCCCAGGCTCTAAAAGTCTGTCTCTCCAGACTTGTTGAAGAAGTAAACGAACTGGCGAGGAAAACAACGAGGGACCCTCCATCCCCTTGTGATGCATGCAAATGATGGGACGCACGCATCGCGAAGGGGATGGAGGATCCTCCCTCGCTGGTTTCCTTGCCAGTTAGCCAAGCTCCCAAACATCTATTCTCTAACTCTGGGGAATAGTGAAATAAGTGCTTCGGATGTCACGTCGTATTTTCTTTAATTAATGTTTACAAAAGATTTGATTGCCACTGGAGAAGAGAGAGAGACTGAACTGCAGTGTTGTTAAAGTGACTCAGTCAGAGAAAAAACAGTGTTTCTTAGAATTCTGAACCGTTAGCTTTGATTAATTGTGCAATCTCGATGCAGATCTGACATGGGTGAAAAGGTGTCTTTGGTAGCTGGTTTTGACGTTTTTCTTCGTCCCAAATTGCCCCTCCTCAATTTGTAATAAATATTTTATTATTAAGTGTCCATGTTAAGTCAAACTCAAACCTCAATAGTGGGTCTCACGAGAAATGTGCTCTCTTTTCTCTTCTCCATGTACAAATTGGGGGTTGTAAGTTGCAACAAAGAAAGAAAGAATATTCTTCTTGATGTGCTCTCAAATATACAATTCTTCTTTTCTTCTTTCACTTTCTATCTACTCTTCTCGGTTCAGTTCAGTAGAAAGGAATTAATCAACAAAACATGGAATGGAAGGAAGCGATTCCCACTTCAGCCAACCACCACCCACCGTGTGTTCACCAAACAAACTCCACCTGAAGAAGAAGAAGAAAGACCCATGGACGATTTTCATCTAACACAAAGATTTGATTTGATTTGATGATAGGACATATGTAAAAAATATGCAAAAATAAAAAAATTGAACGACAATAAAAGGAGAAAAAGAAAAGAGAGAATATAATAGAGTATGAAAACCTGGGTTGATTGGGAAAGCTGGAGAGAGAGCAAAGCGGCATACAAGATAATAATCACAATAAAATGAGTAATGTATTTTATTTTCTTCCGAAATTCGTTTTTTTTTTCCTTTTTTCTTGAATAGAGAATATATAATGACCAGTAACCATGCCAGTGCAAAAATTAAATATCCAAATAAAATCAAGACAAAATTTTATCGCCAATTTAATTTCACGTGTCACCATAAAACTCTACAAATCTAGGTTTGCACCCAAATATAAAGGTGGTGGCCAAAGGTGGCTAGTTGGCACAAACCTAACTTCGTAAGAGTCAGAAGATGCACGATTGTAAACTCAACGAATAATCAAATATATTTAATAAGCATTGTCACCTAATTGCCCAAATAGTCAAACCCAATGGTCAATTGCAAATTCCTCCAAGTCTAATTTGCTGAAATGTTTCATAAATAAAACAATCGGTGTGACTTATGATGCAATAATGTCTAATTAGTAGTATATAATTTTAATTTTTCAATCAAGTAATCAACTAAATAGGAAATAGCCCCATTGATTTAGTATCAAATAATTTTTTTTTTCAATATTCACACACTTTACAAAGACACATTGAATATGGATAAGGAAATATAAGATAAATTGTTGTCTACCTTTGACGAGAGATGACGATTAACACCAATGGGAAGCCCAAGTCGCCAGTAATAATTGAAAAATAGATGGTGGTAGGGTGATTATAGTGAAAGTGATGGGGCAACAATTATGGCATTGTTGTGGTGGTAATGATGGTTGTGCTCTATTGGTGATGATGTGGTGTGGTGTATGCGTGGTAGTAGCGGCATTGAAAAAGAAAACAATGACGTGGTGTGGTGTATGCGTGGTAATAGACACACAAAACAATGCCATGAAAAAGAAAATGCACTTCAATTCTACGCAAAATTTCATTATAACTTGCATTTTTTATGTGTTGGTGGGGCAAAGAGGAAGAATACCCAGTGTCTCAAAAAAGGTTTTCAGGTTGCTTTCTAATAGGGTGTTATTATTTTGCTTTCTCCTTATTCTAGAAGTTTGACAAGGAGAAAGCAAGTTGATTCTACTCATTCTAGACCTGAGGTTCACCTTCAGTTGGCCAAGGAACTATGTTCTTCAGCTTATTGCCATTGTTATTACTTTTGCTTTTCATCTCATAGTTTATTTTTTTCGAATTTTGGATGTTAGAAGCATTAATTTGAAAAGAGTAATTCTAGATGTCGAGGAAGTGGGCGAGGAAGGGTGGCGAGCACGTGCAGGCTGACGTGGTTTAAAAAAAAAAATTTCGCGGGGGAAATCCAAAATTTGGGGGAGAAGAAGGTGGGAATCGAAACCTTCTTTCTCCCCATTTCCTCATTCCCTCTCCCTCTCCCTTTCCCTCTCCCCATTTTCCATCTCGACACATTTCAGTCCGACTCTCTTTCTCTCTCTACAGATCTTTTTCTCCCTCATTTCAAACCAAAGTAACAAACTTTATTTCAAACCCTAATTTCCATTTTCCATCTCTCGACAGGTCTCCCCCTCCCTCTCCCCCAAACGAAGCTCATCTTCACCCACCTTCATCGTCATCGACTCAAACGAAGGAGGAGAGAAGAAGGTCAAACAAAGCCAGAGAAGAAGAAGGAGAAGAAAAGAAGCTCTATCTGCATCTTCAATGGCAACCACTGTTTCTTCCCTTTGAGACCAAATGCAGAGAAGAGAAGTAGAAGAAGAAGCTAAGTTTTCTAAAACATGTGGAAACTAAAAGTTTTTGACATTTATTTAAAAAGTTTTACGAGAAGAAGAAGAAGCCATTAATGGGTCTTGGGAACAGACACCCAAAGGGGGCAAATGGTGGAGTAGGAGGAGGCGTTTCACCTAGATGGCTTTCCCTCTTCTGTATTTCTAGCTTCTATATGGGTGTTCTAGTTGTAAACATGTATCTCTTTTCTCTACTTCAATTTCAGGATCTGGGTTTAAGTAATTAGCTTTGGATTTGCTGTTCTTAGCTCATTCATTTGTTTGTGTGATAGAATTTGTGAGATCTTTAGTGCTTATTGTTGTTCTTAAGTTTTTTTGGGGTTTTAGGCTTGGTTGGGTTAGTGAGAAAGCTTAGAGAGCTCTAGAGAGAAAATCCCACAAACACAGATAGGTTTTCTGAATGCACTGCTCTACAAGTCTTAGAAATGGTGACTTTTTGCTATCTAAAGTTTCAAAGTTCTGTTTTTTTTTTTTTTGGGTAAATTTTGATGTATTAGTTCGGTTTTCTTCATTTTGATTGGATTTAGAGCAATGGGTATCGCTAAATTTTCCACTAAACCAATAAAAATCATATCGTGGCGATGATGCTATACTGTTGTTGATTATTAGAGATTTTTGAGTATGTAGAGATTATTGATGATTGATCCTTAATACACTTTTTGTTGAAATTTTTATTATTGGGTTGAACGAATTATGAATTGATATTGTGGGTTTATTGAATTGTTGCCACTGGCATTTGTATTAATTTTGGGCTAATCAAGCTTCTGTTCCACACTTTAAGTTCTTTTCAAGCTCGAGTTTTTCTTCTCCGTTCTCTTCTTCTTAGTTGTATTTTCATTGGGTTTTGCAAACTCAGTCTCCCCGTACCCTATTAGACTCGACTTGGATCAGCTACTTCGATGGATGAGGGTGCTTTCAGTGCCAATTGTCTGTCTCACTCGGGCACTAGCTTAAAAGCTGTTGTAGGGGTTGGAGAGTTTGGTGGGAGTAGCAATTTCGAAGGAACACTCCCAAATCCCAAGTCCAAATCTTTGAACTCGTAAACTAAGTCTGTCATCTACTCGAAAAGTTTAACCTGAGAAACAGGGCAAATCCAGCAGACATCAAGTGTTTTGGGTTGATAGAATGGGTGGAGTGGACTTCAGTAGCGAAAGAGTCCTTCACTCATGTTTCCAATCTGGAAATCAAATTCATTAGAATTTATGACCTAATAGTTTATGGTTCATTTTTTGGTCTCACGGGTTCGTCAAAACCCCTTATCGAATGCCCTGTGCTTTATGTGAACCAATCCTATACGATATTGGTTGCTGCTGTAATCTCACACTGACTGTGTGGAAATGTGAATTCAAATTTTTACTCTGCACTTTATCCGTGAATACTAATGTCATAATGTGCCTTATGTTTTTGGATGCAAGTTTGTATATAAAGCAATCATATCTGAGAAATTGTCCAAAATTAATGAGTTCTTGTGTCTTTGACAGACTACACCGCTTCTAGCAGGAATTACAGTTGCTACGACTGCTATTGCTAGCAGATATGGAATCCAAGCTTGGCAAGCATTCAAAGCACGACCACCAACTGCAAGAATGCGCAAGTTTTACGAAGGAGGTTTCCAGCCTACAATGACTACAATGTGTCTTTGATTGAACCTAAACCATGACTGGAAAAAAATCCTTCACAAGATGAACGTAGCATTTCCCTTCCTTCTGAGTAGTTGGCCTCAGGGTTGATGCAAGAATAAAACCTCTTCCCTCCCTCCCTAAACTTATTATTCAATTCTGTTGTGGATTCACACCTCATCCCCGCCACATTATTCTAAATCCCCATTATACTAATACAATAATAGTGAGGTAGAGAAAATTAATTTACATTGTGGTGAGTATGGTTTTGAAAGGATGACTGCGGTTTTGAGAGGTGAGTGGAGAGTGGTTTTGAAAGGATGACTGCGGTTTTGAGAGGTGAGTGGTTTTGAGGCTTTCAAAATTGTTGAGCAGTGAGTGTGGTTTTGAATGGATGAGTGTGCTTTTAGTGTGGTTTTGGAAGGATGATGTGGTTTTGAAAATAGTGGTGAGTGGTTTTTGAAAGGTCGTCAACTGTTGATTTTTTTAGCTAAAAAACCAGACTCAAGTGAATGCAGTGACATACAACATGTCATTGTTCCAACGTGGACGGCCCCCTCTCTCCCTTCCTCGCTGTTTTCCTCGCCCACTTCCTCGACATTTAGAAATTTCGAATCTTTTTTGAACAATTTGTTCTAATCAAGTCAGCTTTGGCCGAGTGGTAAAGGTGTGTGATTCGGGGGCTCCTGTGCACAAAGCACAGAAGGACCTCCGGCACACATGCTTTCAGCCATCGGATCTAATTCGACAGCTCAGATCTCCTGAATTTCAATCCCTGCCATAACAAACAGTTAATTTTCTCTTTTGAAATCCAGGAATTCTAATCGGTGAGGAGGGAGGGGGTCGCCAATTAGAATTCCCCACGTAATAATGAAAGAAGGTTTGAATGAACATGACCCATGTCATCCACCTGATTTTTAGGTTCCAAACATGCCATACAAATGTTATAATATTTACAATTAAAACTAATATGTAGGTGAACAGTGACTTAGAGATATTTTTGTAGATTCAACAATTAATAATAAACTTTATAAAGATGAACAATACTTATTTTTGGGTTCCAAAACTGCCTCTCCAATTTTATATTTTTTTGCAATCAAAACAAAAAATTGAATAAACAGTGACCAAGGGTAGTGTTGTACATTCAATAATTACTTTTGGATATAATACCAATACATTTTACAATGTTGATTAGTAATTTGTTTCCTATTTTAATTTTTGTTTTCTCATTTTGCTCTCCTAATTTTTTTAATATTTAGATGATTAATGACAAGGGGTGTTTGTGTCTTTTAACAAAAACACTATTACACATGTTTACCATTTTATCCACACAATTTCTTAATAATTACAAGCACAATAAATAGGTTGGTGAATAACGACAAGTATTTGTGTATTCTAAATGAAACACTACTACACATATTTACCATTTTACTCTCTCAAATTCAGACTATTTTCAATCATAACCAACTCTTCTTAAACAGTGACTAATTATACTGAAGCCTTTAATATAATTTATTTGAAACCCCTAATTATATACAAACTATAAATATACTCTTACAATAGTGAAAATATAATATCCGCTTACAATATTACTCTTAAATTTCAATTTTATTTTATTATTGAATTTTAAAAATAATATAAAAAAACTAGAGATACACACATAGTGCGCATCCACACTCTAGTACTGATAATGTTGTTTAAGCTCTGGATGTAACTAATTTGGTTCTATCAGAAAACTAGATTGTTTCATTGAATCTACCATTTGTAGGAAAAAATTAAGTAAAGATTTTTTATTTTATATTTTTTAATCCCTTTAGGCTTACGGCTCACAATTATTGGAATTCATTTGTTAGTATACTGGAGAATCTTCATAAATATAATATCAAGATCTATTGTCCTTTTGTGCACAGGACGTCCTCTTGTATTTGTGCGCGGAGATTCTCCAGATCCAAAAAAAGAGCCCAAGTCTACATCATATGAATTTTTTTATCAGAAATTATTGTAGTTCATCATCAAAGTCTAAATAAAGCTGAAAAAAAAAGAGCCCAAGTCTACATCATATGAATTCGACTGTACTTTATGTTAGGTGATTGCCCTTGCAAGCTTTTTTTTTTTCTTTCTTCGGGAGAAGTTAGCACAAACAAGACTAGCAGGTCCAGAAACACGAGACTCTCGTGGGATAGAAGAAATAATTTTGAAAAATTCTAATTGTCTAATTAAGACATAATTTCATCATTATCGTCATTATACGTTCAAGTGGCAATCTAATGATTTTTCTAATGGAATATCCATCACTAAGTTTATTAATCACAACCTTATCAAAATATCATAATTATATAAAGAAGTAAACATTTCAGAAACAAAACACTTGAGATCAAACACAAAAAAGAAGAAGAGTAAAATGACTTCTTCAATCTTTGCAAAATTTTCACCACTTTCTTTGTTGTTGTTGTTGTCGTTGTTGTTGTTGCCAACATCAATGGCATCTTCGGATGCAAATTATGAAGACTTTCTCCAATGCCTGGATCTGTATTCTCAAAATTCCATTCCAGTTTACACCCGAAACACTTCTTCCTATACATCCATCTTGGAGTCGACCATATATAACCTTATATTCCTGTCACCTACCACCCCCAAACCATACTTCATTGTCACACCCATGCAAGAGTCCCATGTCCAAACATCTGTTATTTGCTGCAGAAAGCATGGACTGCAGATGAGAATTCGAAGTGGGGGTCATGATTTTGAAGGCCTATCTTACGTATCAAATGTGCCATTTGTTGTCCTTGATTTGATACATTTTAGAACAATAAAAGTTGATATCGAAGATAACAGTGCATGGGTTCAAACAGGTGCTACAATTGGTGAACTTTACTATCGGATTGCTGAGAAGAGTAGGGTTCATGCATTTCCAGCAGGGTTGTGCCCCACTGTTGGTGTTGGTGGACACATCAGTGGAGCTGGATATGGTGTGTTGATCCGAAAATACGGGGTATCAGCTGACCATGTCATCGATGCACGTATAGTGAACGCTGATGGAGAAATTCTGGATAGAGAATCCATGGGTGAAGATCTTTTTTGGGCCATCAGAGGTGGTGGAGGGGCTAGTTTTGGAGTGATCCTGGCATGGAAAATACGATTAGTTCCTGTTCCACCTACCGTGTCTATCTTCATAGTCCCCAAAACCTTGGAAGAAGGCGCGACTGCTCTTCTTCATAAGTGGCAGTTCATTGGAGACAATGTCCATGAAGATCTTTACACCGGCATCAGTATGCGCCGCGAGATCATCAGTCCAAAAGGTGATAAAACAGTATTAGTTTCATTCATAGGCCTTTTCCTTGGTGGTTCTGAGAAACTAGTCCAACACATGGAACAAAGCTTTCCTGAATTGGGAGTCAAGCCCCGTGACTGCGTCGAAATGAGTTGGATAAAGTCCGCTGTGGTTTTTGGAGTTTTCTCCAACGACGCATTACTTAATGTGTTACTAGACAGGAAGAACCCATTCCCACCAAGAAGTCACCACAAGATAAAATCTGATTATGTGACAGAACCCCTTCCAATAACTGTGCTGGAAGGAATATTGAAAAGGTTTCTTAAAAATGGAATTGATAAGCCTGAGATTATCTTGAGTCCTTACGGTGGAAGGATGAATGAAATTTCAGAGTCGGAAATTGCTTTCCCACACAGAAAAGGAAACCTTTATAAGATCAACTATATAATAGAATGGGAAGAAGCCGGGAGCATGGAAAAACACTTGAGCTGGATTAGAGAGCTATATGAGTACATGACTCCTTATGTATCAAAGTCACCGAGGTCTTCATATCTCAACTTCAAGGATATCGATTTGGGTCAAATGAAAAATGGTACTGCAACCTACTCACAGGCTAAGGCTTGGGGTAGTAAGTACTTCAAGAATAACTTCAAAAGATTGGTGCAAGTGAAGACCAAGGTTGATCCAAACAATTTCTTCTTTAATGAACAAGGCATCCCACCTTTTTCATCATAAGGCGAACTGATGAAGGAAAACAAAAATGCTGTTTTTGGCAAGAAGTGTTGTACTAGTTTCATTATTTTCATCAAGTTAAGGTATTAAATTCAGTAAAACTGCAACAGCTAATTAACAAAAAAATTACTTCAATACGTAGTAAAAAAAACGACTCTTTTGTAAACAGCGAGAAAAATCAACAAAATTAATAGTGGAATGTGAAGGAGTGGCGAGTTGTTGTAGTTACTGTACCTAAGGAAATCTCTATATCACTTCCTCCGTTCATTGCAAATTAACAATAAGGGATTGGAAAGAAGATGTTAAATATGTAGATGTCTTCCTTATGTTTTCCGTTTTAGCCTCCAAAAGGATATGTTAATATGCCATAGCTAGCAAGGGCCAGTCCAACGGTCTCTGAGCCTATACCCAGCACTTGGCAGTGGTAACAAAGGAGATACAACTAAGTCTTGCAAGGATCTCACCGTCATCCCAGCGAGGAGGAGAGGTTCCCAGATTTCTGATCCAGCGAGGAGGAGGGGCTTCACACCAGATCTCGCCGTCATCCCAGCGAGGAGGAGAGGTTCCCAGATTTCTGATCCAGCGAGGAGGAGGGGCTTCACCCCAGATCTCGCCGTCATCCCAGCGAGGAGATTTCAGATCCAGCGAGGAGGAGAGGTTCCAGCGAGGAAGAGATTTCAGCGAGGAGGAGAGGTTCCAGCGAGAAAGAGATTTTAGATCCAGCGAGGAGGAGAGGTTCCCAGATTTCAGATCCATCGAGGAGGAGGTTCTCTGGCCGGTTCTAGTCGTCTCTCGGCATGCCGGCTCTCCTAGTCGTCAACACTTCCTTTCCCCCATTGGGGGGCCAGGAACCCAGGTAGAGGTTCCAAAGCTTTCTTTCGCCCAAATAATTGGAAAAATTCTTGTGGATGATGTTAAGGAGACACAAGTGGAGGGAACAAGATTCAGGAAAGAAGGAGAGCTAGCCATCGGGCTCACATCATCTGACGAATCCCGTGGGGAGGCTTTCATGGAACAACACGTGATAGTTTTAAAGTTCTCTAGCTACCGACCAACATTGGTTGATATTCAAGATTCCATTCATCGAACTTGGGGGATACTAGGTGACTTCTCTCTAGGTCTTCTTGATCAACGACACGTTCTCGTCCGGCTTCAGTCTGAGGTGGAAGCAAAGAAAGTATTGTCCAGGGACTCGTTCTTGATCCGAGGAGTGCGCTTCGAAGCCTTTCGCTGGCATGATGGTTTTAGTCTGAAAGCCGATCCGGTCTCGGTTCCACTGTGGGTAGAGTTGCCTAACTTACCTTTGCATTTATTTCATCATCCTCTCTTGAAAGCAATTGTGAATTCTTTTGGTGGTTTTTTGCGAATGGATGATCATACTAGATGCCTATCACGCCCGGGTTTTGCCCGTGTTTGCGTGGAGATGACTTTGGCGGAATCTTTACCAAATAGAGTTTGGATTGATAGGGCTAACAATAGGGGTTTATGGCAGAAGATTGAATATCCAGGCTTCAAATATTGTGCATTTTGTTCTTTGATAGGGCAACAGGAGGAGTTTTGTAGGAAAAAGTTAGGTCTTAAGGGTAGTGGGAGAGCCCCTGACCTAGCTCAAGCAGAAAAGGGAAATGCCAAGCCCAAGGTCGAAACCAAAATTATAAAGCAACAATATCTTCCTATTGCCAAAAAAGAGAAATTGCCCACTCCTGAAGTGGGTATGAGTGGCGTAAAGAATAGCCAAGGTGTGGAGATTAAGGAGGAATTTGGTGTTCACGAGGCAAGTGGCCAATGATCTGGTTAAATTGGTGGTGTCAAATAATTTTGCGTCACTTACGGAGGATGTTGAGGAAGTGGTGTGTGATCAAGCGAATAAGCAATTGGTTGGGAAGGAAACGACTCATGATAATGCCGAGGTTGTTCCAGAATCTACGGAGGAATGCCTACTTGAGGCAGGGTATACAGTTTCGGATATTGAAAATGTATGTGGAAAACAAGCAATGACATTAAACCAGGAGGATGCGGTCAATTCAGGGGCGCTGAGTAGTTGTTTGGACGACACGAACACATACAATAGTAGCAGTCCTATAGTTCTTCAACTGTCAGCGTCGCAAGGAGCAGCCGGTGTTTCGACTGGAGCTGTTTTGATTGGGCAGGATGCTCCAGATCTTCAACGAACAAACCTGATCATGTCACCACAGCGAGAGGCTCCAGGGATGCAGCACGTTGACAATCCAGGGAGTGAAGAGATTGGCCACTCTGGTTTTAAAACAGAGTGCATTTCACCCAATACAAGGTACGTTGCGATAGAAACAGGGGGTGTCCTCAGTTCTCCACGTTCAGAGCAGGCACCACTCAGAGCAGAAAATGCAGGGTCCTTTCCAGTGCTCGCAGTTAGTAGTTCTAGGCCAAATGGAGAACATCATATTGAACCCGGTGATGTTGGAATTTAGTCGGCACAATTGGTTTTCGTTACTCATATGGGGGGGCACCTCAGTGCTACTAGCACAGAGCTAGGCTGGGATGCACGAACTCGGATACGCGTATCGTATCGGATACGGATACGACACGACGACTCGGCAATTTTCAAAAAATTAGGACTCGGGGACTCGGCCTAATTTTGCTTAGAACAAGTAGGGTGTAATCCAAGTAGGTGATGGCTGGATCCAAATTAGGCCTCATGCGACATCCTTGGCAGAGAGGGCAAAAGAACAATTAATGTCCAAGAACACAGTGTAATCACCGAAGCTCCTCATTCTCTCCCATTTCTTTGTTGTTGGTATGAACCAATCTGAAACCATTAGGTCTTATATGCAACACAGTCGCAATCACTTGTTGTGAATTTTCCTTTGACGACCATTATCAGCTCACCAGATACCCCCACCAATACTTAAAAGCCAAAGTTCGGTAATTACGAATGCTTTCTCCTTTGGGTGAGAAGGATCCGTATGAAAAATCACAAGTGTCTTGTGGTTAATTATATCGTAGAATTGGTCGTTGAAATAGATGAAATCTCATCATTTGTTCTCTCTCGATTTTTCCATCCTTTACTTGATTTGTCCGACACACTGGTCTGAGCGACATCATGTATTATTCAAACGTTTTCACACGATTTGGCAAGAGAGGAACTATAGAAGATTTCAGAACAAGTCCCTCCCATGCATGACAATCCACTCTGGCTAAACGCATAGCTAGTGTCAAAGCACAACAGGCTATCAATATGAAGGTGGTGGAGAACAGCACTCAAAACAAATTGCTTTGTAGGATTGTAATTCATAGTTAGCATGGATGTATCACAACGAATTCAAAGACATACCAAAAAGTTAATTACAGTGCAACAACCGCAACATCTTCTAGACTAATGGCAGGAACCATGTGATGCCCTGAGGATTCAGCCATAATAAAGGGTTCCTTATCAGATTCAATTTCTTCAAGTAAACATGCCACACAATGGAAATGATGATATCCCATTTGCATTCCACATATATAAGGAGAATGTTCAAAGTTTGTAGTGAAAACCACACACAACTTTCCACTTCTTTGATAATGTAGGGACGAAGGATTGTGATTTCGTTTTCCAAATCAATTTCATTACCTTGATTTCAGAAATATTTCATTTTGTATAGAAAAAACAAAAAAATGTCAGTTATAATAATAATTTCGAGTTTAATAATATAAGTTTTTTTTAAATAACAATATAAGTTATGTATTTAAAATTTTTAAATATTACATAAACCTGACACGACCACTACAAGAAAACAGTAATTTAGCGACGGTGGCCAAAGCTAAATAATACAGCGACGCTTGGCCAACCGCCGCTAATAAAGGCGTCACTAGGTCATTCAGCGACGGTTTTAAGCAACCGCTGGCATAACCGTCGCTAAATACTATATAGCGACGGTTTAATGTAGCGACGTTTATAACCGTCGCTAAATACAATATAACGACGGTTATAAACCGTCGACAAAATTCGATGAACAATCCATTTTTTTTGCCTTTTAGCGACAATTTGCAACTGCCGCTAAAGTCCCTTTGATAATTCAAATTTTTTTACCATATAAAAATTACATTTTTCAACCTGTAGTGTTTTCTTTTCATTGGGTGCAGATAATCTATCCAACATATGCACAACAACTTTTAGACTCAAATTAAAAATCAAATATAAACGACACTAAACTAAACTCATGATACCATCATCATACATTAAGGGAAACTTTAATTTCATTTCAAAATCAATATTATACATGGTCCAGAAGAAAAATACAAATTAAAATTGATACAAATTGTCAATGCTTACATCTAACAACCAAAACCGAAGTTGTACAATGGTTGTCTCAGGGGCGTTGTCTATAGGGCCTCACCGACCTTGAGCTCATCAGTAAGCTGCTAGCCAAGATTAAGCTATCTAAGTTTAGTCTTAAGATTGCTCATCAGAACAGAATCAGACCTCGAGCATGAATCCTGCTTGTACATACCATCTTGTGGTTAAAAGTCCTTCAACTCCAACCAGACCTCGAGCATGAATCCTGCTTGTACTTATCCCAACCTGTCCATCAATAAACATAATCAACAACTGACAAAGGAAAATGAAATGAAAAACACAAAGGCACCACTGACAGATATTGAATGTGAAAATGTTGAATTTTTTGCTCCTTGGTTCATTATTCAATGGGAGAATGACACATGGCTTCAAATGCTTATATTGGGGTGTGTAAATAAAAGAAAATTTTTAGTAGTACAATAACACTTTATGCCACAGGTCATGATCTCTTATTGGACAATGACGCAAGGAGCAAAAAGCCCAACGAGCAAAAAAACTCCATGAAAAAAATATTTTTGGATAGCGCAAACCTCTGCTCCATCACAAAATTGTGTGTTTGCATTATGAAAAAATCATATCGTCAATGACATCACTAGGAATCTACAACCACTCACATACTAAAAACACATACCTGTCAACCTGATGTAGGAAGATTTTCGCGACATCCCTGTCTTCTGTAATGATGCAATCAGTGTGTGCACTGCAAGAAAGGACAAGAAAATACTTTCAGATTTGGATTTCATTTACATAAAAAAAGAGGCAAACGTAACATGCCTTCCATGACAATGTATATGATTTATAGCTGCATGCACATCATCCACTATCTCAATTGTGCAAGCCATTGAATTGTATTTGTGATGGAATGAGGATGCCTCTTTGATGTTTAACAAAGAACTAGCTCTTGGTCCACCATATAGAGTGATACCTGAAAATAGGATGTAAGTGAAATTTCACTCTGATTCATCCAACGGTCCAATTCTATAATTTTCTCTGTAACAGGGTATTTGCATAATTTTCTTTGATGATAAACGAGGACGGAAATATTTGAGATTGTAATTGAAAATTCCTCTATTTTTTTCAGTGGTCTGGGGAGCACATATACACCCCGCGCTTGCCTTTCAAAAAAAAAAAAAAAGATAATACATGCTAGATTAGTCAGGTAATGTGTTTTGCCTAATTTGGATCTCAAATAAAGACACAAAAAAACAACTAAAAAAAGAGTTTCTCTGTAAGAATACCCTCGTATATGAGTATAAAAACATATACAAGCACACAGATTCAACCAGACCTCGAGCGTGAATCCTGCTTGCACATACATCAGTCAATATCTTCAGTATTGCTGTTCTAATGCTTATGTTGGGTAGGCTTCCATCGGGTAAGGTTCGAGCCAGTTCTTTAAAAGAGTAAGCACCCCATGATCTAAGAACTCTAGCTGAAGCTGTCTCCTGCAAATATAAAATGTTATCTGGGTGTCAGGACTGATCAACCATGATACACATTTATCTAACCAAAAATAAAACTTACTTAGATAAAACCTCAGTCAGAAGCGGTAGCTTCTTGAGCTTAATAACAGCAGGCTTAAACTGTCTATTCAGTTCTGCATCTTCTTCAGCCGTAACTTCAAGCTCAGCCATGAGATGCTCGACAAGCAAAGCAATTTCTGCAGCAGATTTCTCATTCTTCTTCTTTTTCTTACCCATCTTGTAAAGCTGATTAATTTTTCTAGTTTAACATAACGTTAAGATCAAGGAGAGTTAAAAAGGTTTTCCTATTCTGACGAGGATTTCAATTTAGACATGGATTTCAGTGAAGGCCTGCTATAAAAGTTGATGTTCGACGTGTAGTTGTGGATTGGTTAAAATGATTTCTTCAAGAGATTTGTAATTCCAGGATTTGGAAGAAGCAGCAGAATACTAGATTATAGACTTGCCTCTGTCCATCTTTTGGATGGGTTCTCATACAACCAGTTTGCTAACAATATCAAAAGGTATGGGATGTTGATTCAAATCCAATCAGTTTTTATTTATCAATTGAAGGATATAATCACAATTTCTGAATTTTCACTTCCTGAATAATTCTACATGCTACGTATCATAACTTCGATTGGAAAATTGGGAGTCTAAAAATCGCAACCCTGAAAATGAAGGTTTATAATAGCATTATAATTTGTACTTCAGAAAACAACAGTTCTGTGCATACACCAACAATCATTAACACAACATTCACAAATTAAGAATAGAAGCATCAAAAAGTAAGAAAGTAAGAGCTATCTACTAACCTGAGGAGCACCTCTAGAAAATCCTGGCTCGCCGTCACTCCCATACCTGTCTTCAGGATCAACTCCAGTGTCATCTATGAAGTTATCATCATCCATAGTCCTGACACCTTCCTTGTCATCCTAGTTCAGTAACGCAAAACTAGTCTTAAAATACAAAATTTCTTTATACCAAAATTCAATAGTACAAACCTAACAAACCATCTTCAACCAAAACCAATACAATTCCAATGGTTTCTATCTATAATCCTGAAACACATTACTAAATAATTAATTATTCACACAACTTTTCATCGTAAAACACATACAAGCATCAAAAAATTACCCAAAAATTAAAAAAATTGGGGGATTTTCGCATACCAACTCATCACATTTTCTCATATAACCCAAAAATTTAAAAATTGGGGCAAATTCAAATTACCTCAGAATCAGCCCCTGCAAGAGTATCCCACATTTCCTTCATCTCAGGATCATCTCCCTGATGTGATTGTAGTTCACCACCTTCACGAAAGCCTTAACACGGGACTTCTTTGCAGTCTTCTTGGCCGAGTCCTTGCGAATCATCTTTTTTGGGTACTTTGAGATCCCAGCCACCAAGCAATGATCGTATGCTCTGTCACGAGTTCCATCATCGTAGCTCTTCACGATCACTGCTTTCCTACCTGCGTATCGCCCTTGCAGGATGATCACCGCCTTGTTCAACTTTAGAAACTTCACCATTTTTAGTTTGCCTCTCCTTCATCCACTTCTCTTCTCCCTTACTCCTCTAGAGTAGTTAGGTTTAGGGTTAAAATCTCATCCATTGGATGGTATTAAGATCTAAAACATAATCAAGATTTATTAATTGCACCCCATTTGCACCTTTTTCCCACCACGCCGAATCTAGACCAAGCATATAACGACGGTTAGCACAGCCGCAATTAATCACAACCGTCGTTAAACAATATAATTTGACGACAGTCAAAGAAACGTCGTTAAATAAAGCATTTAGCGGCGGTTTTTGCTAACAATCGCTAAATACCCGCCGCTAAATTCTCATTTTCTTGTAGTGGACTCAGTATCATACAAACTACATATTACATAAGAATAACTCACATAACAAACTTTTGATACTAAAATAACATTATAATATGTTAAAATATACTGAAATTGAAATATTTATTTTTTTTCTCGAAAAAAATGAAATCACAATCCTTGAATACAACTACGACTACTGAAAACTGATCGAGGTTGATAATTGTTGCAGATGCTTCGTGCTTGACATTTCTTATTGCTTTTCCAAATGGTTGATTTTGAACCAACTAGGACAATCGCCCTCAAGAAGTTTACAAACAGAAGAGACTTTTCCTTTACCTCTTCCTCTTGATTGCGTTGGTTGGTTGTTGTAGGAGAATGATGCTCACATCATGCTACATGCATCATAAATAACTAAAATTATTTATTTATTAATCTTTCTTATGCTTCAAACCATTATAATGACATACATTTATCGTAAAAGAATAGACATACTCCTAGCCTAGGGAAATACTTCCTAAACAAAGATTCTAATTCAATAAATGTGGCCTAAAAATAGACTTACTTGCAAATATTAAACTAGATAAGAACTTCAAGAGTAAGAAACTTCTAAATTCTCATTTTGTTCATTTACTGTTCCAGCTCACACTCTCCATCTTTACCCTATGTATATAAATAGACATTAATTATACATAAGATAGATGACGATGCTATACACAACTGCCACGTCCTTTGGAATGATAAATAACAAGATGTTGACACCACATCAATTGTGTGATAAGAAGGAAATGGGATGTTGACACCTCACACTCTTAATAGTGGACACTCACTATTACAAGAGTGGATAACCACCATTACAACACTTCCCCTTGGATGTCCACCATAGTTTCGTTGTATTCAAGCTTTGCCAATAAAACCCAGTGGGAAAAACTTGGACAAAAATAAGTATACAACATTCTTCAGAAAAATGGTGGGTGCGCATAACGCTTCCTCGTTAAAACCTTGACATGAAAATCCAATGGAATAAAACCATGTCGAAGGAAAAAGAGTATATCACGCTAATATCAATGTAGCATACTTCTAGATGCTCTTGGTTAAGTATACTTCTGGACACTCCCCCTGATAGGGCTGGGCAAGTACGGGTAACCGGCCCAAAAGCTAAAAATCGAAAATTGGCCCGAAAAATTCGGACCCGTGTTTATGAAAATCGAAACCGGACCGAGTTGGTCGGGTAACCGATTTACGGGCCGGTCTCGGTCCTAAGAGCAAAAAAATGCTTCTACAGTATAATAAAAAAAAAATACTGGAACCATACAACAAAATTAAAAAAATTACAAAAAAAAATTATAGCCTACAACAAAAATTATATCAAAAAATTACAAAAAAAAATACAACAAATTACAATATCAGATTCAAGATCTGATCTATCTGATCTGAGATCAGATCAAGATCTAGGGAAAGGTGGGGAAGGGAGGGGAGAGGGAGGCGGCTCGGCCTCCGCCTTCGCTGAGAGTAGGGCTGGGAGTAGGCCTCCGCCTTCGCTGAGAGAGGGAGCCGGTCGATCTCCGCCTCCGCTGTGAGAAGAGAAGAGGCGTCCGATGAGTCACACCCCGATTTTCGAAGGAAACGAAAATCCTAAAAATCCACGTAGGATTATCCGTTTCCCCCAAAACTCGTGACGTGAGAATTCAATAGCAACAGAAACAAATAGCAGCAACAACTAAACATCTGAAACAAATAAAACTCTAACCTGGAGAAGACTGGCATGGCTAGCTCACTAGCGGAACTCCAGTACGCAGCTCAAAATCTCTAAACCTGAAAGGCTAATTGGCTACATTCCAAAAGGAATGTAACCAAGAAGCAAAAGCTAACTCGGGTCAGCAATAAAGCCGGTGTGAGAAATCTTCATCCCAAAATCAATAAATCCGCACATGACAACATTAAAATAAACCAAACAATAAATAACCACACCATCAGAAAGTTCCTCCATGAGGCAAAGGTGTTATCATCCTCATAAATAAATATGCATTATTTATTACTAATAAATAAAGTTTATGAGTTATCAATCCTCATAAATGCAACAACAATACAATTCATAATCATATTAGACTATTATTGAAATATTAAACAAAACACATTTTTTACCTTTAGGAAGACATGTAGTTCTCATTCAATGGTTGAATGAGCATTTAGTTTCTTCCTTTAAGGTAATCACGCACATACACAAAAAGAAATCTCGCTACTTTTCCACAATCGCACTCTCCTCCTGTGCCGAACACACATCACCCAAGTGTGCCTCCCTTGCCTTCGAAACCACTCGGAGCGTACATGTTCCAAGTGGGGTGCCACCTCGAGGAACATGTCATCACACCCGAAGTTCGATCCATGGCAAGCATTCTTCCTAAATCTACACGTACAACCGAACACACATGGAACGGTCCACCGATATGCAAGCAAGTCTGCATACCCATAATATCACACGTATACAAGCAAGTCTGTATACAAAAATTTCTTTTCTTTTCACATTTTTTTTTCGGAGTTGTGGAAAAGAGCATAAAAAAATAAATAAATCCTCAAAACTCTTTTATGGTGACGCTTTGTCAACCATAAATAAATCAACCACAGTATCCACCATTCTCTTGGGGAACAAATAATATTTGACACATTGCCAATTCACACATCGCATCTCTTTGCATCATATGAAAAACAATATGCACACCAATTCGCATAACAATACAAATACTCAAACTAAAACAAGTGCTCAGTTAAATTTCAGCCAATAACTATTACTAGAAAATTTTCTTCTATTTTATGTTATGCAATTGGGATCAATCTCGCCAGCTATGTAAATAAGTCCAAAGATAATATTTTCCAGATCATGATCAAAAGAGCATATGACAATGAGATACATTAGGAACTAAGCAAAATTGACTCATTTCATTCTTGTAAAACTTCCCCAAATCCATCTTCTATTTCATTAAGGAATTTCATCAAACAAATGAGCATTTTATCTATAACCTTTGACAATTAACGAGAAAATATTTATGATAGTGGCACAACACTTTGACAACCAACTTTAATAAACCATATGGACACATATGATGAATTTCAATTTCCACCCGATGGGATTTGACAAATCCAAAAATGCACATACACCTACTACCTAAATGTGGTAACATCTGATCTAACCTATGAGATACAATTTGCCCAAATTTTCTTCATGATAACACTCAGGGGTTCCTTAGTCTTACACAAACCCTACTCAAGCACATGCTTTTCTAATGATGATGATGACCTAGAAAACCCCAAATGCCTTGACAATTGCCCAAAATCAATGTGAACTACAATGGGTATCCATTCATTCATTCAAATCAATTAATTAAAGTAATCAAACCCCATCAATTTAATCTACCAAGTTAAGGGCAAAATCAGGAAGAAAGAAAATGGGGGTTTAATCAAAGTAGATTAAACACACAACACATCATTATCAAAACCATCACATAAAACAAACTGAAAGGGGTAAAAGAGAACTCACCGGAGAGATTACAAACCGTAAAGGATTTACGCAACGGATCCACGCAATAACCCTTCATAGTCAATACACATGCTGAATTTCTTTTTGGTGACACTCCCACTCCTTAACCAGTTGAGTCTATCCATTCAAATGGCACATTGCAAAACACTACAAAGTCCCATGTATGAGACATTTCAAGGAGTTCCTCATCAGTCATGGATTCTTCTGTGTCAGAACACCTATGAGACTACCATCTTGTTTTAGTCCACGTGTGATGGCACGCATATACACATCATATATCCCCCATGGTGTTCCTTTCTCCCAAATGCAGTGCATTGATTCCTTGTCATCTAAATTTACTCTAGTATTGCCAATATGTGAATTTTTTTCATCAATACAAACTGCACACTGACCGAATTCAGCCACTACAACTTTTCCTCACAAACTAGAAGGCATTCTTCCTGAATTTCCACAGCCCATTTCTCATCTCTCCCCATTCCACCATACCCCTTTTGCAATGTGCTTTAAATTGGTGCCATAAAGAGCAACATAGACACAGAACATCACAACATCTCTCTCTATTTAGAAGCCCAACTTGAAAGCCAGTTGTTCTCTAGAGCAGTAGCAAGCTCCGTAAATGAGGACTGAGGAGGATAGTGAAGTGGTAGCAAAGAAACTGTTACGCATGCAATGCACCTGCACCTCTCATTTCCCTCTCTTCTTTGACTCCCACCTCACTTTCAAACTGAACTAAACTCAAAACACTAGAGACGATGAAGAAGAAGCATAAACCAAACCATCATCCATTATGGCACTCGCCACCACCTTTTTCACTCCCTTATTCTCCTCTACACCCTCTTCTCTTTCCCCATAATCAGTCCACTTCTATCATTTTCTTACAAAACAGTCCCTTTTAATTCAACAATGTGATCCAGCATTGTGACATGTCCTCTTCTCAAGCATTTTCTCAAACATGTTCCCTGCATCCACCATTATCTTCTCCTTGCAAAACCCAGAAATCACCACATTATACGTAAATGAATCTGGCCTCCACGTTTCCATCGCCACATACAGACCCTCTCTCACAGCGACCACCTATGTTTCTCTCCAGTGATCGATCCCTCCCTCACACACAACAACATCCATCGTCTTATCTCTCTGCCACCAACTCCTTTTTCATCACAATCAATAAACAATAAACAACTGAGAAGAACACAAAACACATATCTGAACACTTACAGATTCACCAAAATCAGATTCGAAGAGAAGATGTGAACCAACACAACACAATCGCAGTTCATCTGGCAACAACACACACATCAACACTCGCCAACAATGCTTGAGCAGTCCACTTAGCCAGCTTATTAGCATTGTTCTTCAGCTCAGTCGCCAAGGAAAAGAATTTGTGAAGAAGAGGAATTTGTGAAGAAGGGGAGAAAGGAGAAGGAAGGAGAAAAGAAAAAGGAGAAAGAGGCTTATTCTCTTTATAAGGTGGGTGGCTATTTGCCCCCACCGAATTTTCGAATGCACCCACTCTCTTTCACAAAAATAAAACCCTAATCAATATCAAACCCAACGAAGACATAGCTCAAGTCCAAAATATAAAAAAATCAGCCCAAGCCCAAAAGAACAATAACACAAATTTATAAACTACCCCCACATTTTTATTCTATTTAGTAATGGCAAACAAAAATCTTTTTTTTTTTTCCAATAAATGAGATTACAGTATACGCCACAATTAATAAATAAGAAATTTTTATATTGATTTAATTAGGCGGGTATTACACGCGGCTTCGCCTCCGCTGTGAGAAGGGAAGGGTGAGGGAGGCGGCCTCAGATCGGCCTCCGCTGTGAGAAGAGAGGGGAGAGGGAAGCGACCTCAGAACGGCCTCCGCGGCTACACTGTGAAAAGAGAGGAGGCGTCCTCGTTGGTTTCCTTCTCTGACTCTCTGTGAATGGAGGTTTCCTTCGCTGTGAAGTTAGAATTCCCCTAGAATGTTTCGAAGTTGAGGGAGTTTGAGGGGAGAGAGAATTACTTAAGTGAAGGAGTCGGGTTGGTTACTCGACAGGCTTCAGAAATGGAAACCGAGGCCCAGAGCATGAAACTTGGGGTCGGGCTTTTACAACCAAAAATTTTTTAATTAATTAAAACCGATCCGAACCTACCCGATCGGTCCGGTTGTCGGTTCGGTCCGGGTTTTCGGTACTAAATGCCCACCTCTACCCCCTAATAATGACTGCCTTTCAAATAAATATTAATTACTTTGATGTTTTAGTCGACACATTCCAATCTCGTAAACTAATTTCTAAAATGTCGATTTTAGAAGTGCTTTGGTGAAGAGATCTGCTAGGTTGTCATTAGACCGAATCTGTTTGATGTCAACCTCATGATTCTTCTGGAGTTCAAAGAACTTGACTGGAATATGCTTTGCTCGATCTCCTTTGATGAACCCTTCCTTCATTTGAGCGATATATGTAGCATTATCTTCATATATTGGAGTCGGTTGATCAAGAGTTATGGCAATTGACAGTTATTTCTTATATGCTGAATTAACAATCTGAGCCAAACACACCCTCGGCTTGCTTCATTACGAGCAATAATTTTGGAAGGATTTGAGGAGGTAGCCACTAACGTCTGCTTAATAAATCGCCATGAAATAGATGCACTGCAGTTAAAAAATACATAACCTGTTTGTGAGCTACCCTTATGGGGGTCAGATAAATAGTTTGAATCTGCATAGCCAACTAAATGGGAATTGTTAGATAAATCATAGGAATAAAAAAACCCATATCAATTGTCCCACGGAGATATCTTAATATGTGTTTAATTCCATTCCAGAGTCTACAAGTAGGTGCAAAACTATATCTTGCTAACGGATTCATAGAAAATGTTATATCAGGTTGTGTACATTGTGCCAAATATAACAATGCACCAATAACACTTAAATATGGTACTTCAGGACCAAGTATCTCATCATTTTTTTCCTTTGGTCGATATAGATCCTTAGAAATATCTAAAGAGCAGACAACCATTGGTGTAATAAGTTGATGAGATTTGTCCATGTTAAAGCGTTTTAACACTTTTTCAGTATATCTTGATTGATGGACTAATATTCCATTAGTACTTTGCTCGATCTGCAGACCGAGACAAAATTTCGTTTTTCCTAGGTCTTTCATCTCAATTTTTTCTTTAAATAGTTAGCAACATTTGTAATGTCTTCGATAGATCCAATAAAATTTATATCATCTACATAGGCTGCTGCTATGACAAAACCAGTAATAGATGTCTTGATAAAGACACATGGGCAAATGGCGTTATTTGTATAATCTTCTTTACACAGATATTCACTAGGACGATTATACCATATCCTTTTGGATTGTTTCAAGCCATATAGAGTTCATCTTAGTTTTATCAAGTTAGTATTTATGGGCTTTGCATCAGGCAAAGTAAATCCTTCAGGAATTTTCATGTAAATATCTGTGTCTAATTCATCATATAAGTAAGCAGTTACTACATCCATAAGTCTCATATCAAGTTTTCAAAAAACTACAAGACTTATTAAATATCGAAATGTAGTTATATCCATAACTGAGGTGTATGTTTCATCAAAATTGATACCGGGATTCTGCAAGAACCCTTATGCCACAAGCTTTGCCTTATATCTGACAATTTCATTGTTTTCATTTCTTTTCCTTACAAACACCCATTTGAAACCAACATGGTTTACATTTTTGGTTGTCTGTACTATAGGTCCAAAAACACCACTTTTTTCAAGCGAATCTAATTTTGCTTTAATATCATCTTTCCATTTTGGCCAATCACTTATTTGTCGACATTCATAGATGCTACATGGTTCAATATCATTACAAATATCATTGCCCTTTGATAGTTTGGTAGCTACCATATGTACAAATACGTCATCGATGACCATTATATTACGATGCCACATTTCTTTTGAGTATATTGAGATCTCATTATTCTCAGGTACCCGAGTCTCACCAGGGGCATTGTGAGAATGGAAAAGCCATCATCCCCAATTAAAACACTCGACCAACGCCACGTTTTAGTCTGTCTTCAATCTGAGATGGAAGCAAAGAAAGTGCTCTCGAAGGATTCCTTTTTGATTCGTGGAGTTAGGTTCAAATCTTTCCGCTGGCACGATGGTTTCAGTCTGAAAGCAGATCCGATATCGGTTCCATTATGGGTAGAGTTGCCTAACTTGCCTTTGCATTTATTTTATCCTCCTCTTTTGAAAGCTATTGTGAATTCTTTTGGTGGTTTTTTACGTATGGATGATCATACTCGATGTTTATCACGCCCGGATTCTGCCCGCGTTTGCGTTGAGATGACCTTGGCGGAAAAGCTACCTAATAGAATTTGGATAGATAGAGCTAACAATAGGGGCTTCTGGCAAAAAATTGAATACCCGGGATTCAAATATTGTGACTATTGTTCTTTGTTAGGACATTAGGAAGAATTTTGCAGGAAAAATTAAGGCTCCAGGGCAATGTGATAACATCCCATTTGGCGAACGAAGAGAAGAATGAGAAACAAAAGGTGGAAGTCAAAGTTATCAAGCAACAATATGTTCCGGTGGCCAATAAAAATAAAGTTGCAAAATTCGTTGTAGGAACGAGTGGTGCAAAAAATAATATGGGGGAGGAAATTAAGGAAGGAATGAGTACGGAGAAACAAGAGCCCAAAGAACCGGTGAATTTAGTGTTGACAAACAAATTTGAAACTCTTACGGAGGATATTGTTGAAGATGATAGAAATCAAACAACAAATCTTTCGGCTAGTAAAGAAAATAATATCGCTAATGACAAAGCTGCGCCTGAAACGACGGAGGAAGGTCTTGAAGAGGCGGGATATACAGTTAGTGAGATTGAAAAAGCTAAGCTAGGGGACCCAATGGTAAATGATGGTTTAGACATCCCGGGGACGACAAGTCCTAGGCTGGAAGATGTGTCAACAAATGTTGAAATTAGTCAAATTCAGATTTTAAAAAAGAGGGTTCTCAAGCTCTACAGGCTGATGCCGCAGGGGCTCATGCTATCCCAGGATGGCAGCCTGTTCATGCTAAAATTGGGAGTCTTCTACCCGAGTCAGGGCGCCAAAAGGGTGAGCAAGTATTGCATAAATCTGATCAGGAACGATCCACTTCTCCACATGCAGAAAAACAGCTAAAAGAGACTCCAAAAACAGAGCTTGCACAACTTAAAGAGACTGCAAAAATAGAGTTTGTGCGCTCTATTTTAGCAGTGAACAAGTACGGGGTTGAGACCAAATCACCACAGTTGGAAGGTACGGAAAAAGGGCAGCTAGTCTCACGACAACCGGAAACATTGGCCTCGTCGCACCGAATCAAATTGAACATGAATCTAGTAGTAGTTCTAGGCCGTATGGAGAACACCATATAAAACCCGGGGATGTTGGCATTCAAGCAGAACAATTAGTTTCAATCACTCATGAGGAGGTGAGATTGCTATTAGATGATGCTATCAACTTGGTTGAGGAAGGTCGCGCTATGCGGAAAAAAAAGAAAAAAAATGAATATTAATACTTTCGAAAGCGCCTCACACTACACCAAAAGGCTTGTTTAGCTACGAGGAGGTGGCCACGGCTCTAAGCCGTTGGTTTAATTGCCACGGCTAAAAACCGTGGCTATAACGGCCAACGGTTTAAAACTGTGGCTATAACGGCCAACGGTTTAAAACCGTGGCTAAAAAATAAAATCGTGGCCAAAAAACACTACCCCAAAAGGGTTGTCACGGTTTTAAACCGTGGCTATAACTGCCAACAGTTTATAACCGTGGCTAAAAATTCCAACGGTTTAAAACCGTAACTAAATTTTTTTTCACTTTCGCGCTTTGGCGAAAAAAATTGGGGAAAAACAAACTCTCTCCACACCTCCTCTTCACAATCACTGATTCTTGAAGCAGAGAAGAAGAAGGACGAAAGAAGGAGAGGGCGATAGAAGAAGAAAAAGAAAAAGAAGAAAGTTTGAGAAGGTAAGATCTCCTTCTTCTTCTTTAGATCTCTTTGTTGATCTCTTCTTCTTATTTTTTTTCTTCTTTTTATTGGTTACAACCTGTGACATATGTTCTTTTTGTTTTACCTATGGAGATGTCTTTGAAGGAAATCGAATCGAAGACCTAGAAGATAATCTAAAGGAGGTGTAGTGAGCTTCATTGATGGCTATTTTTATTTCTAGGTCTTTTGTGCTTCATTTCAGATACAAATTTTTCTTTGAGTTCATCGATTTTCCAAGGTAAATGTATAAATGAACTCTCATCTTCTTTAATTCATCTTGCTTTGAAGATTTAGAGGATACTTCGAGTAGGAAAGATCATTAACAGCGAGAATTACTAACATTGAGAATAAATATGTGAAAATCTATCCCTTATGAAAGAGTTTGAACGATATGGAACAATTTGACTTGAACACGAGTTGTTTGATAAAATGCTTCAATTAATCTATCCCTTGATGAAAGAGTTTGAAAGATATGGACCAATTTCAAGTGAACACTAGTTGTTTGATAAAATGCTTCAATTATGTATGCAATTGGAGGTTATGCTAATCTTAGGTACAAATCTTCTGCTCATTTTATCTCATATGTTTGTTGAATATTCAAAGAAATTTTCGGATTTCCATTATTCTTGAGAAGTTTGTACCTTTTTTGTTCAATATGTCAAAACTTTCATTTATTTTCTACCATTTTGACAAATTAGTATTTAGTTGGAACGAGGGCTGAAAGCTTCTCTAATAGTAGATCTTAGTTCATAGTTTGAATGTTTTATTGAATGTGTTCAATCTCACTCTTAATCCTAATTCCTAAATGTTTATCAAATTTGATAATTTTGTGTATGCTAGTGACTTAGAATTTTAATGCATATTGTTCACTGTCAAAACACAAAGAATATCATTTTTGTTGTGCATGATGATGTGGTTTACTTTCCATTCTATTTGCCTATAAGGAGAGAGTCAGTGAGCAATTAGAAACTAGAAACACACTTTTTATTTTAGAGACAACAGATAAATAAATTCCCAAAGAATAGTACGGTCAAATGGGCCTTGTTTGGAGTCTTGTATCTCTGTTAACAGTTCATTTGGTTTATGAAAAAAATTAACTTCATACCTGAACAGGTTGTGCAACCTGTTACCACTATGGTCCCAGTGAAGGTTTTTGACAATGGAGGTTCAACAGCAGCAGGTCCTCTTTCAACAATTGTTTATTTCTTTTATCTTTACTGCATTATTATTGGTGTTAATAAGTTAGCGTCATCTTATTTGTCATCAATAAGTTTCGTATAGAAGACTTGCATCATTTTTATGTTTTGATTCATGAATCCGACTTTCATCTTCATTTCACTTGTTTCTGTTATTGGGATGCAATTATGCAAAGTTTATGATTATTTGCACTTATTTGCTGAACCACTATCCAATGATATAGAACATGTCAAATACATCAAGGGAGCTTGTTGGGCATTTTAACGTAGCACAAAGCCAATTTCTATCTAGCTTTACAATGAGAGACAAAAAATTTTGTTATAGTTTTATACAACTTATTTTGTTTTGTTATCAACATGAAAGCTATAAACTCTCAGTTGGCTTACTGGAAGGAATATTACTCTTTTACAGGCAATTTCCAGACTAATCATACCTCTCATTTTAAGGACAAAGATGTATCGTTAGTCAAGCGAGATGATGTAATTCATAGATATCAGCTATGAGTGAATGATAGATCTCTAAGTTTTTTTATTTTTTATTTTGATTGCTTCTTAGTTGATATTTATTTGCTCACTCAAAAACCTAGCGTCTCAGCTCGAGTGGATGAAGTCACCATCCCTGAGGCCCTTGCTCTTGAATTGATTGAATAGGTTAGCCAATTGAGTCTACTGTTTATACGAACATACTACTATATTGGATTAGATTCAACAGTTTAGCTTGTTTTACTTGTACCAACATTTTCTTCTTGTTAGGCTGAGGTGGAAGTTGAACGGTTTGATCATCTAAAAGCTAGTAGGATGAAAGAGACAACTTTTAAGAAACAAACTGAGCTCAAAGATATATATGTCCGTGCTTATGTAATAATTGATCCAGAGGCTGCTCGAGAATAAATAATGACTTTGATTGATTCTGGGAACGTTGAACCATCTGAGTTATTGGCTGATATGGAAAATCAGATAGTACAACCAAAAGAAGAGTCCCTCAGCAGAAAAGATATAATGTTAGCTTATGAAGAGGTGAGTTGGCTTGAAGACTACAATCGGGTATTTATGTTTCTCTTTATTAATCGTTTTATAAAATTAGAGAACTAATCACCGAGACCATATAGATAAGGGATTTGCAAGTTTTAGCGTTTGTTGGGTCAGATGCCACCCAGTTATTTTATCTGGTTAGGTATGATAATTTAAACACCTTAGGTTGCCCTTGCTGTTTTGGCCTTGATTTGATTAGAATTTGTTTAGTTAGAGATTATTCTGAGTAATTTAGCTAATTACTTATGGATTCATGTGCTTCGACGCATGTTTCGAGTTGTTGAAAGTTCGATTCTGAAAATGCTCTGTTGGGTGCAAGATTTGTACATGTTGTAGTTGGTGGATCCACTGGTATGAGTAAGTTGTTCATAAGGTTTTAGTAGGTCTTTAAAGGATTCTATTTTAAGGAGAGTTCTTGAAATTTTTAGCGGATTTTGTCAAAGAACTGTATTGTGGATGTATTAGCTTTCACTTTTGAACTTGGAAGAATTAGAATTCTAGGCTATATATTTTTGGGCTAGAAAGAGGGGAAATGCTCTTGTGACTTTCTAGTAGAGAATGAATTTCTAGGGTTAGGGTTATGTTTAGGTTAGAACTTTGGTTACTGGGTGTTGAATGTTTGATGCTTTTGTAATGCGGCTGTAATGTTGAAAGAAAAGTTCAATTTTTTTTTTTGTTGCTTGGGTTTTGTGTTTTAGTAGTTTGGGAGATTGGGTATAGGATGTGATGGTGGTGCTGTGTAAATTAGATTATATTCTGTGGAGAGAAGATTGATTGGTTGAATTGATTTTCAATCCACTGCAACAAGAATGTATTTTTTTATCTGTCCAGCTGTTTTTCAGTGACATTATTATTGTTTGCTAGAGATGAGATTTTTCATTTTCCTGCTGCAGGTGGGTATGGCACATTGGAGGAGCTCTTGGAGGTCATCACTTGGGATCAACTTGGCATCCATGACAAACCTGTAAGCAACCAAAACCAAATAAAAAAACCAACCATGGATAACTTAGCTTGGTTTTCAGTTCTAGTGGGTATGGCAGGCCAACTCACTAACCTGGGTATTGTCGCCTGGGTGTCTAATTGTGTGGCCACTGCTCTTCAGTCTTTCTCATTGAGCTGGCCTGCAGCATTTGTCGTGCTTCAGCAACTTACTTCCTCATTCACTATATATTTGCTAGTCAGGCTGCTCATATAGGAGCTCTGTATTCTTCATTTCTTGCTATGCACTTGGTGGCTGGAGTTCCTGGTGTTTTGTCAGCACTGACTCTTGCATACAACACAAGCTTATTTGGTGGACTTAACCATTATAGTAGTGCTCAGGCTGCTGCATATTATGGAGGTACACAATTTACACATTTTTGTCTTCAATATTGAGCTTCTTATGCGTAACTTGGCTGCATTTGGCAATACATTAGAATGTTATTTCTCCATATTATTGCAAAAAAGTAACTGGGCATTTTTGGGGACTCCAAAAATTTCCAGGCATACACATGTAAAGAAAATGCCATGTTTTATAGAGCTTTAATTAGAATAGACTTCAATAGGGTGTGGATGATCTCCACTGTACTGAAATTCCTACCCTATTTTTGGTTATTTTTCTCACTTTGACTTAAAGTAGTTTAACAGCTTGTGAAATATGACTACAGGAACAACCAACTAGCTCATATTTTTTTTCACCAAAACTAACTACTTTTGTTGCATTGCCAATCCCACAATAATTTTTTAGGGAGTGTTCTAAGGAAAATTGTTGATGGGAAACTACAAAAAAATAAATAAGAGAAGAGGTGGGAGAGTAAGTGGGAAAACTTTTCCACCTTGAGGTAGAAGATGACGATGTCTTTTGGGAAATATTATTTGGGGTAAAAGAAATAATTTCCAAAATTTTTGAATAAACCAAGAAGGTGGAGATCATAATAAATTTCATGTTGTCGATTCTCTCTTTTTTTTTTTTTTTTTTTTTTTTTTTCCTATATGGAGGAGCATAGAATGTTTTTCCAAAATACATGGTCATCTTCAAGCTTTAAGGTGGAAAACTTTTTTCCTGCTTTCTCTCCCATCTCTTACCGTCTTTTCAAGTTTTCCAATGGCAAATTTTCTCCTTAAGTGAACACAGCTAGTGATATCATATAGCTAGGTTCTGTGACTAGTGATGTTGCTGGAGCAATGCGTGAGGCAAAACGGGGTCGTATTGATTTCAAAATTGACAAAACTTCCATTGTCCATGTAGGCCTTGGAAAGGTATACTAGTTTTTGTTTCAAGTGTGTATGAATTGTTTGAAGTTATTGCTAGTATTTGTTGATCTGCATCTGCAAGATGTTAGTTCAACTGAGTATTTGGAGCAGAGCAGAGCAGAGCATTGATTCTACTTGCCTTCCACTGATGATGAGAAATATTTGGCGAATTGCGCTTTTTATTTATTAATTTTAATCTTGTGGCGCTTTCCTTTTTACAAATATCCAGAAACAATGACTACTTCGCCTTCTCCTGTTAGGTCCAAACTAACTATTCATTTGCAAATCGTTAAATGTGATTTTGTTTCAGTTTTTTCAAAGTTTCAATAAAAGGTCACTTTAAATTTTATCAGATAGTAACATGGAGATTAAAACTTTTTTTTTTTCTGCAGATAGATGGAGTTTTGAGGCTCCTCAATTTGCTACTCCCTCCTTTATCAGTAAACACTGGAGATAATCCGGCGGTAACTGAAAGGGAAAAGCTTGTCCTGGATCAGCCTGAACTTTTGCAACAGTTTGGCATGGACATTCTTCCTGTCTTAGTCCAGGTTTGCTCTTTTATATTTGGATTTTGTATGTCAATGTTATTTATTATTATTTTGTTTATTATAACACCCTTACCCATTTCAATGACAGGTAGTTAGTTCTGGTGTAAACTTGAATGTTTGTTATGGCGCCATTTCTGTTATCAATAAAATATTGTACTTCAGCAGATCTGATATGCTTCCTGACTTACTCGAGGAAACAAACATTTCAAGGTAAAGAAGAAAATTTCCCTCAGCTTTTTAAACATCAACAAGCTTGAGCCAAACTAATTTCATTTGCCATGTCACAGTTTTCTTGCTGGTATGTTTACGAGGAAAGACAACCATGTTTTGGTGTTGGCACTATGTGATCCGCAAGATTTTCTTCCTGAAACCGACTTTTCTACTGTGAGTGATTATCAGCGATCATTATGGCAGAATTTTTTTTGTTCATTGACTGTGTGACTTCCTCATAATTTGAATTCAAGCACTATATATGATACTTCTCTTGTTCTTATTTGGCTTCAGTTTTAAAACACCTGCACAAATTGCAGTTTAAAACACCTGGTTTATCAAAACTTTTATTATGATTGAAGCAAATACCGATTTTTATCCTACATTTATCCCTGCACAGCTATGCTTTCATGTCTTGGGAAGCACATTCAAACTGTAAATGGCCTTAGACCAAACTAGATTATTTACTAACTGAGCGCCATATCTTCAATTAGTTTGGCCAATGAGGTTGCTTGTACAAGTTAATTAGTAATTAGAAATCGTAAGAATGTAAAGCTCTATTTCTTGTATTTGACTATATGTCTTCCAGGTGCTATAAAGAAGGAACTTGCTGCTGCTATGAAGAAGGTTAGTAGCTTATTCCTCGTCTAGGAAAATTTCTATTGCAAAAGTTTGTTACTTCTAATTGGTTCTAAAGGCTACTATATGAGTTACAGATAGCTGAGAGACGTGATTTGGAGAGGAAGGCTTATTCCAAGATGTTCCAATAGCATTCAGGCAGTCCCTTGGTATGATATTTACTTTGTGACTGTAAAAGTTATTGGCGATTGCATTATACTTAAACAGTTCCTTTGGGATTTGCTATATAGTATCAAAGACACCATTCTCCAAACACATCAATGTGTGAGTTATCTATTGACCGACATCGTAAAGAGGCAATTGGTTCAGGTTTTCCATGTTGCCAGCAGCCAATAGATTGACGACGGATTATCAGGTATTGATCCTTTTTCTTTTCACCCTTGATGGAATACAAGTAGATTAGTTAGGAATTTTTTTTTTTGAAAGCAAACGGGTTTCAAGGATCCCCAAACCTTTATTTTAAATATAAGATGAATCAAAATACATCACTTGTTACATTTAAGATCCCAAAACCTATAGGTAAAAACATAAAAGGGCATCAAACTCGGTTCCTTCATTCGACTTCTCGATGATCAAATGTGCTAGTACTGGTATAATTAATTATTTATATGTTTCCGATAAAATGTTACTTTTCCAGGTTTTGTAACTGATGAAAGGAAGCTGTCAGAACCCTTGTGAGAATACAAACACACAGACACAAGACAGGCTTGAACCAATTTTTCTTTCGAATAATGTCCATTTTATTGAGGGATTGTAGTATTCTGTAAATGGCTGTATTCTAAATTTTCTGGAGCTATCGGAAAAATTTACTTATTTTGCGTACGAGATAACTTTTGATTTTATGTAAAATGGACAGTTTCTTCTTGATGATTTTCTTCGTGTAGCTGCCTTTTGATTTTCTCAACTGCTCTGAGGGCCTGCGATCAACTGCAAGTGCCTTGTTTGCTTTCACAGGAGCTCTTATTTCGTTTCTATTTGTATGCTTCATCATTCTTGGATCACCATCTCCTGCCACAAACTTTTTATGCATCACCTGGTGATATTGCAATCTGAGAGGTGGTTGATACTTACCTATGAGATGTAATAAAAAGTCACTTGATAGCAAAAAAAAAAAAAAAAATTTGCCACGGCTTAAAACCGTGGCTAACTATTGCAACGGCTCAGAACCGTGGCCATGAGTTGCCACGGCTTATAATCGTGGCTAAACTTTTGCAACGGCTTATAACCGTGGCTAACATTTTTGCAACGGTTTATAACCGTGGCTAAATCATCAACCGTCCTTGAGCATAAAACCGTTGCTAATATTTTTGCCACGGTTTTTAGCCGTTACTGGGGATTTAGCGACGCCTCTACAGCCCACGGCTCTAAGCCGTGACAATGGGTTACCCCCACGGTTTAAAACCGTGGCTAATGGGTATTTTTGGTGTAGTGTCAGATAGCGATGAGACTGAGTCGGCTTCGGAGGTAGGGCCGGAAACTATAGCTATCAAGGATTTAGAGTTGGGGGTGCAATCAGGTGAAGAAACTAAGAAAACAAAAGTTAAAATGGTGGTGCTTCCGGTCACGCGCCGTAAGACAAATAAGGGTGCTTCTTCCTCCCGCGTTGAAGATGATTGAAAACCTTTTGTTTTGGAATGCTCGAGGGGTTGGTAATAGAGCCACAAAGAAATGATTAAAAAATATGGTAAAGGAAAATAATGTTAGAACTCTTATGATAGCAGAGCCCATGATTAAAGCTAGCAGATATATGGAGGTTGACAATAAAATTAAGCTTGCGGGTTTCGCCTCTAATGATACAGTTGGTGGAAAAATATGGATATTATGGGATGCTGCACTGGATCTCTCAATTGTGGATATGTCGGACCAGATCATTCACTGTCAGGTAACGAATCTACTCCAAGAGTTTATTTAATTTCTTTTGTTTATGCTAAATGCTCGGTTGAAGATAGAAGGGAACTTTGGTCAAATATGATTACTCATGCTTCTAATCATGACCTACCATGGATGGTTGGTGGGCATTTCAACACTTTTTTAAATTCACAAGAAAATATTGGGGGAGTGGAGCCATCCTTGTCTAGTATGTCTAATTTATCAGATTGTATTGAAAATTGTGGATTGATTGACTGTGGCTTCACGGGACCTAGACTCACATGGTGTAACAATAGGCATGGAAGAGACCGTATATGGGCTAGACTTGATAGAATTTTTGTTAATTCGGCATGGTTTACAATATTGGCTAACCCGAAAGTGGAACATCTCAGTATAAACTTTTTCTGATCACTCTCCGCTACTGGCATCCATGCCTACTCAGGTGTGAACATGTTTTATCCCATTTAGATTCCTTAATATGTGGATGTCACATCCTGAGTTTCTAGATCTGGTCAGAGGAACATGGTTGTCTGATTTAGATGATATGAGACCAATTGACAAAATTGATGTTAAGCTTAAAATGGTGAGAAGGGCTCTTATACAGTGGAACAAGACGGTATTTGGTAATGTTTTTAGTAGATTGAGATCTCTAGAGGATGAAATGCAACAATGGGAAACTATCCTTCTGGCGGGCTGGGAAAATATTAGTAATAATGGCCTTGATGTGGCTGCAAACTGGGACATTAATGCTTATTGTAATCTGAGTCGTTGTCAGGCGGAGTAGAGATTAGCTCTAAAACAAGAGGAGCTTTACTGGATTCAGAAGTTAGGAGAAAAAGAATACAGTGAGGGGGATGCTTGTACAAAATATTTCTTTGCTTCCACTAAATCCAAAAAAAAAGAAGGGCCATCTCTCAGATCTCTTTGCCAGGTGGTAGGACTATTTCAGATCCGGGTGAAATCCTTGAAAAAGCAAATAATTTTTTTCATAGCCTTTTGTCTGCCCAAGGAGACCGTGTGCTGGATTCAGAACTACTAGATTGCATTCCGACGACCATTACGACAGTTAGGTGTGATGCATTGGTCAAAAGGCCTTCGTTGGAGGAAGTAAAGGATGCTGTCTTTGATATTCCAAAAAATAGTGCCCCTAGCCCGAACGGTCTTACTGCTGGTTTTTTTCAGACATGCTGGGACCTGGTGAGTATTGATATATGGGAAGCGGCTATACAGTTTTTGGAGGGGGAGGCTCTTCCGACGTCTTTTTCTGCAAACTTCATGGCTTTGATCCCGAAAAAGGAAAATCCAGGTTTCTTCTCTGATTTTCGCCCTATTAGTCTGTGCAATGTCATCTATAAAATTTTCAGTAAAATTATTTGCAATAGATTGACATTGGTATTACCAGAATTGATCTCCTTGGAACAAGGGGCATTTGTTAAAGGAAGGTTTATTGGAGAAAATATCAGCCTAGCACAGGAATTGGTAAGAGATATCCATAAAAAGGTATTTGGAGGTAATGTTGTGCTGAAGATTGACATGGGAAAAGCCTATGACCGACTAGATTGGAATTTTTTGTTCGTGGTGCTCAAAAGATTTGGTTTTAATACCATATTTTGTCATATTATTTTCAACTGCATAGCTTCTTGTGGTTTCTCAATTCTGCTACAGGGAGCTTATAAAGGTTCTTTTAAATTCACAAGAGGCTTAAGGCAAGGGGATCCTCTCTCACATTTTTTATTTATCATCGCCTTAGAGGTTCTGAGTAGGGGCTTGCAAAGGGCTTTCAATACAGGAAAAATTGGGTATTATTATACGCCTAGGGCCTGCAGTCCTGTTTCGCATCTACTCTATGCAGATGACATTTTAATTTTTTTAAAAGGGAGGAAATCTTCAGTTCAGGGGTGAATGGAACTTCTGAAAAAATACTGCAATGCTTCAGGTCAGAAAATTAATGAAGGAAAAAGCTCATTTATGGTGGAAGACAATGTGGTAGTGGAAAGAATTGTGGCTTTGAAAAGGTTTACATGATTTAAATTTAAAGGTTCTCTTTTGACTTATTTGGGAGGTCCAGTGTTTCAAGGGAAAGCAAAACTTTCCTACTTTGAAGAATTGATTGACAAAATTCAAAGACGTATTCAAGGATGGAAAGTAAAATTGTTATCGCCTGGCGGGAGAATGGTCTTAATTAAGCATGTTCTAAGCTCAATTCCTTTTTACATTCTAAGCGCCATGTGTACCCAAGAAAATTATCACAAGAATTAATAGACTGTTAGCAGATTTCTTTTGGGGGGACTGTGAAGGTAGGTTGAAGAAAAAATGGGTGTCATGGGACAAGATTTGTTTGTCAAAGGAGGAAGGAGGTTTGGATGTCAGAAACCTGACAGTGGTGATGAAGGCCTTCCGTGTTAAAGCCTTATGGAAACTTATTTCTTCTGATACTCTTTGGGCTTCTTTTATGAGAAATAAATACTGGTTGCCTAGAGCTCCGTTGAGTGGACAAGTTGTGAAATGTAGGGCTTCCCCATTTTTTAAGGAGATCATGTCTTGTAAATCGTTAACTATGAGCAATTCTTTTTGGCGTATTGGCAGGGGTAACATCAGCTTCTTTGAATAAAACTGGAATCTTGTGACATCTTTCAAAAGATCGGAGGATTTTATCAATTGTGGGTTTTGGCCCACGGTTAGGGAAGTGATAATGGGAGATTACAAATTGGTCAATCCAGTTCTCAGACAGCTGACACATGACCTATTCACAGATAGGTTGCGAGGTAAGAAATATGGTGATGACGGGTGTGTTTGGGAGCCGGAGCCGGATGGTCTGTTTTCCATTCATTCTGCATACGAATTGCTACGAAAGAAGAGGGTGAAAAATGAACTAAATAAAAAAATTTGGCAAAAAATTATCCCGTCAAGAATCTCAGTTTTTGTTTGGAAACTTTTGAACAGAGGTGTGCCAGTGGACGAGGAGCTGCATCGATGCAGTTTTAGCCTCGCATCGAGGTGTAGGTGTTGTGCTAATCCAAGGACGGAGTCTTTGAACCATTAATTTCTGGAGGGCAATTTGGCAGTAAAAGTATGGAGTCATTTTGATGGGATATTTGATGTGCATGTAAGGAAACAACTGAGATCTCCACAGTGCTGCATATTTGGTTCAAAAGGGCCAAGATGACCACGCAATCAGGTGTGTTATACTTCCTCACTCCTATGTTTATTCTATGGGAAATCTGGAAGCAAAGATGTAAGGCTGTCTATGAAGATATTACCCCAAATTATGCATTTGTGATTTTAAACATTAGGCGTAATTTGAGGTTAGCTAATACCTTTATCATCCCGAAACAATCTAGTTGGAATAAGGCTCCTTTAAGGGCACTTGGGTTACACGAGATCCCGGTTAGAGGTAGTTTTTTTAGGATTGTATATTGGTCTCCTCCTCGTGCATATTTTGTTGCGCTTAATGTTGATGGTTCCTCTCAAAAAAATAAAGCGACAGGAGGCGTGATTATAAGAGACCCAAAGGGTCTTTGTGTGGTTGGAAAACAATTGTTCTTTGGGGAAGGATCAAACAATAAAGCTGACGGGTTGGTCCTTGTGGAAGGTTTGCATATTTGTTCCTCATTGGGGTTGAGAAAAGTAATGGTTCAATTGGATTCGAAACTTGTTTGTGGTTGGTTTAGGGAGACCTTTAAAATTCCATGGCATCTGAAAAATATTTTCAGAGAAATTAGGATGATGATAGAAAAAATGTTGATAGAGTGCAAACATATTTATAGAGAGGCCAATGCGGTTGCGGATGCGCTAGCTGACAAAGCGCAAAAAGATTGCAGGACTATCACCTTTGGAGATAATGATTTACCTAGGCGGATTGCGGGGTTGGTTTTGCTCGACAGTTGCCACATGGCTTATGTTCGTCATGGGTATGAATAGAGGATTTTATGATGGCAATAGGCAGGGTATTGTTATTGAATTGGAGCGCCGTGGATGCGTCGCAGCAATGGCTGATTTGTTTGGTGCTGCTGCCAGTAACTTTGGCTCAGCAGGGCGCTAGACAGGGTGCTCTGTTTGGACAGAGTGCTCTGTCTGGATGCACCCTGTTCCACTACTTGAGCTGCTGTTAGGGAGCAAGGTTTCTTCCACTGTTTCGGAGCGCCGGTGTTGCGTTTTTTGCATGGTCGGTGGTGCTAAGAAATTGGACAAAGTTGCTGTCCTGGGTAAGGGCTGGATAGAGCCTGAATGTCATTGTGTATTCTGGTGCGACGTGGGGATTTTGTCCTACGTTTTGGTGGTCGAATTGCTGGCTACAAATGATTGGGGGAGGGCTGGAATGTGCGCAGCAGTTTGGCAAAATTTTATTCATGGTACATTACTTTTGGAGTTTGATTGTTGCTTGAATTCCAATGTTGTCTGGATTGCTTGTTTTGGCTGCTGCTATGGCGTGACTGTGTGCTGGAATTTGGCAATGGAATGGGCTAAAGTCAGCCGTGCAGGGTTTTATTGCTTACAAGTTTATGGTTGCAAGTTGGTTTTGAAAGTTTGTCTTGATTGCAAGTTGCAAATTGTTGCAAGTTGTCTTTCTTGCAAGTTGCAAGTAGGAGTTTGCATGATGCAAGTTTGTTGAAGTTTGCAAGTTGTTACAAGTTTGCAAGATACAAGTTTTGGTATTTGAGCAAGTTGCAGGCAAAGAAAATAGTTGATCAAGTTCTCCAGCTTCGGAGAAATGGCACTTCCTGAGAAGTGGTTTCCTTAAATGGTTTTGCATATAGTTGCAACTTCCTTAAGTATGACCGAATATGCCAAGAGACCATGAGAAAGTAACCGAAACTGGATTTGAGATTGAATTGTTCATATTATGGATAATTGATGTTTTTGAGAGCTATGTAACAATCGGCATGCCATAAGCAACCTGTATTTCAAACCATCAAGTTTGTGTCCCAGCTCACAGTTCAACAGAGCTCATGGTATAGTCCATTTTAGGGTGTCAAATATGTCGACATAGCTGTCTTGGTCAGATTATAAGTTGGCCACCATGGTTCTTCTTTACTCCATTCACTTTAAACATTCAATATTTTCTATACTACCCTACCAAAACAAGCTACACCTGCCTTGATGCATTGATATTTGTAAAGGAGGGGGGGGCACTTTTTCAGGCCCAACAACTCTCATAAACATCACCTCTCTCCAAAACATGCCTACTTGATAACAATTCCAATCTTAGGATGTGCCTGGTTCTAAAGAATATTCTAGAGAAAACCACCAGAAAATGAGCAAAAGAGAGAATGGAAATTTTGAGGTGAGGATGACCTTCACCCTCAATTTTTTTCTTCTTCTCAAAACTATGAAAATCATATTCGTAGATGTAGAGCTAGGAATGTTTTCATAGACTGGAAAGATTGCGGTCCTCTTCAATCTCAAATGTTCATCCAATCTCAAATGTTCATCTTTTACCACTTTCTTTCCTCTTCCTTCTTTGTTTTTTTTTTGGGTATCACATATTCAAGAATTTTTTCTTTCGACACAGCCTAGTATTTCTCTACAGTATATTTTTTAAATAGAGACTTCTGTTTTTACCCTATATGTAAAATTCTACTTTTTTTCTTGTAGTCAATTATGTATGAGACAAATGTCCAACACTTTAAAAGCTAACTCACCTATCACTTGTGAATCCGGATCTGTTTCAATGCTCATTAATTGTTTGCCTGAAATGAAAAAATAAAATAAATAAATTTGAATCGAACTCCAGATAAATGAATATCGATTCATTGAATAAATCCTACCTTCTCCAAGACTCGTATGTTCCATGAGTCATTCTTCTGGACAAAGTGAGGCTCGCCAACAACATAAGGAGGTGGATGAGCATCTCTCAAGAGTGGAAGCCTAGCTGGGGCATATTCATCATCACTGTCACAATAGATTCCATGATCTGGCCCAAGCGCTCTGAGAATGACTGACAATAAGATTGAAAATCACTGCATCAAGTAAAAAATTTAGGTACAACCTTTTACTTGTAAAGATCTAAATGACTTGGAATATAATAGATTTACTGCAAATCTAATTTTAGGTTGTGTGACTCTTAAAATCGAATACCCTTGGGACAAAAATGCGGCCACACGAACCTGAGCAGCCACAATTGACAAGCCTATCCATTTACAAAAATCGAAGTCCGACTTCACAATTTTTTTAACTCCTCAAACTTCCCCGTAGGATCCTTAGGAAAATCCTGATGCAAGAGTAAAGCAATAAAACTTTAAATGCCATTACTCAATTCATTAAAAATTGGATTAAGTGAAACGAGAAAGTAGCATAGGACACATGCTATGCTACCACAAGAAACGATGATATACCTTCTCCCAATCGTGGTTCAGAAACACGTCTGCAGTAACTGCAGCTTCCGCGACTACAAGTAAAAAGACAAATACCATATACTGTTCATTTGCAGTCAAGAAAAAACAGTAATGCAACAGGTTTTACACTCGAAAACAGGGACTCATGTAACTCAGAATAACAACATACTTCTTGGAACATTTACTAGAAAAGACAAATTATTACATAGCATTTTTGCCAAAGTGCTCTAGAATGATAATAAATAAGATTTCATCAGTTATGAGCAATCTGTGCCTTCTTATACGACACAAATTATGCATACGTTTATTTATCAAGTATTAATCCTGCAGCCTTGCGATACATGATAAACGTTATCATACCGATTCCAAAACAACTAAGCTTTTGTAGTCAACATAAGTACCAAAATCTCACTCCAGAACGCTTCTATGAAAAAAAGAATGTTTCAACAAATTAGGCCTAGATGGACTCGTGCTAAATATCAATAATATCAAAATATAAGTTGAAGAATATATCACATAAGCAGTGAATACTATTATTTGAACTTAAAGAATTGAACCAATGATTTGCCTTAACATGCACTTTTGACCTAAAGCGTTTCATTGGTAAAACACTATATTGGCGAGGATAAAACTGTATTGTCAACACAATGCTTGAAAAATAGCATGGCATAAGATTTCAGATTGGGGGTATAAAATCATTGACAAACAAGACAATATCTCAATTGCCAGAGTGAAGCTTTAGTATTATCTACTGAGGAATATTTCCATAAAAGAGCTTACATAAAATGATCAACATAGAAGAATGTCTAACAACATATAAACAACACATTGAATCAATATAAGCCAATATTACAACATTGTCATAGAACAAGATTATATATCTATAACAAACAATGGAGCTTTTCTTTTCAAATTAAATGTAATTTAGAGAACTAAACTATGCAAATGGCACCAGATTCACCCATTGGAATCGGATAATAAGGATACACAAGAAAGGCAATGACCGTTTGCAGTCTCGGCAGCAATATGACCCGAGTATGTTATAACACACAAGCAAACTTCAATGCCTAGAAAAGCATAGAAGCTGCTACAATTGAGACACTTTGTGCAACTTATTATCAGAATACTTAGGCAATTAGCTGGAAATTTCATATGGAATTTTCAAATAGTATATTCCATCTCTTAATAAGGAGGAATTGTTCCCTTATTTTTGTAAGTTGGTTAATACTCATAAAAAGGAAAACAGATTGAACCAAATTACAACATGGGAATGAAAAAGGTATTTTTTGTTTTAATTCAAAATTTTCATATACCTGTACTCAAAAAATAGCTTTCTGCCATCAATAACAAGACCATCTTCTCCAATTCCATCAATCATTGAACGCGCTGCTCCCTGTTTCATACAGATTAGCTTTCCGATATCCAAAAGATGGAATAAGCAAAAGCAGGCTTGATTACGTGGGCAGATACCACAGAAGGAAAATCAATGAAGGCAAATCCACGAGAGAGGCCGGATTTTTGTTTTTTTATTACACGCACATGACGAAGGGGTCCCCATTCAGCCTAACAATAGCAACAAATCAGAAACCAAATGACATACAAGCATAAAAGCTATGCTTACAAACATTTTAAAAAAAGAATGAAAATAACAATGAAAATAATCAAGTTTAACAAATCTAAAAAACTTTTTCTCTATGATTGTGGCTTTCTAGTCTTGATATGGTTTGACTCGCATATACGTGTTATGTCTAGATTTAGTCTTGAAACCATGGGAGAACTCCTTAATGTACTTAAAATGTTACTAACAAACATCAATGCCAGTGACATATTCTCACTGCTTTTAGTTGAAAGAATAAAGTAAAGAAACCATTTGGCATCACCAACAAGTTGTAATTCTACAACTGAAAAAAAAAAAGAAAAAAAAAAAGACAAGGAATCGATTCAGATAAAAAAAACACACATCAATATCATATCATCCTCTAAAACACTAACCAAGCAAGATAAAGAAACAACTAAACAGAAGGAAAGTACTACTGAAGTGCCATTTATGGTGCATCAAGACATGTAACACCAAAATTCACAACTCACAAAATAAAGACAGGATCTCATAAAGTGGCATTGGTGGTCTAACATGTTAACTTAATTGTGTAGAGGGAGGAAAGTCGAAACGAAGAAGAAATTAGATAGATTACCTGAAGATGAGATGGAGGAGAGCAGGGCGTGATGGATCTGTTGTTGGCTGCGATATGGACCTGTGGTTGGCAACGTGAAGAGAAGGTTGTAGAGATGGTGTTTATTGTTTGCGTGGAGGAAGAAGGAAATGAAAACTCTTTAATTGGTCTGTGGATTTATCACTCCCCGATGTCTATCTCTCAATCTCTTTAGTCTCTTTAATCTCTTTAAGGAGAAGGAGATAACAACTCTTTAATCTGTCTCTCAATCTCTTTAATTGGTTGTGGAGGAAGAAGAACGAGAAGGAGATGAGAGCTCGTAATTCTTAAGTTAAAGAAAAATTGGGGACTTTCAATAACCCTAGCTCCAAATCAATTGAGAAATGGAAGAAATAGATAAATAGAGAGGAAAAGCTAGACAAAATGGAGAGAGTAGAGAAGAAGACTGAGAGATGGATAGACAGAGTGGGAGAGAGGGCAACAACATGAGCGATAGGGAAGGAAGGAGGGAGTTGTGTTCTATTTTTGCTTTTGGTGAAAAGAGACGAGCGGTTTTCCAAAAATTTTGAGCAAAATCATAGCGGTGTCATTTTTTCAATCGCCCGCTAGTTATTCCATAGCATTTTAATAATGCAATGTGATTAAAACTGCTCTTATCATAGCACAAGTATTAAAAACGCTATAGTCAAATGCTATTAATAGCCAATTGTGGTGTAGTGTGAGTCGCCATCATTCTTACAAAGAATCCAAGGCGAACTTTGTGGACCAATTCACCCTGCTAGTGGACATTTTAGATATTACATGGTTTTAATCGATGCTTCCACCTTTCTACTCGTAATCTTGCATTTGCGAGATTTCTACAACAAATAATTCAACTTAGAGCTCACTTATCAGACCACCATATTCAATCTGTTCGCCTTGATAATGCGACAAAATTTACGTCACAGGTGTTTCGAGATTTTGTATATCCATCGAAATTGTTGTTGAACATTTAGTCCCACATATTCATCAACAAAATGGTTTAGCAAAATCTCTGATTAAATGACTCTAACTCATTGCTAAACCTTTGCTTATGTAGTCTAGCCTACCTACTAGTGCTTGGGGACATGCTATCTTGCATGCTGCTAAGTTACTTCGCCTTTGTTCCTACCATCAATATTAACCTTTACAACTTGTGACTGGTTATCAACCTAATATTTCACATTTACGTAAATTTGGTTGTGCCGTACATGTTCCTATACCACCTCCGGTGCGTACTAAGATGGGTCCCCAACGTGAGCAATAGTGACTAGATGTTCAGATGTATTATTGTTATCTTCCCTTTGCATCAAATGTGTCTCTGTGGTTTTAAGGGAGGCTCGATATTTCTCAACTGCTTCTTTTGATGAACGACAGACACGTGACCAGTGTCCATGTTTACCACATCGATAACAAGTATAATCTCAAGATGAAGTTGCAGTGTCCACGGAGATTGCTTGTAGACAAAACCTGTCCACAGTTTGATCGAAATTATTTTTCTGCACGTGCTTTCTCATCAATCATGAATGAACTTTTTGCAATATTAACTTTCTCGCCTGAAGCCTGACAATATCTATCTAAAAACTGCATACATCATTCAATGGACTTTTTCCTGCCGTTCAAAAAGATCAATGAATCATCAGCATACAAAAGGTGGGTGATCAGGGTGGCCATCCTGAGAGTATGATAAAAGCCAATTTCTCCTCTAGGAAAAGCCCGAGAGAGCCCTCTGCTTAGTACTTCTGCCGCAATAACAAAGAGAAAAGGGGAGAGAGGATCCCCTTGACGAAGACCCCTCGATGATTTAAAATATCCGTCATACCTGCCTTGCATCAACACCGAGAACCCGCAATGTGTAATGTAGTTAGAAATCAGATGACATATTCTGTAATTGAATCCAAATCTGCGCAAAACTGTCAAGAGGTATCACCATTCAATTCAGTCATACGCCTTTTCCATGTCCAATTTAAATATTATATTATTTCCATTAACCTTTTTCTCAATCTCTCTCATCAGTTCTTGTGCCAACCCTATGTTTTCTGATATGAGTCTTCCCTGAACAAAAGCCCCTTGCTCTAGCGAGATAATATTTGGGAGAAGCTTGGCCAATCTCAGACTAAGAATTTTGCTGAAAATTTTATAGACCACGTTGCAAAGACTAATAGGCCTAAAATCAGAATAAGAGATAGGTTCTTAAATTTTAGGAATAAAAGCCAAAAAATTGGAAGAAAAGGTACTTGGCATCGCATGGCAAGCAAAACATTCCTTCGCAGCTTCCCAGATGTCCATCCCAATAATATCCCAACAATTCTGAAAGAATCCAGCTGTGAAGCCGTCTAGGCCCGAGGCACTATCATGGGGAATACTAAAAATTGCTTTCCTGACTTCCTCTAACTCATGCATCTGCATGAGTAAATCACAATCATCCTCTTGTATCAGACTCGGAATGCAATCCATGAGTTCTAGATCATCTTTGTGCTCTCCCGATGACAGCAAGGATCGGAAAAAATTATTCGCTTCCAAAATAATATTTCTCGTATCCGTGATTAAGTTCCCCGACAAATCATGAATTTTGGTAATCGCTATTCTTTTCTGTTTGGCTTTGACTGTGGCAAAAAAGAATTTAGTACAAGCATCTCCTTCCTTAAATTCCTTTTCACCTGATTTTTGTTTCCAGTAAATTTCTTCTCTCACCAGCGCCAGTTTAAGTTCAGCCTGACATCTGTTCAAATTAGTCATATCACTTGGATCCCAACCCTGCATTAGGCTGAATTCCAGTCTTTCAAATTTACCTTCCAACCTTCTAATAGTACTGAAAATATTACCAAAAATTTCTTTATTCCATATCTTTAAAGCTCCTCTAAGGCGCTTCAGTTTGGAAGCCACACTATACATAGCCACATTGCCTTCTCCGTCCGCATTCCGAATTCTGTCAACAAACCCTAAGAACCCGTCATGAGTTAGCCACTTACTTTGAAATCTGAAAGGAGACATACCTGCCCTTTGTGACAATCGCAAAGAAAGTAACAAAGGTGCATGATCTGAACAAGCTCTAAGTAAATGATCAACCCGAGCGTGCTGCATTACTGATAACCAGTCTGCATTCCCCAGAAAACGATCCAATCTAGCCCATGTTCTGTCCTCCCCTCTTTGATTGTTAGTAAGATTATCACAGAAACACCAAGATCGGACTTGAATTTCTTAGTGAAGATCGATGATGGAAAAGGTGATTTTGGCAGGTTTGCTAGGAATGACATTGAAGATATTGATGATGAGAGAAGGGAGATGATACACAAGAAGAGTAGGTTGGAGGAATATAGACCGTGCTTTTTCCAAATAACTTTGGTTGGTATTACCTTGTCCGATCCAATGGGAAAAAACACCATTCACCTTATCTGACCAAGTTCTCCAATTTATCATAAACCAAGCAAACTTGCTTAAGATGGAGTCAAATCTTGGTCCCAAAATTTTGCTGTGGTGATTGATATAATTTGGAAAAGTAGAAATAAGTTGATATTCAACCATAGCGAGTGGTCCATCGAGAAGAAGGAAACGCTATTCTTTAGATCAACCTAATAATATAGATCAAAACTAGCTCCAAGTACATGGAAGTTGCAGCTCTTGTAGCAGTTCTTGACACTCCTCTTTCAAGTGGAATAGGATCTAGGCAACTAAATATAACAGCTAGGCTGAAGAAGGAATGAGCTTCAAAAATACAAACTCTTTTTTGGTGTTTTGGATTTGGGGTGTCCAGTTGTAATGTTGCGGTGATAAAGGTAACCACATTATAGTATTAGAGGCACCACACAGAATTTTCATAAATTTGGGTACCATTGTGTTATTAGAGGCACTGCAGGCTACCGACCCCAAACCATCAATTTCATTTGCACTAGGCACAATTATAGGGAGGGCCATAAAGTGCTTTAATTGGAAATTAAGGCAAACTTCGATAACATTTGGGAATCAGGATTTTGCAACCATATTGCAATCAGGGTGATGTCGCACGATTTGTGAGAATGATGTATTCCTCGAAATACATGCAAGCATTCTCAGATCATGACACATCATCACCCTGATTGCCAAATCTTGGTTCCCTAGCAAAGTTCGGCCAAATTTACTCCTATTTTTCGTAACAAAGAACATAACAAGAAAAAACATTGTAAATTGTCACTTTCTAAACCCTTGAACATGTGGAGAGATGAATAACTCTACTATCTCTAAAGAAAAGACTATTTAGAGTAACTACCTCACATTTTGGACAATTCGGACCACAATTTATTTTTAAAATAATTTAGCTTGATTTTAACTTTAAAGGGTATTAAATTTTTTTTTTACAATTTATTCAACTTTAAACAAAATTAATGTTGATTATTTTAAATTTAATAACTACCTACTACTCAAACCCACTATGAATTTTTTTCTATGATTAACAAAACAATAATTATGTCATTATGTTCATAAAAAGAAAAAAAAAATGATGTTATTTCAAATCTTCATATTTGATTAATGAAACTACATAAAGTCTCCATTTATGATTTTATAAACTATACAAAATTATGGGATATAAATTCACATTGATGAAACAACCATCAAATAAAATGTAAACGGAAATTAAAAAAAAAAAAGAATCTATCAAACTTTATTCCGACCTCTTTTGATTGCCTAACTATATATACTATTGCTTTTCCTGTATTCTATATGTAAAGTTAACGGTGATCTGAGGGTTGATAGCACTGCAGTGTGTGCATTCCAGATTTATAAGATTTATGTAAGACTTTATGGTATATTTTAATAGTTAAAATGTTCATTGTCATTCATATATTAATTTTATTTGATGAATTATTTGCTTTTATGCAACATATTTACATATTCTAACATGTGTATTGTGTGTGCAACAACTTGGTTTTTTAGAAAACAAACTTGGATTGATTGCTTACAGATGTTGGTGGAAAAAATTCAATGTATATGAATTAATATAGTTGTTGGACACATATATTTTTAACAAGAAAAACTCATCCCTAGACTATATATATATATATATATATATATATATATATATATATATATATATTGATGTCAAATTTTATTTTATTATGCATGCACAATGCGCACACGGATTTACTAATGACTTTTGCATAACATGAAGTTTTAAAAAATCTAAATACAACCAAGTTATATCTTACTAAATGTATATAAAACTAGAGAAATCAAAAGCTGCGAGTTTACGTTGGATATAGTGTTGCCATAAAAGCACTTGCTGCAAAAATAAGTGCTCATCTGTTCGTTTTATTGATGTAATTATGAGATATCGATGAGAACCTACTTTTCGATCAATCCATAAGTTACACTGAGGATTCAACAGGCTGCAAGCAATGGTTTGCAAGGATTCAAGGGCTGCGAGTTCATAAGGATTCAAGGGCTGCAAGCAAGGGTGGGTTTTACTGTTCGCAAGGATTCAAGGGCTGCAAGCATGCCATCAAGGGCTTGCAAGGGCTGCGAGCATTTTGTCAAGGGTTGCGAGCATTCCGTCAAGGGCTGCGAGCAGGGGTTTTTCGGCTCGACAAGGGCTGCGAGCAATTTTCGGATCAACAAGGGCTGCGAAGGGGATGTTGTCAAGGGCTGCTAGCGGCTTCCGTAGTTCTTGCTTGACAGTGAATTGATTGAAGATAACAGTTGATTATAGAAGTAATTAAGTGGTTAAAATCGAAGGGAATGAGTGTGGTAATACGAAGACCTTAGGTGGTTTCTTCTTGTTTGAATCAAGTGTGAAGTTTTGGGCTAAGGTTTTTTTGGAATCGAATATGGGAATTTGGTTAGGGTTACAGCTTGAAAAGGCTGTGAGAGCAAGCAAAGATAGCTTCACTGCCAGTTGAAAATTAAGGAATCGATGGATGATGGTGGAGAAGGAGTCAAACAGATGTGGTGTTTTCCTCTTAATCATGGTTGGCTGGCACCCTGGAACCAAGACTTGAGAGTTTCAGGCGATCTCGATGGCAAGGGCTGGTTAACTCTGGCAAAACTGGTGACTAAGGCAACTATCAAGCATCAAAAGCAGCTGATACCCAAACCTCAAACATCCAAAACCAAGACTTCTCTCACCTAGCAGCCCAGAGTGAATCCCCTTCCCTGTCCTAGGTTTTATGCTGAAGTGGTTTCAAACAACAATTTCTGTTATCCCAATTCCTCAACTATCAGGAAGGAGTCGGAGAAATCGGCTAATATTAGGCACGATTCTCCACTTGATTTCCTCTCCAGAGTTTTTGGGGTACCTTTTCTTCAGGTGGAGCATCTTGTTGAAGTTAATGGGGTCAATTTTGCGAGGACAACGACTGACTCCAAGATCTGTTGGTCACTGGCGGCGATGTCGGGTGGACAAGCTGCCTTACTGGTGTTTGTTAATACCAAACAGAGGGTTGGCAGTCAGCAGCAGCAAGTTTGGAAACCCAGAGCTCAGGTCTTTTCTGAAACATCTCTCTGACAGGTCGTATAGTCAGAGCAACCCCCATTGGTGCAACTGAGTCTTATTCCAAGTGGTGAAACTCGGCGGCCTCGACTTCTCGACCGAGTTCGTTACATAAGGGGAAAGGTCTTTTGGTAAACTCTCCGACCCAGGTATATAAGTAAGAACATTGTGTTGACTCACTGGATGTTGTATCGGAAGAGGGACTTCGATTGGAAGGGGAGCATATCAGAGCTGACGATAGAGTCCAGAAACAAAAAACTACTACTCATCGGATCTCGTATCTCGAGGTAGTAGAGAATGACCTTTTCAATTTGGACCCTCTTCTGAACAAGTTTGCAAAACAAGAGAATAGGGCTCGTAAACAAGCCAAAAAGGCGTAAAGAGACCGATATTTCCTTTGGGTCAATTTATCAGGCTTCCCAACTAGGTCCTCTCTCATGTCAAAACAAAGGCAAGTGAAAGTCGAACATTTCTAAGAATTTAGGGCGGGTGGAATAATCGGATGCTAATGTTGAATTGGAGCATAAGTTAAGTTCTGACCCGATCCAGGAAAAAATCCTCCTTTCCCGCCAGGTTTTGAACCTTACGTTGAGCTTCTTGAGTGAAGCTCTTCCGCGCCTGTTCATTTGGGAGCTCCACCAGGTTTTGATCCTTCTTTAACCGAACATCATTCTACCGAAGCTGCCTCAAACTAGCCCATTGGGATTACTTCAGGCGAGCATTCAATGGCCAATCTTGGCAGTGGTCTCAGTGATTTAGGGCAGCGTCCTGTTGAATTAGAGCTTAGCAGCGATGAAGACGAAATTCGTTCATCTTTCAGAAATATTGGTAATATGATAGGGGTTGATCTCAGTCTAGATGCAGATTGGGGCTTGGATATGGTGCAAGCTTTGTATTCAGGTTGAGGTTTTCCGCCTATTTTGTGGCGAGTTTGTGGTTCTCATTTCTTTCTGGTCTAGTTTTTGCAGAGGTTTTGTGCCAATCTTCTTTGTCTTGCGGTTTGATCGTGGCTTTTGTTTGGAGTTTGTTTTGGCTCATGGTTATTTATTAGTTCTTCGTGGGGCTTTATTTGTTCAAAGCTCTTTTTTTCAGGGATTTTTTGGAGCGGTTGCTCAGGTCGGTGTTGGTTGTTTTTTCTTTTTAGGAGTTGGTAGTTTGGACTCTTTGTTGTGGGCTTTTCTTGCTTTAGGATTGTACCATCTTCTTTATGGTTCATCTTCCTCTTAAATAAAAATCTTCTTGTTTGACCAAAATTTTTTTTTTTGCAATAATAAGTCAAAAACACCATTTCCTTGATCCTCATTTTGTGCTACCAAATATAAACATGCTCGGTCCAGTTATGCTTGAGAACTTATCTCAACACCTACTTTGTACCACCATTTATTCACACCTATTATTTGCCATAAGCATTTGTTACATAGAAGCCAAATGTACATTCATGCAAGCCCTTGTGGAAGGCACCATCATTGATAATAAGAGTAACACTGCTCAACTAATTCAATCCCAATGCATTAAGAACATGAACCATGTTTTGTTGATATTCCAATTTGTATTAAAACTAACACTTTTTTTTACTAATTTGCACCGAGCTTAACACAAGTTTCCAATCGTGTTAAGAAATAGTAGCACTCCATTTGATACAACCACAGGGCATTGAGCAAAATCACTAAAAGTTGGGATTAAATGCTAATTACCATTAATAATAAGAAGCAGTCACACTTTCTCATTAATAGTAAAAAAAAAATTTGTAAAAAAGAAGAAAAGGAAAAACTAGGAAAAAATTGTGGTTCTACCCATCTTGTCCGAAGTTGTGCTGCTAATAAGAAATGACATTTTTCAAAATATATAAGTATTAGAAGTAAATTTTATTGTAAAATAATTAATTTGTATTATCTTGATATAATTAATAGCATAAATTTTTACAAAAGTGATGGATTGTATATGTGTTTTACAGGTACTGATAATTTCCAGATAACACTTCACGTCTTAGTTGTTATTGTATGCATATCTGGCACGCGTACAAACATTTCTCTACAGATGACCATAGCATCATCTGCATGTTTGGTACACATATGAACTTTTCTCAATAAATAACCGATGTATTGTGTGCATATATATAGCACGCGTAAAAACATCTCCCTATATATAATGAATTAATGGTAGCTCCAATTGTTGTCGCCACTGCCACTGGTGAAGAGAAATATTTAGGCTCCCTTTGAATATAAATGTACGTACCTTGAGGCTTGAGTCTTAAAATTTTTAGATTTTACATTTTCTTTAAGGAGATGAAGTTCATTCCTTCTAATCCATGCATCCTTTATCCCAAGCGGCAAGTTTTAATGATTGTAAACATTTATGAGATCATAACTCAGGTCCCATCACAAGCATCCACCCTTAGGAAATGAAGTTAGGTTTTTTTTTTTTTTTTTTTTTTTTGTGGAAATATTAGATTCACCACAAGAAAACTTGATCGATAATAAGTTAGTAACTTGGTAAATTTTTTTTTTTTTTTTTTAAGTCAAGTTGGGGTTTTGAGGATCCCCGAACCTTATCATTAAAATTAAGAGTATAAAGGTACATCAAATTTACACCACTCACTTGCCCCTTCATCATTCATTACATCATCACAAAGAACGGAAATTTCCTTAAACTCTTCAACTAGGCTAAGAGATGGACCAATGAGTTTTATGCTAAGGGTTAAACTCACTAAGTGAAAAGTTGTCCAGATGGTTCCTTGATGGACAAGCCTAAACTCGTGATCTTGATAGGCACCAATAAGTTGCTTAATCATTTTGAGAATGAGGTTCTTCATCTCCTTCACTAACAAATACAAAATGTCAGAATAATATTCTTGAAGCACACAAACTTGATAAGTAAAACTAGCTATAAAAAAACTAGGAATAAGCTAGTTCTTGAAAGATTTAGCAGCTAATGTTGATCTTCATCTAACATTTTTAAAAAAAAAATTTATTTAAACCCTGAACTTAGGGTTTGCTTTCTTGATTCAAGAAGATCTTTGAGGAATGTCTCCTGAGTAGTAGTTACCTTACATTCATCTTTGATAATGTTTTGACCCACCATAATAGCTTCATTAATCAGTAGAGCTTTTAGATATATGAATTCTTTCTTCAAGACTTCCGTGACAAATCTGTCTATGGCTTTCTTATCTGCACTGCTAACTTCGTTGCCATTCTTATATTCTTCTAACATTTCCAAAACATTTTTGTCCTTAGATAAGGTTACGGGACCATCTATACTAGTAAAATAGAACTCTTGTTCATCCAAGGATGTAGAGTTAGCAACCATTCGAAGGTTGTTAATTTGGCGTTCTTAGAGAATGCGTTTGTTCTTCCCCCTGATCTAGATTTAGCATCAAACTTTCATTACCACCAGCTGACCCATTATCATCAGCTTTTTCATAGTTGCTGATTTCCTTATTGCTGTCATTTTCCTTTACATCACTGCTCCTTGCTGCAACTTCACTAACTGGATTTGTAGTCACTAATCCATTACTTGGGTTGGTTGTATGGGTTGGAATGGCTACCTTCCGATCATCATTTATGTCCACAACACTTGTAGTTTGTTCTACAACCTACTGCACATTTTGTAGTTGTACTCCCTCACCTTCAACCTTGTACATATTTCGTATTTGTAGTTTCATTTGCACCCTTTGCAATACGGCTGCTCCCACCTAGAACTTTTGAACTAGTATTTTGCCTAAATGAGTGCTTTCCGAAAGAAATGATCCAGCCCTCCTCGTCCTTATTCGGCTTTCCTAGTTTCTTCCCTTTCTTCTTCCATAGAGGTTGCGGTGCTTGGTTAACTAGATTACTCCTTGGACAGCCCATTTTATTTTGCCCAAATCATGCACAAACAATACACTTGGCCGAAATCCAAGCATACTCAACATCTACTAACCTGATTTTCCCATCATCAATTAGATAGAATTCTATTAGGAAATGAATGTCTTCTCAATCAATGAGAACAGAGCATAGACATTCTATTTATAATAGAAAATCAATGTACATTGTGGTTTCTAACTAACAGACTCTAACTAATTACAGTTCCATATAACAGAATGTAAGAACACAACTAATCATCTTGTAACACTTTGTGTTTTCTGTTGACGTGGCATTCCACTGTGGAATTGCTGATGTGGACTCTAACTTGTATGTTGTCTATCATCCCCCCGCAAGTGCAAGAGGCATGGAACAAGGCCAAGGTGCGATTTGAAATAAGCAAACCTTACACTTGTCAAATGCTTGGTTAGAAGATCTACAGGCTGCTCAGCTGTGGGAACAAATTGGAGCAGCAATGCACCTCTGAGGACATGATCTCTGATTAAATGAAGATCAATTTCAATGTGCTTTGTCCTGGCATGAAAGACATGATTCTTGGCAAGATGATATGCACTAACGTTGTCATACCAAAGAACAGGAGGTCTGGGAACAGATCGATACACAATTCCTTCAATAATGCTTGAATCCAAATGACCTCAGAAGTGGCAATAGCAAGGCCACAATACTCAGACTCAGCACTGCTTCTGGAAACTACTCGCTGTTTGGTAGCAGACCAAGACACCAAATTGCTACCTAAGTAGATCAAATAGCCACTAGAGCTACGTCGATCATCGGGATCAGATCCTCAGTCAGCATCCGAGAAAGCCTCAATTGCAAGGTCCCGAGCAGGTTGTATAAGTAAACCATAATGAACATACCCCTTTAGATAATACAAGATGCGCTTAACAGCCAACCAATGAGTCGTGGTTGGCATGTGCATGAACTGACAGGTTTTATTCACGGTGAATCCAATGTCTGGTCTGGTCATGGAAACATACTGAAGGGCACCAACAATGCTACGATATGCAGTGACATCCAATAAAGGAGTGCCATCGTATTGTGACATGGGCTTGCCAATAACACCTGGTGTTGGGGAAGGTTTACAATCAACCATGGCAGCTCCCTGGAGAAGATCTGAAATATACTTAGTCTGACTTAGGTGAAAAACACCGTTGCATCGAGTGACTTCAATGCCTAAAAAATAGGACAAGGGCTCCAAGTCACACAGAGAAAACACTGAGTGTAGCTAAGCAATAAGAGCAGAAATGTGACAAGGAGAACTCCCTGTAACAATAATATCATCAACGTAGATCAGAATGGTAAGGGCAGAATGCTTATCAAATTTGACAAACATTGAGCTATCAATCCGCAGCTATCAATCCGCGAAGCTTGGAATCCCCAACGCATAAAAACACAACTGAGCTTAGAAAACCAAGCACGAGGATATTGCTTGAGACCATACAATGATTTCTGCAATTTGCAAACTTTAGTTGGGAATTGTTTGTCCAAGAAGTCAGGAGGATGAGCCATAAAAAATCCTCTGTAAGGTCACCATTCAAGAATGCATTATGGACATCAAGTTGACGAATGTCCCAGTGAAAACTTACTGCAATTGTTAGAACAATCCGTGTTGTAGCAGCCTTGACCACCGGACTAAATGTCTCAAAATAATCCAAACCATAAGTTTGATTGAAACCTTTGGCAACGAGGCGAACTTTATATCTTTCAATGGTTCCATCAGGCTTGTATTTGAGTTTGTAAACCCACTTACAACCAATGACATTAACACCATCAGGTGGATCCACTAACACCTAAGTATAATTCTTATGCAGAGCAGAAATTTCAAGTTCCATAGCATGAATCCAGTGAGGATCTTTGAAAGCTTGACGCAATGTAGTTGGCTCAGAGATTTTGATAGTAGATAAATCAAGGACTAGTTTCCCTTTTGACACTACACCAAAAGGGCTGATTAGCTACACAGGGGTGGCCACGGTTCTAAGCCGTTGGTGTGTTTGCCACGGCTAAAAACCGTGGCTATAGTGCCCAATGGCTTAAAACCGTGGCTAAAAAAAGGCTTGGCCACGGTTCTAAACCGTTTGTGTGTTTGCCAAGGCTAAAAACCGTGGCTATAGTGACCCACGGCTTAAAACCGTTGCAAAAGTGGACGTGTGTTGCACGTGGACGTGTGGAGAAGTAGGTCGATTTCTCGCGGGCGAAATTTTGGGAAAAAAAATTGCTTCCCGCGTTCCCGCTCCATCTCCCCCCAACTCTGCAATTTTCAGCCCTTAATTTGCTTGAAACCCTAAAATTTCAAGGAGAGGGAAAGAGAGAAGGAGAAGGAGAAGGAGAAGGAAAGAGAGAGGGAGAAGTCGAGGAGGAGCAGTAGTCGGTCAAGAAGGCAATACGAACAGTGTAGAAGGCGAGGCAGAGAGAGCTTCTTCTTCTAGGGATCGGTTCTTCAATCTGTGACCCTAGACTTCGTAAGTTTTCTTTGAAAGATCGCTATCTGCTTGTTTAGATCTTCCTTCTTAAGCTCTCTAATGTGTGTGATTTTTAGCTTCGATTAAGTGAATGTAGTTCAATCAATGCTCTGAACGATCAATCGTTGAGTTCTCTCTCTGCTTTTTTGTACTAATTTTTAGTTAGGTTGAATGAAATGAAGACACAACTTAGGTTTGCTTAACTAACACCTTCTTCATTCTTGTTTTGTTACATTTTCTAGTTTCAATCTCTGCAATTTCGGTGTTTGTTTCGATGGATTGATTGGCATTGCTTTATGTTCTATTTGTGCAAGTTTCGGATTTCTAAAAATTTAGAGAGACTCTTTGTAATTTTAGAGCTACTTTACATTTTTGCATCTTTATGTCATAAAAGATTTTCAATTCAACAATGTTGCTAGTGTAATCTTTTTGAACAATTTCAGATCTGATTCATTGCGTATGTCAATTGCAGCTCTGAAAATCTTCATCTTCACGCATTTTATTATTGTATTTTGCGTCTTCCTTTAGAAAAGAATTTGGAGTTAAGAACGATTTGTGAAGAAAATGGGGCGGATGTTGGCTCCGTTGGTGGGGATACTTCTTCTATTGAAATGCTTGGTATCAGTTGTTGGTCTATTTTATTTGGTAATTGAACATGAGTTTCTAACATTCCAGCTTGAAGGCATTGTAGTAGACCAGAAGAGAGCCAAAGAGAGCTCTCAAATTGTTGCTGAGGAACAAGTGTCCCCAGGAGAAAGTGGCAGCCCCAACAGAATATCTGAAGGTATAGTGAAGTGTTTGTCAAGCATTTTCTTAAGGATGAACTCACACAAGAACAAAGGGGTGGTGGAGTTGGAGACGAATGCTGCATTATCTGGATTAGCTTCGCGTGAAAATTGTAAAGAAATGGAATTTCGAGATCCATATGGTATTTGTAGAGAATTTGGGAAGAGAGACATTGGGCTGTATAAGCATATATGTGCAATAGAAGCCAGTTCTATGACATCTATCCATCCCACTTGGAAAACAAATTCCTTCCTTCTAATACGCAGATTAAAGTAAGTTTTTTAACATTGAATTTCAACAAGAATTGGTCAGTGACACTATAAGCATTGTAGTACTCACAACATTTTTTTTTTAATTTCAGGCTTCTACTTGGGAAGCTTGCTTTAGTTGAGTTACGTGGTCTTAACCATCAACAGAAGCTAGCATTCTGGATTAAAGTCTACAATTCCACCAAAGGGGTTGGCATGTGCATTGCTGCATGTATTTATTTCTTAAGTACCTTTTGTTTTCCACTATGCAGCCTGCGTATTACAACCTTGGAGTTGTATATTCTGAAATGATGTAGTATGATATGGCTCTTAGTTGCTATGAGAAGGCTACCCTTCAAAGGCCTATGTATGCTGAAGCATATTGCAACATGGGTGTTATCTATAAAAATCGTGGGGATTTGGAATCAGCTATATCTTGTTATGAAAGGTACTAACTAGTTTGTTATTGATTCTTCTTGGATGCTAACCTTTCGTTTCATGCTGTTTGATACCTCCATTGACTTGACATTCAGATTTACTATTTGTATCTCAGGTGTTTGTCTGTTATGGATGTGATATTCCCATTATTTGTGATGAGCCTTTCGCCTTGTTTATTCCATCTTACTGAAGTGCTTACTCTAGTTACTAAAGCTTTGTCGCATGGAACATGACTACATGTTGCGTATAATGTTAAAATGAGGTCCATTGTTTACAAACTTTTCAGTGTGTTACTATTAAAATTGCAAACTGCATATTACATTTTTTCCTCTTCCGACAGTTGGTATTTGAAGTGCTTTTGGGTTGTGATAGAACGGTTTTTGGATGAACATGTAACTGATGTGCATGTCATGTATACAGAATCAAACTGTCTCTGAATTGAAAGACTTTGTAAGGAAGCTCAATTCATTACCAGAAATCAGTGTAAGTCTGTCCTCTGATGTATCCGTTAATTTGGTTCAAGTAGCCTCATGAATCTTATGCTGCACCTTCTGCTTAATTTGTCACAGAGGCACATAAATCTTGCTCAGCACTTATCTACATTTACATCAAAGCCTTCAATCCTTGGACGACTTGACATGGAGCACCTGGTTGTAGAGGGGGAGAGTTATGACATGTGAGTTGAATCATACTTCTAGCTGCACTTTTGGTAACATAGTATTATGTAAGATGGATTTCTTGCCTTTATAAGAAATTCCTAATGGAATGAGTGCATCATTCTTTTCATTAAATAAAGTAAGATGTTTCATTGATGCAGATGCTTTGAGTACATTGAAGAAATGATCCATAAGCAGGAACCTATTGTCAATGTGTTAAGGCTGCTGATACTGTTCTCTGTCACAAATTCAGGATTGACCAAGAAACACTTCGATTATTTGAGGTAAGATTTGCTCAATTACAAAAATTTGTGTACTGCCTTATGTTTTTTTCTCTAGTCATTTGACATAATTGCTCAAGATGTGGATTTATTTTTTATTTTATTCTTGTGGTTTAGGAGAGAACTACTTCACTGTTATGGATTTGAGCACATGGTGACATTGAATAATTTGGAAAAAGCTGGATTGTTAAAGAAGCAGGTGTGTTGTCATTGAATTTGGCTTAGCTTTCCAGTGAACAAGCTCGTCCATGTGGATCTACCAATGTTTACATCATTTATTTTTGTAACTGAATAGGCTTATTTCTCTTGATTTATTTTTCTATTGATACATTACACTGACTGGAGTGGGCTTTACCAACATGGAGACTGTTTCTTGTCCCATCAACGGCTAGCTATTGTCGATCCTGCGTCTGGGGATCAGCCTCTCTACAATGAGGACAAGTCAGTTGTTGTGACTGTAAGTAATACTGAAAGTTATAAAATGAGATGCTTCATTTTCTACTGACTGGATTTCATGCTAGTAGTATTTGAATTAGTGAGCTGATTGGTATAATTGACAATGAAACAAGTGAATGGGGAAATTTACAACCATGAGGAGCTTAGGAAGCGTTTGTCGAATCACAAATTCCGAACTGGAAGTGATTGTGAAGTTATTGCTCATCTGGTGAGCCTTTCTAGATTTTATTTGGCTACATATTGCTATTTAAAATTACACAAATATATATATATATATATAAATATATATATATATATATATATATATATATATATATATATATATATATATATATATATATATATATATATATTTGTACATTAATCCATCCAATAACAATATATTCAAATACATTAATCCTAGTTCTTCTCTTTATACCTAATACAAACAATCTTCTTTGATCTTGATCTTATAGTATGAGGAATATGGTGAAGACTTTATTGACATGTTGGACGGGATGTTCTCGTTTGTATTGTATGATAATCGTGACAACAGCTTTCTTGTGGCCAGAGATGCCGTTGGAATCACTTCCCTCTATATTGGATGGGGACTTGATGGTAGGTTTGATTAGTCTTTACCATAAACTTTAAGCATTTCACCACCTAATTATTATGTCTTTGTCAATTATTTATTCTTCCCCTGTTTTTACTCGGGTTCAATTTGAATTTCTTCTGAAATGAAGGGACTAAATGATGACTGTGAACACTTTGAGTTATTTCCTCCTGGTCACCTTTACTCGAGCAAAAATGGTGGCCTTCATAGGTGGTACAACCCCACATGGTTTTCGGAAATTGTTCCATCTACTCCTTATGATCCCCTTGTTCTGCGACACGCTTTTGAAAAGGTGAGACTAGCTAGTAGTATCAGGTCTCTTGGTAATTTGAAACATAAAATGAAAGAATGTTGTTGATATATTCATGCTAACTTTGAATTGATTTTCTTATCATAACTTTTACAGGCTGTGATCAAGAGACTTATGACTGATGTACCCTTTGGAGTTCTTTTGTCTGGGGGACTCGATTCATCTTTAGTTGCAGCTGTCACAGCTCGTTACTTGGCTGGCATAAAGGCTGCCAAGCAATGGGAGGCGCAACTTCATTCTTTCTGTGTTGGCCTAGAGGTTGATTAATTCCAACAGTCCATGAAATATGACAATATTTGTTCTGTTAAATTATTAAAAAAAAATGTTCTAACAATATGGTATTTTCTATGTTATCAGGGATCACCTGATTTGAAGGCAGGAAAGGAGGTTGCAAAATACTTGGGCACAGTTCACCATGAGTTTCATTTCACTGTTCAGGTACTGAACCTTAAATAAGCACTTCAACGTCGAAGAGGATGTTGGTATTTCTTAGGATTGTATTGGTAGAAGTGTCAATCCAATAGCTGATTTTGTTTTTTGGTTTGTGACAGGATGGGATTGACGCAATTGAAGATGTCATCTACCATGTTGAAACATATGATGTTACAACAATCCGAGCAAGTACTCCTATGTTCCTTATGTCTCGCAAAATCAAGTCTTTGGGAGTGAAGATGGTGATATCTGGAGAAGGTTCTGATGAGATATTTGGAGGGTACTTGTATTTCCACAAGGCACCCAACAAAGAAGAATTTCACCGTGAGACCTGTCACAAGGTATACAAAGTTTATTTCTTTTCACGATTCTTGATTATTGTATATATGTATCTCTAAGAAAATTGCTCAAGTTCTCTTCCAACATAAATTACAGATAAAGGCTCTGCATCAGTATGATTGCCTAAGAGGTAATAAATCAACCTGGGGTCTTGAAGCTTGTGTGCCATTCTTAGACAAAGAATTCATTAACGTTGCCATGGATATTGATCCTGAGTGGAAAATGGTATGTCTATGAAACAAAACATCCCTTGGGTTGCTCAAGTTCATGAAACAATAACAGTGAATTAGTCTTAATTTTTGTTATTTGGTGAACAGATCAAACCTGATCAGGGACGTATCGAGAAATGGATACAAAGGAGGGCTTTTGATGATGAGGAGCAGCCTTACTTACCAAAGGTCAGTGGATTGCCATCCTAAGTTCCTTTTGTTTTGTTAACAGTGATTACTGGCTAACATTATGCATTTGTTCTTCTTCTACAGCATATTCTCTATAGGCAGAAGGAGCAGTTTAGTGATGGTGTTGGATATAGTTGGATTGATGGGCTCAAGGCCCATGCTGCCGATCGCGTAATTCCCTCGCCTTCAAATCTTTCTCTTGTTGAACTACTCATATTTTGGTACTGAACCTTAAATAAGCACTTCAACGTCGACTTGTTTCGTGTGTTTTTTGATGAATTTTTTAGTTGATACTTGGTTATTCACCGGATCATGACAGATCTGTAGTATAAGTCAAGATCTGATTAATTGAATCGAAGTTCTTGACTCAATTATGCAATTGAATGCTGAAAACCTCCGATCAATGTTTTGTTATTGGATTTGTTGTGTTTACAGCTTCCGAGCGTTGGAATCAATCCACAGTTTATCACCTTCACTCATGTTACTATGGAATCTGAGAAGTATATGTGTGTTGGCGAGAACAGTGTGGTGATCATTGACATGAACATGCCTATGCAGCCTTTGAGAAGGCCTATCACTGCGGATTCGACCTTGATGAATCCTAATTCAAGAATTCTTGCTCTTCAAGGTTTGGAGTTTCTTTTTTTGATTAGCAGTCTACATTTTCTATGTATTCATGACTTGTAATGATTGCACACCTGTAATGGAATTACTAGTAGATGATTCAATTTTAGTTACATTTACATTGTCTCTCGTATTTTGTTGTATTTTAAACTCTATGACTTTATCATCTGCTTAATCCTTTTACGCGAATCTTAATTTACACCTTGTTAGTTGATGGTACCATGAGCGAAATTGGAAAGCTGGAAGATAAACAAATAAACGTATCTGATTCATGTAAACCGGGTTGTTAGTTTGTTTATTAAATAGTAGATTGACATGATAACTGACACTTGCAAATTGCAATTATGACTTAAGAAGATGTAAAACTATTGGCCATCCACTAGGCACTACTGACACAGTGACCAGTGTAGAATATTTAGCAGTAGGTGTGACGTTTGAATTTGTTCACATTACTGAAAAAGGCAGATTATTATATGTTCCAAGTGTTGAATTTTTGTTTTTGTTTGAAGCTCAACTTCAAGGAACCACCCAAGATCACTTACAAATATTCAACATTGAAGCAAAGGCAAAAATGAAGTCTCACCAGATGCCTGAGCAGGTTATAATTGCATCCTGTTTACTTTTCCAGCATAATAAATATCTTAGTTTTTTTGTTGTTGTTGGAATGAGGCTAATTTTTGTTTATCTGTTGTCATCCATACAGGTTGTCTTTTGGAAGTGGATTACCCCAAAGATGTTGGGTTTGGTCACTCAAACGTTAGTATATCATTGGTCAATTGAAGGTAGAAATTTGTTTTTTCCTTTTGATACCCATGCTGATTTGTGGCCCAGGTTGCTGTATGGAGAGCGAATTCTGCAGTCCATTGTGCTGGACAGAGTGCTGAATTTTTGCTGTGTGCTATTGCTGCTCTGTTACGTGCTGGTTTGTGGTCAGGTTGCTTGTATACGTGAAAAATCGGGTGCCAGGCTGGCATGATGCGTTGGATCTTTGCAAGTTGGTAGGATGGTCATTGGCATTTAGAGTTTGTTATTGCAATTTGCATTTTGAACTTGCAATTTTATTTGCAAGTTGCAAGGAGTAATTTGATGTTTGACTGATGAATCATTAGGCTGGTTGCTAGTATTCTTCTAGTCATTAACTCTTTAACAAGCCTTTGTCTAATCTTTTCCAGCTCACAACAAAAGAACTTGGTATGAACCTTGACAAGGTGGAACTAGATATGCTTGGCACTTGCAAAAAGATAAGCTATACTCTTGAAACTAGTTTTTTTTTTCTTCTCCATGTTGACTTAACTTCACTGCAGAATAGGCCATAACATGCGACAGAATTTGCATTCACATGTCTATAATGTAAATTCATTATCTTTTTTAGATTTCTTTTATGGTCTAAAATCTGTTAGACTTTTGATTTTTAATTAGTCTAATTTCATTCACATGTCTATAATGTAATTGCCGGTCTACTGATTGAAGGATCTGACTAAAAGCTTTCATGTGTTTGTTTTTCCTGTTTTGGTGATTTTTTTACTATATACTATTGACATCATTTTCACTTAGGTGGTACCATGTGTTGTGTTAGCTCTCATCATTCATCCATCAACATCGCATAATATCATCAACAGGGTTTCATGGGCATTTTGTGTTAGCTCTATCGTTAAAGTACTAGAGTTGGCTCTAAAGGTTAGTAGTTCTTTTAGCATACCACATACATTTTATTCTTACCATATTTATTTATTTATTTATTTATCTTTCTTGTCTGCTTGGTTCAATCTGTACTGATAATAATTTTGCTCTAGTTCTTATTGCTGCTTGAACTATGCATTCATCCATAGTTTTGTTTCTTTGTCAATTATTTTCAACTCTCCTTTGAGTGCTTTTGTTATCTTTGTGAATCTTTGTTCATCCTTTTTTCTTTAGATAAATTTCTTGATACATTTCTTCACTTCTTGTTAATTATTCGTATCAACACAAACTAAACTTCTTTTTGTGAATAAGCTCCCAAGGTTCTAAGAGACTCAGATTTTGATTTGAGAAATGACATGGTCATCCTTTGAGGATCTCAAGATCTGAATTGGTGGATAAACTGGAGCATGTTTATTGGGGCATGTTTATTTTGGTCCTGAAGCATTCTGCGTTTTGTTCCACCTCCCAAGTCAAAATGTCCAACGACAAGTTGGGTTTTGGTGGTTTAAACTAACTTAATTGTCTGTGGTTGGATTAAAAAAAATCTCAAACTTGGTTCCTGTTTGTAGGGCTCACCAAAATAATACAACTTGCCGTTGGTTTCATATGTTGTCATTGGATCTCTGCCAGGTCATTGAGTAAAATTAGACGATATTTTTTTACAGTGGCTTAAAAAAGAATCAAAGTGACATGGATTCTTTTATTTATTTTCCTGGGGTGTAGTTCAAGGACATTTATTGACCTCTGGGATTAAGTCATTCATTTTCTTTCTTAATAAATCTTGTAGAAAGCTCTTATGAGCATTTTTCTTTCTTTTTTTTCATTTTATTGACTCCTAGAGATGCATATAGAGCAGCAGTTAAAGGAGATTGGAACATCGTCAATGAATTCTACACAAGAGAACCATTATCCCCGGTCAATGCATCTGGGGACACCATTATTCATGTACTTGCTCTGAACCGCCACACTGATGTCATTCACAAGCTATTGGAGTTGCCACTGCCTGCACATGATAGCTTATCAGCACAAAATTGTAAAGGAAACACTGCACTCCATGAAGCCATCAGAGTTGGTTCAATGGAAATTGTCCATGTCATGGTGCACATGGAGGAGAGCTTGATTTTTACTCGCAATTTGCTTGGAGAGACACCTTTGTTTTGGGCTGCAGCATATGGGAGGAGGGAAATACTCCACTTTCTTTTAGAGAGTAATAGAAATGAGAATCTACATCGAAGAAATGACTTGTCTACCATTCTTCATGCTGCTGTGAAGGGTGAACATTATGGTACTCTGCTCTTTTCTTTCCTGCACATATGATTATGCAAAAAGTTCATCATATGTGAGCCTGAGAAGTATTTGGTATGCATATAAAACAGGTTTGGCACTAAAGATAATTGAGAAGTGTCCTTCACTCGCTTTGGCTCGTACTTTGTCGGGGATTACACCTCTACATCTTTTAGCCTAATCACCTGCATCCTTCAGGAGTGGGACGATGTACAAATACCAGAATATTGGATCATCTGCATTCATTCCAATGGAGATGCTGGCAATTATCGTCTACATTTGTATGACATCTTTGCTTTGTTTTATTACTATATTCCTATTCTTATTAGTAATTGAAGATTAAAGACACTGATAAAAAAGTAAATCATTTTAAAGAGTGTCATTGATCATCACACAAACACATGTACAGGAGGCAAACTAATAACTGATTACTTTGAATAGAAACAAGTTTCTCATTCAACATTCTGTTAGGGATTTAAAAAAAAATCTATTTGAACAGGTCTTCCTATCAGCAGACACGGGAGGAATGCAAAGGTGATGGAGCTCGAGAACAGGTCTATATCAGGTATAGCATCCCCATCGAAACCATACTTCTATTTTTTTTATTTTTTTTTTATAATGTACAAGTAAGCTTTCTCATTCAACATTCTGTTAAGATTTTTTTTTTTTTGGGACCATTTCTTGATTTGCATGTGTCAAATTGAGAGATGAAGGAGACAACATAACTAGCAAATTAGTTGTTGTCGTGATTGATAGTGCCACTAATGCAAGAAATTAAATAATCAGACTCCTAAAGAAGTTTGAAGTTTTATTTCCTAATATTCTTTGTTCCGATTCCAAGGACCGACTTATTATCTTTCTTCTTGCAGGAATCCAACGGTTTATTAGATGTATGTACTTTACAAATGAATTGATAAATAACCCAAATTTTCATCACATTCCGAACTAGCTTCATATTACTGAGTTCAAATATCTGCAAGTTCTAGTCCTAAAGTTGACTATAAGAAGCAACATGCAGGTTGTCGATGTTTAAGAATAATGGATGATGTGAAGGACAAGCATAATTATGCACTAAAGCTGGGAAATAAGCTGATAACAATACATGGTTCAAGTAACATGTCTTCCGAAGAGACTGACAACATTAAAGAACCCCTTCTGCTGGCTATAAAGCTTGGGATAGTTGAACTTGTTGAGAAAATCCTTGAAGAAATTCCAGAGGCCATCGAATGGGTTGATGAGCATGACAAAAACATACTACATTTAGCAACTGAGTATATTATTTCAAATCTTCTACTATCATTGTATTTGAGATATTATTTGATAGATTTTGACTCAATGTAATACATTTTCTTATTAATTACATTACTTTGCCTCCATTATTTGATAGATTTTGACTCAATGACTCAAAGTCATTTGATAGCAAAAAAAAAAATAAAAAAAAATTACCACGGTTTTAAACCGTGGCTAGGGTTAGCCACGGCTTAAAACCGTTGCTACTTAATTAGACACGGTTTTAAACCGTTGCTAGTATCCATACTTTATCACGGCTTAAAACCGTGGCTATTTTTGCCACGGCTAAAAACCGTTGCTATGCTTCTTGCAACGGTTTAAAACCGTGGCTAAATGCTGAAAATCACCACCCCTATTCAAGCATAAAACCGTTGCTACAATGTTTAGCAACGGTTTATAGCCGTTACAAATAATTTCACGACGCCTCTGTTGCCCACGGCTCTTAGCCGTGGCAATGGGTTACGCCCACGGTATAGAACCGTTGCTAATGGGGGTTTTTGGTGTAGTGTGAAATACCAACCATAGAACGAGTTATCATGCGAAAGGGAATAGAGGGTGATGGCATTGGCACAATTGGCAGTGACACAGGAACAACAGGTGTAGCAGGACTTGGAGATGAAACAAGTGGTGAGGGTGAATGGGTGGCAGATGCAGAAGCAAGAGAAGGAGCAACAATGGGTAAAGAATGAGGAGTGGATGGAGTGCTAGGAGTTGGAACACAAGAAGAAATAACAGTAGGCAGGTCAGTGGAAGGTGAAGTGGATGGATATGAGAATGGATAAGCTTGCATAGGGAATTTAGACTCATCAAAGACCACATTAGGAGAGATATAAATTCGACCAGACATTTGATCTAAGCATAAGAACCCCTTATGATCCATGCTATAACCCAGGCATACACATGCCACAGAACAAAATTGAAGTTTATATTGATTATAAGGCGGATGAAAATAAAGCAAAGACAACCAAAAACATGTAAGGCTCGATAGTTTGGTATAAAATGGAACTGTGATTGATAATGAAGGACCTTAGTAGGTAATCTATTAATGAGAAACACAGCAGCTTGAAAGGCATATTGCCAATATTTGAATGGCATATGAGCATGAGCTAACATTGCTAAACCTGTTTCAACAATATGTCTATGTTTGCGCTCAACGCGGCCATTTTGTGATGAAGTATGTGGACAAGAGAAGTGATGCCCAATACTAGACTCTAGGAGAAAAGATCGAAAAACTTTAAATTCACCCCCATTATCAGACTGAATACATTTGATAGAAGTGTTAAACTGCTTCTCAACTCTAAGTTTAAAGACTTTGAACATAGACGATGTCTGATCTTTAGAATGAAGGGGAAGAACCAAGTAAATCTGGAAAAATCATCGACAAACAATAGAAAGAATCGCGCACCATCCGTGGATTAAACAAAGGCAGGACCCTAGATGTTAGTATGTATAAGTTCCAATGGACTAGAAGCATGAAAAAAAAGACAAAGGTGTTGGGAAGCGATGGCTTTTTGCAAGCTGACAAGAAGAACATATAAAAGAATGAGTTTTATTGAAAGGCACATTACAAAATTGCATTACACGACGTACAACATCAAATGATGGATGGCCCAGTTTAGAATGCCACAAATGTTCATTATTAGTATTACAAGAAGAAGTTGAAACACTTGAATCAGTAGATGAGATATGAGAAACTCTGGACACGGATGTAGAAGAAATGGAACTGGACACAAAAGCACACTTATGATCAGGAACATCAGGAAATCTGTAGAGGCCATTATCAAGCTTATTGTGAGCTAGAACCCTCTTCGAATATAGATCCTTCACAAAGAAACAGTTGGGGCAGAATTCAATAAAAACATTGTTATCGGCACAAAGCTTAGCAACACTTATAAGATTTGTGGACAAAGAGGGTACATGAAAAACTTGTTTTAGAAGTAATGAAGAGGATAATCATGAGATGGACAAGATAAAGAAAGGGAGCCAACATGAGATATGGGAAGAAAATTACCATTGCCAACTGTAACTTTGTCAGAACTAGCATATGAAGAAAGGTTAGAAATCCCTGCTTGATCATTAGTCAAATGATGACTTGCTTCCGAATCTAAGTACCAACCCTCATTGTCAAAGAAGTTGGAAGTTGCTACCAAGGCTGGTATAGTAGGTTTAGAACCAGATGAAGACACAATGTTTGATGAACCAGCTGAATGTTGAAAGTTTATATCAAACCTATGGTAACAAGCAAGAGCAACATGCCCATATTTGCCACATAATTGACACTATGGCCTATCACTGGATTGCCTATTGTGCTGATGATTGTAATGACCACTTTGCTGGCCATGATTATTGCCATATTGATTGCCAAAGTATTGCCCATAATGCTGATTATTGGAGCCATAGCCCCTGCCACGACCACGTCCCCTATTGGACTGACCACCATAGTTGTGGTTCCGGCCTCTACCATAGCCATAACCCAAAGTTTGTTGAAATAGGTGGAATATTATCCACAGATCTTTGTTGCTCAAGTTGACTTTCAAAAGCCAAAAGCATGTTGTGCACTGATTCAAGCGAGATCTGATCATCTCGAACATTAATCGCTGTAACTACAACATCGTATTCAGTGCCTAACCCACTCAAGGATTCGTAATTTGATCTTGTTCTTAAACCATTTCACCAATGGCAGCCAAATTATCTTCTGCACTTTTAATTTTCATTATGTAATCAATCATGGATAGGGAGCCTTTCTTGGTAGATTGTAAATCCATTCGTAGTTGCATAATTCGAGCCCTAGAAGACGATGAGAAAATATGTTCTAAGGCCTTCCAGGCCGAGAAAGAAGTGTTATGACCAATGATTTGAGCCATTATGGCTGGTGTAAGAGAGGCATAAATCCAACTCAATATTGTTCGATCTTGTCTTCTCCAAGTGACAAAAGCAGGGTTAGGAACCCCTAGACTTAGTTCTTTCGCTGGGCAAACTGAGATTCCCTCAATAAAGTTCTCAAAACCATTTGCAAAGATGACGTTCTCGATTTGTGACTTCCAAAGTATGTAATTAGTTTTGTCCAGTTTCACTGGCAAAGTATGATTCAAGACTTGAAAAGGAGTAGAAGATACAATAGAGTTCTGGCTTGAATTGAGAGATCCAGAAGAAGATGAAGATTGTGCAAGCTCAGTTGCCATGAAAGAAGAAGATGAAAAGCTTCAAAGGAATTGCAACAACAATCGCTGAAGGAAAGAAGGAGAAGAAGAAGAGGAGCTTCAAAAGCTCTGATACCAAGATAGAATTCTATTAGGAAATGAATCTCAGTCTTCTCAATCAATGAGAACAGAGCATAGACATTCTATTTATAATAGCAAATCAATGTACATTGTGGTTTCTAACTAATAGACGCTAACTAATTACAGTTCCATATAACAGAATGTAAAACACAACTAATCATCTTGTTACACTTTTTGTTTTCTGTTGACGTGGCATTCCACTGTGGCATTGTTGATGTGGACTCTGACTTGTATGTTGTCTATCACAATTGAGATCAAAATGGAATTTGGGAATTGACTAGTGAGAGCAATTTCAACACAAACCCTAGCAAATGAAAGTCTCGCCCCTCTCAGTGGCCTTATCAAGCATTATTGGCACTCCCACCTACACTAGCAAGTCTCTGAATTCCTTCTAGGCTCCATAAAAACAATGGAACTTTTTTTTTAGAGTAATCCATATTAACGATGTTATCATTTGCTCATCCCCATCAAGGAGTTCCAAGGTCTGACTATGAACAATCGGCTTGTGGTGTGCAATGCTCCCATCTCCAACACCTTGCATTTATCTTCTTCTTCTTTAAAGAGTGATTTACTAATTTTGTATTGCATATGTTGAGAAATTAGTTTCTAATTAAAAAAAAAAAGTTATTTCAAAATTCTGGATGGCAGAAAATATATCTTACAAATCAGTAAAAGTCATATATACAATTTGCAAGACTTTTCCATACACATACGTACAGACAATTTTTATATCTTCCTTTTGCGGAGGTTGAAAGCCACGTAATGCAAGAACTAACCGCCTTGCTTTCTCTTTCATTTTGGAGGCCATGTTTGCATCAGGAGCAGACAAAAAGCTTAGGTGGGTGAAATAGAGTACGCATGAGGTGATAGTACATGTAAATTCTACATTTCACTTTGACCATTAGATCATTGGAAATATAAGTCCTATAAGTTAGGTTATGTATGGTTCTCATAAGTTTTGATGTATAACTATTGTTGTAACAATTAGATTTTTGAGATGTAAAATATTTTCAATCATACATATAGGCTAATGTGGTATGGTCATGTGCGGAAGAGACCAAGCACGACACGAAATAGAAAATGTCTAGATTGACAAGTTAGTGGAGGGTGTAGATGAAGCGAACGATCGTTGAAAACTTGGATGAAGGCAGTGAATGAAAACATCATTTAGCTTGGATTAGGCAAAGATATGTGGAAAAACCGCATTGCTTGGATAACCAAAATACATGTAGCCGACCCCAAGAGTATCGGGAATGGGCTTTGATGATGATGGTATATAAGCTAATATTGACATCACTGAAATAAGGTTCACAATTATGTTGGTTTTATTCATTTTCTAGTTCTATAATTTTTTGAAAAGTGAGTAAAAGGACTTTTGATACCATCTACCACCCACAAGTCTTACTAGTTAAGCTAATACTCCTTGATAACTCAAACAAATATGTTTAAATAGTTTTTCAATGGTAGCACTACACCAAATTAGCATATTTGTAACAACTCCCAAAACAACAACACTTTTGAGCTGTTACAATCCACCAAACAATTTCAAGTCAAAACTAAATTTAGTTAAAAAAATGAAAAATAGTTACACAAAAAAATTGATACATAAATTGGATCACCATGAATAGTATCACTTGTAGGACCATACTATTGTTTGGTGATACAATTATTGTATCACTTTGTTTGTGAAAATGTGTAAAATTGCTTTGTAAATTGTGATAGCTTAAAAGTGTTACTGTTTTGGGGGTTGTTACAAAAATGTCAATTTGATGTAGTATAGATTCAAAATGCAATAAAAACGTATTATTCTTATATGAAGCAAACTTTTGGAATGATTTTGGTCATGCATGTTTGCAGTGAAAGTTGATAGTAAAAATGAATTGAATACTGAATATGGAAATTGTGGAAAAATTGTTTGTTGGATTCTTTATAAAGGACAAATCAAAGTTTTTTGAAGTTTTTATTATTTTAACGACGTAAATGATAGAAATATAAGACAAAAATTGAAGGTCTTAACAACTTTCATCTTTCAACGTTTAGAGATAAGCAAGAAAATCTGGTTTTTTTTAAACATTAAATATTACACTAGATTCTGACTTCAGACACGTCAACAAACACCAATGGTGATTAATTAGAAAATCACTGAATTGTTCAAAATTAAGTCTTAAGTAATAAAAGTTAAGTGTTTAACAAAAATGCTCTAAGGCTTTCATCTTATTTTTATTAAATTTTACATTGAGCTCGATGGTAAGCCGACTCAGCCAAAGGCTATTTGAAATCCCAACCCAACTCATTTTATGACAACATGTTGAGGTAAAGTAGGTGATTGAGTTCGACAATTGATCACTTGGAAAAATTTTGAATTGCATAGACAAAATATAACTACCTATGTATATCAATTTAAGGAAGGTAATTGAGGTAAAGAAGATGATGACTTGTAATCATGAATGGGATCTGATGGTTGTGACCACGTCTATTAACAAGTTATGTACTGTTGTTGTTAAAGTTTGTTTTAAATATTTAAGTAAAGATGAATGCTTCGGTACATACACAAATTTGAATATTGACACATGTAAAGAAAGCTGTCACCCAGTTATCAAGTGACTTATTAAAGTTGCAAACATATACAAAATTAAGTTACCACTCACTAAACTACCGACCAAATTCACCAAAGTTGCCAACCTTAAACCTTTAAGTTAACCTGATGCACCACACATCAACTTAAACACTCGGGTTTCAAATGACTAAAACCAATTTTTAATTGCAAATTCTTTTATGCATCCAAAAGTTTTAGATATTGTGGATGCAAATTTTCACTGGATCACGTGTTAATCAAGCGGAGTAATTTGTATAAGATGAAAAAGGATTATTGACACCGGTGTAGTGTCTGCCACTCTGATGCCAAAATTAGAATAGCGTCTCTCAGAAAAGTATTTATATCTCTATGTTCTTAGAGAGAATTGAGATTAAGGAAAGTGTTATCCGAAAATAACTTTGTGTTTGACTATTTATAGAGAAATGAGAAGCCAACGGCTCAAAGATGAGTGAGACATGTGGCAAGTCGGGAGCCAAGTGCTTGTAGACGAGTGAGACACGTGCCAGGACAGGAGCCATTGCTATAACTTCCCATTGATGGTAGTTACTTTATTTTCCTCATTAATTTTTTTTTCTTATCCCTTAACCCTTCCACCCCAAATGCCGCCAGCTAGGTTTGACCACGTGACCTAGTGATACCATTCACCACTCTTCAACCACTGAGCCATTACACCTTTGGCGTGGTTGTAACTTCTCGTAGATGGTTATAATTTTCGTAAATGGTTGTAACTTTCCGTAGATGGTTGTAACTTCCACCGATGGTTGTAACTTTTCATTGATGGTTATAACCTCTCATTTGAAAAGACCTCTCCTGCAGGTTTTTGTGCTCAACTAAGCATGATGGTCACCTCCTAACACTATTCATCTGCTGAAAAAAAAAGTATTATGCTGAGTTGCATTGGGCCTATACTATTATCCGATTTGGGTTGTATATCTTTCGTGAATAATTTTCGAGCTTTTAGGGAATGACCTAGATTTTTGGGCTTTCTTATCCTGCTGGGCAAAGAATTTTATTTTTGGCTCCCATAGTTATGATCCACCAAAAGTAATTTTAGGACTTTGCTCCGGTGACTTTTGTTAAATTATTTGATAACTTCATGTGTTCATAACTTTTGTATATAGCATTTGATGAAGTCGTTTTTTGCTCCCTGCTTTGACCTAGTCCCGCTGGACCTACTGACCCACACAAGTAACACACGTGAGCCACGGACCACGTTGTGGTAGCCGATGGCACTCCGATGCTAAAGTCAAACAAGGATCTGAAGAAGGGGTAATGTTGTAAACATGAAATTTGTAGCGTACCTTAGCAACCTCGTGTCTTATTTATAGTGCAGAAGTTTGATTCTACCAAGCCATTGAAGGTGTAGTTTAGGAAGGAGATCTTCTTGGAAATCCTTCTCTAATTAGGAGTCGTGTTGTAGGAGGGAAGTTCCTTGTTAGCTCTGTGCTCCTAGATAAGCGAGAGATAGTTCCCAATCATGGAGAAATCCGTAGAAGTAAGTTTCCCTGTGTGGAATTTACTTTGGTATTTGCTTCCTAATTGGAAGCATAGAACCGATGTAATTGCTTATCCAAAGCTGATCCTCGAGATACTTGCCTTAGTAGGACTTACGGGTATTGAGGATAGCTGTGAGATGTGTGGGCCAAGCATGTTGTAAGAGTTCAGGTTTGTCTGGTGGACTGAATTAGGCGGGCTTGGAGCCGCTTGGGCCAGATCAGTGTTGGACTCACGCTGGCCCATAATTCCTTGAGATCATCATGACACGTGTATGGCTTAAAGATGTGACCGTTTTTGTGTTTCATCAGCTACTCTACCCATGTTAGTAGTTGTCACATCGGTTCGCTAAGTCATCTCTTGAAAAGATACATTGCTCATGATGATGGAGTCTGTCTCATTGCTTGAGCCGCTCGCTGCATTAATTGAACGTGCGGCGGTTCAGCAGAAAAGATGTGGGAACCTAATCCCTATTTAGGTTATCCGTAGTACTGAGTCTGACTCTTTTATTTTCTCTGCTTTTGAAGATACTGCTCTGTTCATATTTTGATTAGAAAAGATTTGTTCATCTTCTTCACGTCTTAACAAAACCTTTTCGATGATGCAACCTTGGATAGGTTGCCTTCTAAGCCCGACCTAGCTGAAATTCGTACAAAGTTTAGGGTCATCGAAGACCTGCCGTTGTATGTCCTGAAGAGCGACCGGACGCCAATGTCACCACTGATAGAGTTCATCTTCTTGCATCATGGGATGCTTCAAACTGGAGTGTGTTTTTTCGTTCTGGACGTGATTTGGGAATTCTTGGACCTCCTTAGAATTCCTCCGGCCCAGTTGGGGCCTAATGGATATATGATTATACTTTTTATTCTGATCAGGGCAAAGGAGGCTAGTGTCCGGGTGACCTCGCGGGTAATTCAGTTGTTGACTTATCTTCGATTGAAGGCTAATGTTGTCTGTAAGCTGATATCGCTGACCCGTTTCACGAATTTGTCAGATGACTTCAAGTCTTGGCAAAAGTATTGCTTCTTGGCCTTTGCAAATTCAAAGTACTCTTGTTCAAGGGTCGTTCGTTCGAATGAGAGTTTAGGCCATTTCATCAGTGTAGCATTCTCTTTTGACTCTGCTATGCTTGATTGTAGGTTAGCTAATCATTGTTTGTGTTTCTTCACAGGAAAGTTTCTTACTACTCCCCTTACCCTGAATGAGCAAAATACTATGGAGACGTTCCGCGGCTTGTCAATGAGGAACATGGTGGATGTCATATGCGTCCCCAATTTCATCTGTAGTGGGCTGTAGGACAACTGACACGTAGCCCTTACTCTGTACCGAACATCACGAGTTAAGCTTGCAAATGAAGCCCCTTCTAGGAAGAGGAAGGCTGCTGGGGCCAAAGCTCCTGTTCTGTCCGACGCGGAGGAGCCGTCTAAGACGCTTGCCTCTTTCATGAGTTCGAAGAGGTCTCGTGTCAGAACTAGATTTCCTTCAGCACGACCCACTCTAGTGAGAGAAGACTGCGAGTCTGATCGATCTGTCAGGGCGAAGACTTATGTATCCGGCTGGGAGAAAGATTACTTGCGGCTTGCAGGGGTTGAAAATAGGTCGAATTTTAGTGATGCATAGGCCAAAACTTTGAATGAGATGCTGGTATAGGTTGCAATGATGGCTTTTGCCGATGTTGATTTGCGCAGAACTATTCCAATAGAAGGTTCATGTGAAGATTCGCCTGATGTTATGGAATCGAATCGTCTCATCAGCGTGCTATCTGATAGTGGTCATGGTGGCACATGCTAAGTTTCATGTATCCGCATTGTTTACAATCTCGTTCCAGGCCACAGCTCAAAGTGTTGGAGGGTTCCTTGGATAATTTGCTTCCTCCTCTCCATCCTGATCCTGTCAAGCCGTCTCGCACTAAAGGGTCGGTTGTTCGTGAAAAGGGAAAGGTTGTAGAGGAGAACCTAGGGATAGTGGCAACTGCGAAGGGCAGTGCAGATGTGATTCTTGATCTGAGAAAGCTTCATCCGGATGCGCGGATGAGTTTGTTTGCACCAAACTTAATAAAGATGAGCTCTCAGATCTGGCACCAAGAGGTTGATGTGGAGTATGCTTTGAGGAAGCATATAAGCAGGCGTCACAGCTGGTTGATGGATTGCGCTCCAAAATTCAAGGATAATACACTAGAAGGGTGTATGGATAAGGGTTTAAAGTACCTTATGTTTGGTATGTCTCACTTGAGCTACCTGGTCGTTGCTAGGATGGAAGTCGAAATGGCTCGTGAAAGGGTATACATCATGGAACGTGTCTTCTCACACATGCAGGCGCTGTATTTCGCTTTATGAAATTGAGCAGCTATAGAAGCAGGCTGAGAAAAAGGGGCTGGAGCAGTCAACCGTGGTTGTCAAGACTTAGAGGGCTCGTCTGGAGGCCCTTGAGCGTGATCTGGCAGAGGCGGTGTCTAAGAGAGACGGACTCAAGTAGGAGTTGAGATGGATCTGCCGAGACACGGAGGCTGTGGCTGAGACGCATTCTGAACTGCAATCTCTTGCTGAAAAAAATACTTCGAAGGAGGTTGACTGGGCTGCTCAGAAGCAACAATTGGAATCTGATGTGGAGTTCAATGCCCGGGAGGCAAAGAAGGTTGATGATCAGCTCGAATTGGAATGGCATTAGCTCAGTGATGTGAAAAGTAGTCTGGCCACATAGCAGTCTCAGGTTGACGCGCTGACAGGCAAGTTGGAGCTATTAGAGTGTGACCTTGCTAACGCGAAGGCGCGAGAAGAAGAGTTTCTTGAGAAACAAGGCAAATGCGAGTTTCGCTGGGTTGTACACAACTGGCTGGAGCTGCTGGCGCTTATGAAAAGGAGCATCCAAAATGGGATCTTGGTCGCTATAAGAAGATGTCATATGTAGACTTGTCTGTTGCCTTTGCATCATCAGACAAGGACAATTTGGACCCTGATGCCCAGATCGTAGTGCATGTGGATGCGACTCCTGCTCCTTCCCCTACTAAGCTTAGATCTTCTATTTTTGTACCTTCACCTGATAAGGACTGAACTTTGTATTCTTGTACCCATTTTGCTCGACCGTTAATGAAAACATTTTCCTTTTGTGCTTGTTGTCTTTCTTGTATGTTTTTCATTTTGCCTTGTCGTCTTGCTTTGGCATAGGCTGGTTGAATCATCCAGGCGTCAAGTGGTCGTCTGCTGCCAAGAATTTGATTATTTATGTTGCCAAAGCAAGATAACAAGGCGAAACAAAAAACATAATCATTAGGACGTCAAGTGAACGTCTGCTGCCAAGAGCTTGACCATTTATGTTGTAAATGACTCAGAGTCACTGTTGAATGGTCATGTCCGATAGTGGGCATGTTGCAGACAATTTAGCCTAGGGTTGGTCTGCCTAAGTTGTGTATTGTCCTCGAGGTAAACTGCTGGAGGCTTGCCTTGCTTGTCTGATTAGTCAGCTGCAATTGTTGCTACGGGGGAGTGTTGCGATAGCCAAGCGTATGGATTGAAGCATTTGTACCGAGTCAGGTGTCATAAGCTCGAGCTGACATGCTATATAGAATTTATTTGGGCACTGGCCGGATGATCTATGTGTTGGCATGAGTTGTCTTTTCTGGTAATAGGATGTCGGTCTGTTTGAGCGTGAAGACACTGATTTGGCTAGATTCGACTTTGCGACCGTTGTTTCATAGAAGAGTGGTGGTCGGGTGGCGAGCTACTTGGGGTTCCCACCTTCCGAACCATCTATGTTCGAACAATGTAGACTACAGGTTCGAGGAGTAAGGATTTGGCGGCTACGCTAAAGAGTCATAGTCTTGTTGCGAGCCGTCGACATCAGTCGGGGACTAACTAGTTTCTCACCTTTCGAACAGTCTATACCCACATGGTGGAGGCTACAAGTTCGAGTCAAACGGGCTCAGGGACCATGCCGAAAAGCAGTGGTCACGTGGCAAGCCGTCAAAATCAATTCGGGACTGACTAGGTTCCCACCTCCAAATCATCTATACCTGTACGCATCAAGCTACAAATTTGGGAGTTTTCGGTGACCACGCTGAAGAGCAGTGGTCCTGTGGCATGCCGTCAAAATCAGTTCGTGACTGACTAGGCTCCCACCTTCTAAATTATCTAGATTCACTCAGTGGGACTACAAGTCCAGGGTTGGCAATTCAGCAGCCGCACTGAAAAGCAGTGGTCCTGTGGCGAGCCATCGGAATCAGTTCGTGACTGACTAGGCTCCCACCTTCAAAACTATCTACACCCGCCCAATGGGGGCTACAAGTCCAGGGTTGGTAATTCAACGGCCACGCTGAAAAGCAGTAGTCCCATGGTGAGCCATTGGGAATCAGTTTGTGACTAACTAGGCTCCCACCTTCTAAGCTATCTACACTCGTGCAATGGGGGCTACAAGTCCAGGGTTGGTAATTCGGCGGCCACATTGAAAAACAGTGATCCCGTGGCGAATCGTCGAAATTAGTTCGGGACTAACTAGGCTTCCACCTTCCAAACCATCTACACCCACGCAGTGGGGGCTACAGGTCCGGGTTTTGATCAGAAGCTTTCATTGCTAGTCATCACCAGGTAGGCTTACCTGATCGGGTTCGGCGATCATTGACCACAAAGAAGGGCAACGATCCCTGGCAAGTCGTTGTCACCAGGTGTGATAACGCTAATTAGACTCCCACTTCCTAAACCATCAGGATCATGTTAGGCGGACTAGGTGACGGGTCGTACCAGAAGTCGTCGTCGTTAGCTTTGGCTGACAAAGCTTGCTCTGTTGGAGAGAGGTTCCGCATGTTTGAGCACGTGCGAACTCATGTCCGCTAGTGTCGCGCACTATGTGGACAACATTACCTTAAATTAAATAGCGATCCGTAGGTACGATCCGTGCATAAAAGTTGGCTTGGATTTCTAATGCTCATGCGAAGCATGTGCCAAAATATTGTTTGAATATTGGGTCGAGCCTATGGGCCTACATAGGAAGAACTAGGATTTCTTGCACGGTTGCACTACGTGTGTGGCTTAGATCACGCGGTAACACATGTACGACATAAGCTGCACGACGATTGAGTATCGGTTACTCCCCCTCAATTGATGGGGTTGCATGCAACGCCATTAATTAAACGAACGTGGTCTGCGCAGTTTCCTCGGGAACCGTTGTCTCCTTGTTTCTCATACGGTATTCAATGCTTGACAGTACACGCGGTCAATTGCAGTAAAGATTGGAGTGTCGATCCCACTAGGAAAAACGATCTACAAAACAAGGTCTAGGAAGAAAAACTAAGTGAAACTAAATGTAAGAAATTCTAGCAATTTTAAAATATGAAATTGAATTTAGTTTAATAAATATCAAGTTTAGAAAAGTCACAAGGTTCCAAGAATCCCTCCTAGATTTCACGCACCAACTAGTATTGATTTGCTATGTTGACTCCATTACGTGTTTCACATCCCAAACAACATAATCGGAGAAATAGTCTTTAATGCACCAATATATTCTAATGTAAATGGATTTTAGATTTCCTTTTTTCGAGAAAGTACAAAGGTTGGTCATATATGATATCCTAAATTTACGATATATCCGGAGACAATAACATAATAAAAGACAATCACATATAACTAATCTACCGGAATTAATTGATCCTTAAAAATTCCACACATAAGAAAAGTGTGACTAAACTTATATGAAGAAGAAAAAGACAACCACCGGAATAATTATCTACGAAGAAGTTGATGAAATCTTTGTCACAAAAATAACATAAACTCCTATATTAAATAAAAGTGAAAATCATAAACACCATTATTCATCGTGAAAGCATAAAACTAATCAAATACTAATTAAGTGTGTTACATCTAGGAGTTCACATCTTCACCTTGCGTGGAGTTTAGTGAAACGTGGTGAAGGTGATGACAGCAATAGCGGTGTGGAGCTTCATTGGCATGGCAGCACGTGGTGGATTAGTGACACACTCCCTGCTCCTGCGTTTCTGCTGCTGCTGCGTCCCTGTTGCGCTGCTGCATTGTCATTGCTGTTGCGTTCTGGACAGCGTCTTGCGTTCTTGCTCCTTTGTTGTCCTGCCTTTTCTTTTCTCCCTGCTGCCCTCTTTTTTGGTTGTATTTAAGGTAAAGAGAAACACTCTATTGGAAACCCAATTGGGAATCCAATTTAAATTGTAAACAAAAATCTCTCCCTTCTCTTGTTGTTGCTATTGTGGTTAAAATAAACTAAACTCTTTTGAAAACTCAATTGGAAGCCCAAATTGGAAACTCAATAGAATTTGGAACCCAATTGGAAACCTAATAGAATTTAGAAACCCAATAGAATTTGGAAGCCTAATTGGAAACCCAAATTGCAAACAAATGGGTCCCACCCCTTGAAAGGTGGGTTTGGCTATGTTCATCCATATTACTTCTTTGTTTCACCAAAATTCTAAACTAATTTTCTTTATATTATTTTTCTTTGGGTTTCTTAATCTTTGGCTTGAATGTCTCCCTCTCCACTTCGTCAATTTGTCCATGAATTTCAAAATTCGCCACCCTAATGCCCTTTTGTCATTTAAACTTCAAATCCTACAAAAATACAATAATAAAATAATTAAACTAAAACACACTATTTGAAACACTAACAAATATAAATTAGGAGGCATATTATGTAATAATTATGTGAACATCACATGTGCCAAAATACTGTTTGAATAGTGGGCCGAGCCTATGGGCCTGCATAGGAAGAACTAGGGTTTCTTGCACGGTTGTGCTACATGTGCTGCTTAGATCACGCGGTAACAAGTGTATGATGTAAGCTGCGCAACGATTGAGTATCAGTTACTCCCCCTCAATTGATGGGATTGCATGCAACGCCATTAATTAGACGAACGTGGTCTGCGTAGTTTCCTCGGGAACCGTCGTCTCCTTGTTTCTCATACGGTATTCAATGCTTGACAGTTAATGCTGGGGTGCATGTTTTGTGAACCATTATGTCTATATAATGGTGTTCTGCAGTGGTTGTAGGCACTATCTTTTGCAGAGCGTATCTCTTGTAATGTTCTTGTTTGAAGAAAATGGTTTGGGTTTTCCAATGGCTGAAGGAGATCTCCGATAGTGGAGTCTTCGAATGTTCTAACATTTACACTGATCAGGCCTGATCATAATCCTTGTTATGCGTGGTCACCCGTTCTATGTGGGCACGTAGTTGATCTGCTAAGATCTTTTAATTTCTTCTCATATTGCGGAGAAGTAGTACAGATTCTCTTCCAAGGGAAAAGTATGTCATTCATGTGCTGGTGCCTATCGTTGTTCCTGAATGTTTAATTTCAAAGATAGCACCGGCAACCATTGTATGAGCGTCTGCTTCCACCGCTTCTCGATTAGCTCCATCGCATCGCCTTGCGCTGGAAGTCGGCATCCGGGTTCGGGTGAAATTGGACATGGACTGTCGAAGTGGGCCATTGATTCTCAGACGTTCTTGCCTTTCCTACCGTGGGAAGGTGCATACGTTCCGTGTCCACCACATACTTGTCCCAAGTTCATCCTGGTTGATCGGATCGAGCGTGTGAGTTAGCTGTAAATTTTCACGGTGCTCTTGATTGCCGGTTTTGTACCACTTCAGACCATATTTGAGGGGTATGTCTGTAGAAGCGCCGAACATGATATTTTCATCCTGCTCTTGCTCATTCCAGTCTTTGCAGAGAGGTTAAGGAGTAGAGTATTCTTCAGATACCTTTCGTAGTTGGATCGTCTAAGCAAGTCTTTACTTCATGTCGCGTTGAATTCAGATGCTTGTAATATGTAGTCTTTTGTCACTACACCAAAAACCCCCATTAGCAACGGTTCTATACCGTGGGCGTAACCCATTGCCACGGCTAAGAGCCGTGGGCTGCAGAGGCGTCGCGAAATTTGTTGTAACGGCTATAAACCTATGCTAAACATTGTAGCAACGGTTTTATGCTTGAGTAGGGATGGTGATTTTCAGCATTTAGCCACGGTTTTAAACCGTTGCAAAAACAATAGCAACGGTTTTTAGCCGTGGCAACAATAGCCATGGTTCTAAGCCATGATAAAGTGTGGATATTAGCAACGGTTTTAAACCGTGGCTAACAAGATAGCAACGGTTTTAAGCCGTGGCTAAATAGTGAGAAATAAACCGTGGCAAATGTGATAGCAACGGTTTTTAGCCCTGTCAATTCATGGCCACGGTTTTAAGCCGTGGCAACTGATGAAGAAAGCCCACGGTTTCTAGCCGTGGCAAGATGCAACCACGGTTTTAAGCCGTTGGCAGTTAAAACAAAATTCAAAAAAAAAGAAATCTGTTTTGTTGCAACGGTTTCAAACCGTTGCAAATTAATATAATCGAAAAAAAATTTATATATTTTTTTTGCTGCTGCAGCAAAATCACAGCCGTGGCACCTGCAAAATCAGTCCTTACAATGGTTTGTGTCATGCCTCCGGCACGAATAAGATTCTACAAACTATATGCTAGATAAATACAAAATCAACCGTAAAAAAGAACTTGTCAAGTTTTGACACCAAACAAAAACATGTAAACAAATAGCACTAATGTACAATAACAGGATTAACCTGAACAAATGGAACCTTGTTATATCATGTTTCGCTCGCATCTAAAACAAAAGAATTTCTCTATGTTTTTTCCAACAATACAAATCCACCTAGTTATAATGTAAGAAAATACATTGATGCCCTTAGGAACAGACCCCATTTCTTTCGGTAGTTGCTTGTTCAATATACTGAAAATGATGAGAATGCAGCACCTGGTAGTTGCTTGTATATGGCACCGGTGATGGTTGATACAACGACACACTTTGCACCCCAGAAACAAGCAATGTATGCGCATTCTCCTGTCCAACATACTGCTGCCCGTACTGGCTCAGACCTTCAGAGCCCTGCAGTATAAAAATTAGTCAGTACTCAATGACAGACAAACATGACCTATAAAGATTGCTAATAAACCAAAGCTGATGATGAAAATGATGAAAACACTGGTAGTTCTTTGGAAAATTTACCATTATCTGAATCTTGGTAATCAGACAACCTTCCCAGCTTCCAATCAATGAGAACACCATCTCCCCAGTATGAAACAACCACTTGAGCTGAAAAAGAAACAAGAATCACCTGTTCAATTCATTACAAGTGCCAAATCCCACAGAGTGTAAAAATCATGAAAATAGAATATAAAAAGATAAACCAAAAACCCATCTCAATATATCAACTCTATCAAGTTCAAAGACCTACATGAACTAAATAACGAAACCGCATTGAAGCTAAAGCAGATGAACAATCGCAAACAACGGAAAAAAAAAAAAGGTGCAGAAGATGCAAAAAACAGTAAAATTTCAGTGAAGTAATATGTATGACCAATATAATATTATGATTTATTCCTCAGTTATTGTTATTATAATATTATGATTATTATTTAATCAGGTTTTTGGCAATATGTCTTCAAGATTTTTTTTTTGAAAGGCAATATGTCTTCAAGATAGTCAAACAGAGGAAAAGAAAAGAAAGAACTGAAACCCTTGAATTGGTATATAGCAAGATCTCAAGTGATCAAAACAAAAGGTTAAAAAACTAGAGTTTGCGTCACTGTCATCGCAAGGACGTAGAAGAGATGATGCCTCTTAAATAATGAAGACTGTGGATTACATTGTTACCCTACATTACCTGTACAAAAAGAGGTAAGTTATTGAAATAATGAAGCTTGTTTACGAGCGTAACATATCGTAAGAACTTTATCTTATCACATAACTGCATTAACGCAGAACTAACTGATCTCTATATTTCAATAGCTTGACATTGATAGAAATAGTCTAAATGATTAATTGAAACTTCTATAACATCACTTATAAACACAAATAAGTAGCAGCTAGCAGTCGACTAAATCTTAATGAAGCAAAGTGTGCACTGTCCACTAAATTAGTTTCGCTTCAATTATCGCAGGGAGGAACACATCCTAGTCTATAAAACAATTCTACTATTATGTTGCAAAGTTACATAGATTTGAGAGATATGAGTCCAGTTATAGAAACAAACCAGAACCGACAATCTACCAAAAATATGAACATATATGTTCATTAAAAATATCCAACTCTTTTATTAGTGTTCATTACAAATAACAAATCATCTTTAGGCTACTTTTATCAGTTAAACTACTTCTAGTTTATGTAGTATATTCAGTTTAGAATCTTATGTAAATTTCATGGTTTAGTTTTTGTAACTCACTGCATTTATCAATGAAAATAATTCTGAAATGATGTGAATGCCTGAATGTTATAAATTTGAATAGATTGTGTAAAATCACCTATTTTGGAGAATGGCTGCATTCTTTTGTTGAACAAAACAAAGCAAGAAACAACAAACTTTAAACTGACCTGCTGCTCTCTAGCTAAAGCAAACGCTCCTTGCCCATAAAACATAGCCACCTGCTCTATTTTTCCTCGAAACAAACACAACAGACCTACTCAAATTCAGAAAGCTAGAAATTGTAATTCAGAAAACTGAGACAATTTTCAGGAAGGGTTTGTAGCATTTTGTATAAAAAGTTCAATCTCTTTAAGAGACTTTCTTTCCTGACATAAGAATGATGGATATTCCTTTTTGAAGTTGCGGTCCAATGTTTATGTGGCAATGCTCGAAAGAAGAAAGCTGAGGTTTTCATCTTCCTTTACGAAACAACTTTTATCTCCATGAATACATATACAAAGAACAACATCAAATGTCTAAGTTTCACACAAGTAGAAGAAACAAGAGATAACAACAAAAATGATCACATTAAATTTGACTCTTCCACAAAGATACTTGTCATTCACAAAAGTCTTTCAATTCATTAATTAAAATGGAGAAAGGCATATAAGTAAAGTTTATTTATGATGATAGGTTTACCTTCCATGGCCAAATTAACTGTGTGGCAACAAGAACATTGTACGCTTGTTGCTCCACGAATGTACATCAATAAGGTGTGGCACCCTCCACAAACCAGCTGAGCCATTTCAGTTCCTACTTGGTATCCAGCAAACATAAAATCGAATAGAAAATCAAGTGTAGAAACATATACGTTAACTCAATCGATCCATAAGGTGCGTAGCATATGCAAGATATGTAGAAAAGAAAGTACCAGGAGGTGGAACAGGTGTTACTGCATTGCAAACAACACAACAGACTGAGGTGGCTCCAACAGGATAGAGAAGAAGGTTTCGGCAGCCAGAACAAATAAGTTGGCTCTGTGCACCTGAGAAACGAGATACCAGTGACAGAAAAAATTCAAATAGGAATCTGCCTGTCCGGCGGCATTTAGAGTTCCAGGGAATTTAATTAACCAATGACATTAAATTTGTTCAACATTTCTCAATGTTGTTAAACCAAAGAATCTCAATTATATCACATTGTATGAATCAAGATTTTGATCCAAACACAATCATTCCTCAATAATAACCTATGCATGTGGCATAGAAAACATTTGATTCAACAAATATAGGCATTGCTTTGGAGCTAGAAAACTTGAAAATTTTTAAAAAATAAAAATAGAGAGACAATACCATTTGGTTGCGGTGGCGGGGGCAGGGTATATGGAGCTGGAGGAGTTGGATATGGAGCAAGAGGAACTGGCATTGCTTATCTACAAAGGTGTCTTTTGTCCCCCCCCCCCCCCCCCCCCCCCCCCCCAAGCTCTTCAAAGGCTTGCAGAGGAAAAGAAAACCCTCTTTCCCATCTTCAAAGGCTGGCATTGCTCTTCAAAGGCTTGCAGCCTCAAGCAGAGGAAAAGAAAACCCTCTTTCCCATCTTCACTACTTCTACATTGAAGGACGTAGTTTTCTTGTTGGGGCAACAATGCCAACGAGAAGGAAAGCAAGTAAAAAACAAAAGAGGTCAAGCATAGTGGGATCTGAAACAGGGTGTGGTCTTAGAAACAACCATTGCTAGCTAATCAAATAAAAATTTCTCAAGGAAAGCTGCCATTATCAGTTTTTTTTTTCCCCAGAAACAGGGTGTGGCCTTTGTTTTGAGCAGTTTCTGAGCATGTATACAGGGGCAGATGGGTCACGGACAGGTTTGCATTCGCCATTTACTATGTTATATGCAACATTTGACACCCGGTACTGAAAATGAAAATTTCTTAGTATTAAACAAATTAAGTAGCAAAAATGTCTTTCTTGGTTATGATTATGATTCACTGTAAAAGACTCTCTTATAGCAATTTACTCGTGAAATAGAAATAAATTGCATAGGAGATGGCTTGCACTTACTGATTGTTCGTAGGCATGCACGTGTCCAGCAAATACAACATCAACTTTGCCTTGAACGATATGCCAAAAGTGAGGAAAGTGGTGAAACTGAATCGGATAATGCTACACGCTGAAACACACCGACCACAACAGTGAATAAATGAAGTGTATGTTCACTTGTTTCAAATGAAAGAAACATGACAAATTCATTCGAAAGATGCTATCATCAAATGCTTATCTATAAACTTAAATGAGTTTGAGAATACCCAAGTTCTATTAACTTGACAACTGAAAAGTGTTCCATTAAGCTCATGTGGTTCAACAAAAAAGACTAACTTTATGGTTAATAAGAAAAATTTGCCCTAGGCGAGTTAGAAGAAAAAAACAACTAGGATTGTTTTCACCTCTAGCTTATGGCTTCCTTGATAGACAATATAGTTCTCATCCCACAACCAGCACAAAGAACAGGTGTATCTGAAGACTGTTTTTGCTTTGGGGGGTTATGAGGACAACTAGGATTGTTTTCACCTCTAGAATGATGTTCTGTTAAGAAGAATACACAATTCAATAACAGGAATGCTAATCAAGGATGGGTGAATATGAAATTTACTTCACATAAAAACCAGTTAAATGACTTGCATAATAAAAATTCTATTCAGTACTATAGCATAATTTTGGGAAAAAAAAAGGAAACAATCATGATATAGATCAACATAATAAAAATTCTATTCAGTACTATACCTATGTTGATGGTAAAACTCCATTTGTACCTCATCGTCACCTTCCCACTCAGGCTCAATAGGAGCAGCTATCAGCACACAGGAGAAACAAGAGCCTAGACATATTTGTATGATGTTGACAAATATAACATCAGAAATGAATTCTCTTTTGTTGAGAACAGATTTAAAATCATGACAGGATGTTCATCAAAAGGACTTAAACCCTAACAGGTTGTCAAACGAACAAGGAACGTACATATTACAAATAGTTTGCAACTCCTGAGCAGATAAACTGGATGATGCATTCTGAGTAGTAGCCTGGTACTTCTGAGCCGCAGCTCCGAGCTGACTAACCTGTGAGTAAAAGCACAACCCATCAATGACTAAGACAATAGTACTTAAAAAAAAGAAAATAAAATAAAACACCAAATGCAGCAGAATTATTTAACCCTGGAAACCCACTAAGATACCGATTATACGCCTTCTCCGACATCCCACTCATCTTTATTGCACTTTTCCTATCAAATATAACCTGAAACCTACACAAACCAAATCAAATTCATCAAACAAACCAACCCAAAAATCAAAACATCTCTCTCAATGATCATTACAATAAACTGAAAATTCATTACTGTGAAAAAAAGTACTGACAAATATAGCATTATCATTACCCAAATAGCTTGCTGCATGAAAAGCATTGCAATGAGCAGGCCAAATATACCTGTACAATGTTGAACTTCCAATTAGATTGAGCAGTAACTCCCAATGTTTAACAGAGATCGCACCTAAACACTGGAATAGAATGCAGATTGCATACTCTGCCCCAGCTATAACACCTCCACTATCAACATTCCAGTTCCAGTCATTGTAGAGCACGCCACATTCTTGGTGGTAAGCTCTTCAAGTAAACCTAGTTAAATCTTAAAATCATAACTACAGAAATTTAATTTGCTGTTAAATTACATCAACCTTTATGTATATCCACCCTATGACTGTAGTTTCTTCTATGATATAGTGAGACTTTTAAGTATCTGTAAATGTAGTAGAAAAAGTAAGAACAGTCTTAGTTTTCATTCATCTGCCAATAAACATGCAAAAACTCAAATTTTTTTTTTTTTTCATTCAGTACCCTTGTGATAGTGGGATTATAAATAATAAAAAATATAAAAACCTAAGTGGTAAAGAACAACAATGACATAATATAAAGGCAAGGTAGTTGAAAACACATCTGATACTCCTGCAGAAAACACATGATATCAAGCTAATATTAGAATGTGAAAATATTTACAGAAGCAACAGAGTAAGTTCACTTACTGGAATTGGAGTTGCATATTTACAGTAGTCACTAACATTTTTCAACATGTAGTAGTCACTAACATGTAGTAGTCACTAACATTTTTCAAAAGAAAAGGTTTCATGAGCTTACGCTCCTTAGAAGTATCAGTAAGATAGATATTCATAGTAGATTACATAGATTGCATTTAAGTGAATGAAAAGATATACTATATTCTTTCAACTTCTCGATAATCACAAAATATATTGCATTTAAGTGAATGAAGACTTACGTGCCATCTCGATAATCACAAAATATGTTCTTTCAACTTCTGGTCCACGTTTTGAGGCTCCATCAGTATTGATTTCATATTCCCGCAGCCTAATAGCATAATGTAATATTAGGTAAGTACACTTTAACTGAACGTGTTGACAGTTTATCTTGAGGAGTTTCAGAATTGTTAGTTGATCTAATTCAGGGATTTAAGCCTCACCTATCTTTTATATGACTTATGTTTGCAAAATAAACTGGTGCATCAATCCAAACAATCACAATGCCATTGTAAGTTTATGCTTTCGGGTACTGTTCAGTATTTCTATATACAGTGGTTCCAGGAAGACGTCCCAATATAGCTGCATTGAAAACCAGAAAGCATACTTCAGAATATTTTCACAGAATCAATTCTAGATAGTACATGATTGTTCTAATACGTGTTCAGATGTTCAGATATGCCACAGAGAGAATGTTCATAGTGCAAATGACAAACAATAAGAAAATAGTTGTTCCATGGGAATTAATATGGTACAAATATCCAGATCAACCCAAACTAGGAAAAAAAACTCACCAATATGTGGATTTGCTGATTCATGGATGACAAACGCGAGTGAAAGCCCCACCTACAGTTTCGAATTTCCTAGATCATATTAATAACACAGCAGTAATAAACAAATGTATATGAAGAACAAATTTCTCTGAAGCTTATAGAAACATTAGTTTCATCCATCGAATACATCATGCTTGTAAAGAAATTTAATTATATTAAAGTCTTCTGAATTAAATATGCTTTTCTAGCATCCAAGAAAGATGGAGTTGTCATTAGTCATTACAAACTGGAAAGAAGTTACTAGGTGTTTTCCAGCCAATCAGATGTTAAATCCCCTTTTGTCGTCTTTAGAAGAGTTCTAACAATTATATTTAAATTCAGTGCAAGGTTCAGAGTAGGGGCTTCAAAAATGATTCGTAGAACAAAAAAGATTTCACAATTTAACTAGTAAGAGCATCTACAATGGAAGACCAACCTAAAATGAGATCTAGGGGTTTCATTCTCCAATTCCTCCTTAAACCTCAAATATGTTGGGTTTCTTCAATTTTTTGAGAATAGCAGTTCGGTTTTCCGGGTCTATCACCTGCTAAATAGAGAGATGAAAGGAGCCCAACAAACAGTAGCGATCTCATTTCAATTTTGAGGGAGGATTTAAGGTCTCCCATTAGAGATACTCTAAGCTATAACTTGATAATGATAATGTAAAGCTAGAATGATTGGAGAAATGCTAACACTCGAACACTCAAGAAAAATATTATAACAACAATAAGAAAATGAATATAGGAAAAGAGCTTACTACACATTCTTAAGAGAAGAAGAAGAAAGTAAGCAAAAATGAAGGATATGTTGTGATCTACAATCTAGCAACAAGTAAAATGACAACAAAAATACATCATATTTGAGCTAAAAGCAAACATGACGCAGGATGCAACTAATGAGTAAATTTTTTATATCATGAATACATCAGGCACTAATCGGTGTTCTCTCCCCACTGTCACCAACAAAGCAATGTGACCACCCACAATTATAACATCCCCATTAGACATTACCACTCCCTAATCACTTTTTGGTTTTGCTTTGTGACTTGTGCATCCTAGCTTCAACCCTTTAGCAGGAACACATGTTCAAAGTTCATACTTTCAAGAAAAAGAAGAAGAAATCTGTGTATGTCAGGAAGAAAAGTAAATAACTAACATTCAAACTCAAATCATTAACATTTTATTTGTTATGATTCATTTCACACTTGAGTGGAAAAAAAAATATGCAATTTATTTAACAGCGTCCATCAGCCTAACGCGTATCCTTACTCTTACTCCAGCTCATACTAATGCTGCTAATTTATTTAACAGGGTCTTTACACAGAGCTAGCCAGATATAATTTTCAGTGTTAAAAAACAAAATTACCTGCAGTTTGTGTTCTTTTATATAATCCCATAATCTTTTTATCACATCAGAACGTGACAATTATCTTTCTCCTATGCCCAAAAAATTGGCAAGGGCATCTGAAAGAGTAAGGAGAGCAAGGAAACCCAACCCTGCTCCCTTCGGACGCTTTTCTTTAGGTTTTGGCTCATCAGCTCCTGAAAGAAACACAGATGTCGAAATATCCATCTATCATCTGTTCATCTTAATGAAAAATATCGTTAACATAAAAAAAATCCTACACGGACCTTATCATCTGTTCATCTAAGTGGACATTTAGAAGTATTGTAATATATTGACAAAAAACACAATAGGCTAACCAAAAAATGGTTCGATAGAACTAACATCTTACACAGACCTTATCATCTGGTTTCATAGAGAATTTTTTTTTCATATATCCACCATAAGTTTTTCAGTAATACAAAGGAATTTGTATGAGGATAATACATATGTCTAAAGGTGATACAGTTGGTTGAGGGGGTGCAATTGATATATAAAACAGTGCTATATTGATGTTTGTGGGACCCACCCCCCATTTCATTCCATTTAATCAATCAATGGAAATTTAAAAAAAAAAAAAAAGGATAAAGAGCATTCATTAGTTTACCTTCTTCCCCCTCTCAATGAATACCAGAGATAACATTAGATAGAAGGGTTAATCAGGAATACCAGAGATGCTATTCAGAATGAGAAAATGCTATCTGAACTTGTGGGTCAGAATGAGAAGATCTATAACATGAAATCCACAACACTTTCGGCACAAATATAAAAACATTGGTTATTCTTTTACATGGTAATCATGATGTACAACTTAACTAGTTTATTGTTCATTCAGAAAATATAAATTTTTTTTAGTCAATGCATTAGGTAAGGAACATATACGACTTAAATAGATGCCATGCACACATGCATCACTAGTAAGTAATGATAGGAAGCATTCAACAAGTTTCTGACATAAAAGGAAATACCTTAGAAAGAACCAAAGGAGGAGGAAGTAAAACAGATCTTATCTTCAGAAAGCATCTTTCTGCCATATCCCTTTCCCTTTTATAAATGCTAAGAAGTCTTTTATATATCGCAGGAGCCCACATATTTGACGTCTCTCTCATCTTTTGAGTTAGTTGAGCAACCAACTTTATCACAACCTACAAAGACAACCAAAAAATTAGAAGACATCAATAAAAACATGCCAACTGGTATGTTGTTATTTCAATTGATGGACATAACTTATTAAGTGAACTTTAAGTCACAAAAAGGAGGTCTTAACATTTAAGGTTCGATTAAAAAAAGATTAAAAAACTAAAACTAAACATTAAAAAAAAAGAGGTTCGATTTCCCGATTTCCATAAGGTTCAATTTAAGGTTTATCTATAACTACCTAACATTTAGGACAATCAACAACTAAACAACATTCTACTGCAAGAGTGGATATTTCGAAGAAAGATCATTTACCGTTTTGGACAAATCACCGTCCATCTCCATGCTGCGCAAGCACATGTCATTATACATTGCAAAGATTTAGAAAATTTACCACTGAGGAACTGTGTCTGGGTGTCTGGATGAGAAGCTACACACTGCATAAACAATTTAACAATTGCAAAAAATGAGTTGTAATAGAGAACAGAAGTTGCCTACAAAAATTATAGATCATTTATCTTTATAGTACCCATATCCAATACACTTCAAGCTATCAGTTAAACTTAGAAGTTTCCTACAAAAATTTAATAAATAAATACTGAAATTATACACCAAAACTACAACACCTTCGCTGAACTATTTAATGTGCAATTTATCATATATATTACTACCATTGAACATAGATAACAACACCCTTACTTCCACTACTGTTCTTGAATTCCCATGAAGATATCTTCATTTTTTATATAATACCAAATAAATAAACTAATTAAAAAACAGGAAATTTTGGTTGAAATTAATGCTTAGAAAAGTTATCGGGGTTTTCTGAATCAAGTAGAGTGGTGAGGCACTTATCAAAATTGACATCGTGTTGGGGACCCCAATCATCCCAATCATTCTCTCCGTAGTGCAGATCAGCAAAAAGCATTATCTTGAATAACGAATTTGGCCCATTGTTTCCCTCTCACTGTTCCCATAGTAAATAATAAATAAAGAAAAAAAAAGAATTTGAAATCGTTAAAGTTAGTCTTTGGTGGAGCACGTAAATGCGCAAAGAAACCCTTTCTCTCTTTCTTTAATATGATCCAAGAGATATCAGCCTTATAAAAGTCTAGTTGCTGAAAAATGGAACTTATACAGTCTTATATTGGGTTGAAACTTAGCCTTATAAAAGCATCCCTAGTGACTAAAAATATGGTCTTCCAAGAGCATGGAGTGCCTTGTACATATGCTTTAAAAGCTCTCTCTTTAATCTCTCAAAAATGAATATCTGATGAAGATGCTTGCATAAAGGCAATGATGGTAATAATGATAACAAGAAATAATTGTTTGAAGAAATTAAAGCTTCAAGTATCTTACAGAATGTCCCAAGATAAAGGTACCTGCGACCCTTACTTCAAGTATTCAAGTATCTTAAAGCTTCAAGTATCTTACTGAAATTAAAGCTTCAAGTAGCGGACTTTGTTCCCTGCGACCCTGCCAATGCGCGCTTGCCATCTTCCATGCTGGTGATGCCTGCCAAATTAACAAACACGGGGGAGCATAGATATCAGAGGAAAGTTCATATTTGTATTCAAATTAAAGGGCTTTTGATACATAGAAATTAGTAAAAACCTCGTTACTCCTTGGTATATTGAGGCACCTCTCGAAAACTTGCTACTTTTCCTACAAGACAAAATAATAACACATTCATTATATTCACCAAAATGCAATGAAATACAAGTAAGCCATAAAAAAACAAAAAGAATTTAAATTATACCTTCTCAAGTGAGAAACATATTCCTGCCTACTCATGTTCTTCATGCTTTCGAGTTCCTCTTGGTAATTCTCCAATTGTTAAAACAACAACGGACTTACCAATCAGTAACCTTAAGTTCCATAACATATAAATAAACGATATATCAGCATGTTAATTCGAACAGTATATATTGTTACCAAGAAATTGATGTAGGTCGAGGGACCCCAATACTTCAGTGCTGTTAAATCATAAGCTCTTGCAGCTTTCTCCTCCATATCATTGTTGGAGAAATATGCTGTAAATACGAATTAAAAAGTAGGAACGATGGTACCAATTTTGCTTGGGTTGAGTCGCGGACTAGGTCGCTCTCTTTAAGACGTTTCGCGGCTCTGCCCAAAAATTGTGCAAGCAGTAACTTAGCCCCGCCATCCCCAGGATAAAACAGCCCAGAATCTTCTCTGTCTCGTTCAAAGATTGCACAATAGATGAACGGTATACAATTCACCCTTAATCTCCTTATTTGCTCGGAATCACCAGGAAATAAATCAGCAACAAACAGAGACTCGGTAAAAGCTTTTCTGATTTCAAAAAAACTGTTTGCAAGAAGCATAAATTCGAAGACTGTTTGCAAGGAGCAGAAACTCGAAGACTGTTTGCAAGGAGCAGAAACTCGAAGTTTGCAAGAAGCAGAAAATCGAAAACTGTTTGCTCTCTGTTTTTTTTTTCGAAAGAACTCTCTGTTTCTCTTTTATTTTGTATGTTCTAAAACTCAATATCGAATGGTATTTATAGAGTAAAAATTGTACATTCGAAAACGAAATACAGGCTCTATTCATTGGCATCAATCGCGTGAAGATCAAATCGTGGAGAAGAAATGGCGGCGGGATTTATGCCAGAAATCGCGGGGCCAAAACGTGTTTTAGAGAGACCGTATAGACTCAGTCCTCTTCAGAAATTTATTTTTCGTTTAAATAAATTTTCAGCAAAAAAATGGTTTGCTCTCTAAATGACCCGACCCGACCCGACCGACCGGACGGACGGCGGCGGTGGCGGGCGCGAGAGTGTATCTCTCCCCTCCTCATAAAAGAGTGGTACCCCCAAGGGGTCCAAACCCAAGTCCTAACTATCTCCTTATAAACTCTACCACATAGAGTTATATAATAGATATGGGACTAAATTTTGAGAGAGTAATCCATAGATCAAAATAGGAGAGAGGTCCAGGGTTCAAAACCAGATAAACACCCAATTGATTTTATTTTTAAAAACCAAATTTTCAACAATCCCCCACTTGGATTTTTAAAAAACAGTTTTCATCGAGTAATCTTTCAAATATAAGATTGTGCATAAACAAAAGTATCTTTCGACTTGAACTCTTGCGTAGTGTTCAAACTTTAGATTATACTAGAGTAACTCGTAGTTTTGAACTCTATCTCTAACAGACATTACACGCACAACCTTACCAGGGTGAAGTCTAAAAAGCCCGTGCTTTACGGCCATGCACGTATATCCCAGTATAGTGAAAGCTCTAGGAATTTTGCCCACAAATTCCATAGGAAGCGGCCAAACTTCCACAATCACTTAGGTGAATCTATCAAGAGTACTCCTGTAGCTAGGTACTCCAGTCCACATAGAGTATAGACCTCATTAAGAGTTTTTAACTCATCCTACTATCGCTTCAGGAATTCATGCTTTAATCTAGGAATGGGATTGCTATTTTGTCAGCATGATTCACATCATATCATTCACGACTTGTTATTACCCATTGAACCTATTTCTTGGGATCTCCAGTCTATAGGTTAGGTTACCATCGTGAATAACTCATCAAACTAAGGGCATTAGTCCCATTCCTTTCGAGGTTTTGAAAACCTTCTCTCTGGCTAATCCTTTCGTCAAAGGATCAGCCAAGTTCTCATCAGTTCGTACATGATCCACTCTCACAGCACCAGTAGATAGAAACTCTCTAACTGTGCTGTGCTTACGACGTATTTGTCGTTTCTTGTCGTTATAATAACGGTTCTGTATTTTTGCAATAGCCGCGGTACTATCGCAATGGATCAAGACAGCTGGAATCGGTCTTTCCCATAAAGGGATCTCTGCTAGCAGGTTTCTCAACCAACCTGCTTCTTCACTAGCCGTGGCTAGTGCTATAATCTCTGACTCCATCGTGGACTGTGCCAGAATGGTCTGTTTATTTGATTTCCAAGAAACAGCTCCACCAGCTATATTGAAAATATAACCACTGGTGGCTTTGGAGTCATCTGAAAGGGTGTTCCAATCAGCATCGCTATATCCTTCAAGGACAGCGGGAAACTTCTGATAATGTAATCCGAGGTTCTTAGTCCTATTCAGGTACCTCATGACCCGTTCAATTGCATGCCAATGCTCTATACTAGGTCTACTTGTAAATCTGCATAGTAATCCAACAGCGTAAGCTATGTCGGGTCTAGTGCAATCGGTAGCATATCTAAGACTACCAATGATGCTCGCATACTCATATTGTCTAACACCGTCACCGGTAATCTTGAACAACTTTACACTAGAGTTATAAGGAATACATGCAGGTTTACAGTCAGAGTAATTATATTTATTTAGGATCTTCTCAATATAATGTGATTGATCCAAGGAAATTCCCTTTTCAGACCTAGTAATCTTGATACCAAGGATTACACTCGCTTCTCCAAGGTCTTTCATATCAAAGTTTGCACACAATAAAGCTTTCACTTTATTCACGGCATGGATATTAGAACCAAAGATAAGTAAGTCATCCACATATAGACATATTATAGTGCAAATGCCATTTTCAGCTTTATAGTAAATGCATTTTTCAGCTTTATAGTAAATGCATTTGTCACTTTCGCTCACTTTAAAGTCATGTGCGATAACAAGATTATCAAATTTTTCATGCCATTGTTTTGGAGCTTGTTTCAAACCGTACAGTGATTTATCTAGTTTGTAGACTTTGTGTTCTTGTCCTGGAATAACAAAACCTTCAGGTTGGTCCATGTAAATTTCTTCTTCCAAATCGCCATTAAGAAACGTAGTCTTAACGTCCATTTGGTGCAAAACTAGGTTATGTATTGCAGCAAGAGAAATTAACACTCGAATAGATGTAATTCTGGTTACAGGAGAATATGTGTCAAAGAAATCAACATTTTCTCTCTGTCTATACCCTTTGGCTACGAGACGAGCCTTGAACTTGTCAACATTTCCATCGGGTTTCAATTTCTTCTTAAATATCCATTTACATCCTATTGTCTTGCAACCTGGTGGCAAATCGACTAAGTGCCAGGTTCTGTTAGACTCAAGAGAATACATTTCATCATCGATAGCCTCTTCCCAAAAATTGGCATCTATAGAGGATAGGGCCTCTTGAAAACTAAGGGGATCCTCTTTGACTGAAAAGACATAGTAATCGGGGCCAAAGTTTTTAGAAGTTCGTTTCCGTTTACTTCTTCTTGGCTCAGATTCTGTGGCTTTATCAGTTTCATTTACCCTGATCAAGGGTACGTTGTTTGATGATGTACCCCCACTATTCCTCGAAGTAAAAGGAAATTTATCTTCATAAAAGTCAACGTCGTTTGATTCTATAATAACTTGATCTTTAAGATTATAGAATCTATAAGCTTTGCTATTCATGGCATATCCTATGAATACACATTCATATGCCCTACTAGCAAGCTTGTTCCTTTTAGGATCAGGAATTCTAACATAAGCTAAGCAACCCCAAGTTTTTAAATAAGACAAGTTTGGTTGTCTATTTTTCAGAATCTCATATGGAGATGTTTTACTTTTCGATTTGGGGACTCTATTTAGCACATAACAGACTGTCAATATAATTTCTCCCCACCAATGCGATGCAGCACCGGAGTTAAGCATTATGGCAACTACTAACTCGGTAAGAGTTCTATTTTTTCTTTCAGCTTTGCCATTCATCTCAGGAGAATATGGTGCAGTTGTTTCATGAATAATTCCTTGAGAATTATAGAACTCTATGAAAGTACTGTTATCATATTCAGTGCCTCTATCACTCCTAAGTCTCTTAATCTTTCTATTATATTGATTTTCAACTTCAGTCAAAAATAATTTAAACATGTCAAAGGCATCACTTTTATTTTTCATTAAGTAAACAAAAGTATAATCAGAACAGTCATCAATAAACGTAATAAAATAACGTTTTCCATTTCTAGTCAAGATACCATCAAGTTCACATATATCTGAGTGTATCAAATCTAAAGGTTCAGATTCTCTAACTACATATTTATGTGGTGTTTTAGTTATTTTAGCTTGACTACAATAGTTGCACTTTTCAAAATCATTTAAGGACAATTTTGGAATTAGTCCTAAGTTACTCATGTTTTTAATAATACGCTTATTAACATGACAAAGTCTAGCATGCCAGATATTAAAAGTGCACAACATGTAAGAAGAACTAGAAATTTTATTCGCTTCAACATTTAACTTAAACATTCCATCAGTAGCATACCCTTTCCCCACAAATACATTATTCTTTGTAATGGTGTATAAATCAGCCCCTATAATTTGAGTAAACCCAGCCTTGTTCAGAAGAAAACCAGAAATTAGGTTCTTTCTCATCTCTGGAGTATGCAAGACGTCTTTCAGGATAACTGTCTTTCCAGAGGTAAACTTCAGTTCTACTGTTCCAGTTCCAGCAACTATAGTGGAGTGGGAATCACCCAACAGCACTTTCTTGTCCTCAGCTTCAGAATAGGACTTGAACATTTCTCGATCATAGCAGACAAGTCGAGAAGCACCAGTGTCGACCCACCATCCCTCGGATCCACCAACAAAATTAATCTCAGAGATCATGGCAATAAGTTGGTCTTCGGTGAGGTGCAGGGCGAGATCCATTCCGGCAGTTCCTGGACATATGCCCTGGCCTACCACAGGTGTAGCATAGGAACTGTGCTGAATCATTCTTGGAGGGATGTTTCTGTCCATTCTGATTTCGCGGAGGATTCTGATTCTGATGGTTGCGGTTCTGATTGTTCCGATTCTGCTGGTTCCGATTCTGATAGTTCCGGTTTTTATTGTTATTCTGATTTTTCATTGTCTTTCCATTGGGTTTCAGAGAAACAGGGGTAGACTTCTTATGGTTTGATATAATCAGAACTTCATCTTTCTGATCTTGTTTCCTGGCTTCCTCCTCAATACGAAGTCGAGTTATCAGGCTTTCTAGGGAAAACTCTTTAGTTTTATGCCTAAGGACATTCTTAAAATCTTTCCAGCTAGGGGGCAATTTTTCTATCACAACAGCTACTTGAAATTGCTAATCTAAAGTCATTCCCTCAGATATAATTTCATGAGAAATCTTTTGAAGGTCGTGTGATTGGGTTTCCACAGACTTATCATCAGTCATTTGAAATTTCAGATAACGAGTGACAGCATATTTCTTTGTGCCAGCCTCCTCAGTGTCATATTTCTTTCTAAGGGCTTCCCAAATATCTTTAGCAGTTTGTTCAGAACAGTAATAATCATAAAGATCACCAGAAAGACCATTCAGGATAAAAATTTTACATAAAAAATCATTTTCAATCCAACGGTCTAATTCTTTAGTTTGGGTTTCAGTAGGTTCAGCAGGCAATATTGGTTTTTCAGTATCACAAACATATGCAACCTTTTGTGTTGTTAGAAAAAACAGCATCTTTTGTCTCCATCTTTTAAAGTGTTGGCCCTCAAAACGAAAGGGCCTATTAAGGTCTTTTGCAGCAATTTTAGTAATTGAATTCATGGCAGACATAGAAAACGTCTTAAAATTGTTGGAGAAATATGCTGTAAATACGAATTAAAAAGTAGGAACGATGGTACCAATTTTGCTTGGGTTGAGTCGCGGACTAGGTCGCTCTCTTTAAGACGTTTCGCAGCTCTGCCCAAAAATTGTGCAAGCATTAACTTAGCCCCGCCGTCCCCAGGATAAAACAGCCCAGAATCTTTTCTGTCTCGTTCAAAGATTGCACAATAGATGAACGGTATACAATTCACCCTTAATCTCCTTATTTGCTCGGAATCACCAGGAAATAAATCAGCAACAAACAGAGACTCGGTAAAAGCTTTTCTGATTTCAAAAAAACTGTTTGCAAGAAGCATAAACTCGAAGACTGTTTGCAAGGAGCAGAAACTCGAAGACTGTTTGCAAGGAGCAGAAACTCGAAGTTTGCAAGAAGCAGAAAATCGAAAATGATTTGCTCTCTGTTTTTTTTTTTTTCGAAAGAACTCTCTGTTTCTCTTTTATTTGGTATGTTCTAAAACTCAATATCGAATGGTATTTATAGAGTAAAAATTGTACATTCGAAAACGAAATACATGCTCTATTCATTGGCATCAATCGCGTGAAGATCAAATCGTGGAGAAGAAATGGCGGCGGGATTTATGCCAGAAATCGCGGGGCCAAAACGTGTTTTAGAGAGACCGTCTAGACTCAATCCTCTTCAGAAATTTATTTTTCGTTTAAATAAATTTTCAGAAAAAAATGGTTTGCTCTTTAAATGACCCGACCCGACTGACCGGACGGACGGCGGGCGCGAGAGTCTATCTCTCCCCTCCTCATAAAAGAGTGGTACCCCCAAGGGGTCCAAACCCAAGTCCTAACTGTCTCCTTATAAACTCTACCACAAAGAGTTATATAATAGATATGGGACTAAATTTTGAGAGAGTAATCCATAGATCAAAATAGGAGAGAGGTCCAGGGTTCAAAACCAGATAAACACCCAATTGATTTTATTTTTAAAAACCAAATTTTCAACAATCATAACCCCCTAATCAACAATGGAGAATGATTTTATTTAATTAATTAATACAAAACACAATAGATAAAAGTTGTAATCAAACATTAAGTGAATGGTTAGAGATTTTACCAAGATAAACTGTATAGTGTGATTTGATTTGAATGGCATCCAGAACAAGGGAAGAACGTGACAAACAATAATTAGTGATTACTAGTCAGAAACTTACAAGACAGAGAAAGACAAAAATACAACATTGAAAATGAAAAAAAAAAACTCCAAAGAGTTGCTCCAAGTTTCTTTCTAATTTCATGAACAACCAACCTTGCCTCCCTTTTCCTGGTTTGACCTTCGTTCTTGCAGCTGTTATCCCAAAGATGTGCCTCATATCTACCAGTCCATCTATGTTTGATTGTGATGAAGAAAAAATGGATCAAAACAAAGCAAAATTCAAACCAAAAATTTTAACCCAACAAGGAGACATGAAAATGGTAAGGTAAGGTAAAATCATACAACAAAACAAGACAAAAAAAACATCATGGAAGAATGAATGAATGAATGAATGAATGAAATGATGATAGGAATCCCAAAAATACAAAAAACAAAAGGTAAAATAAATTAAAGACACCAGGTTTGAACACAGACCTTGTAACACATATACACTGTGATGTCCTCTGACCAAATGTGTCTATGGACTTCCTGTGAACTGGTTGTTTCTGTCCCACCACCTTCCTTCCTGACCCTCTCTTCTTTGTTGTCTCCATAGCCACCACACATTCATTTCCTCCTCCTCCAGTTGGGGAAATTTGCTGGGGTAGGGGTGCTGTAATACAACTTGATTGAGATCCAGGACTCATTGACAAGCTAAGTGACTGCAAATCTCCATACCCCATTGCACATACTGACCCAGAACCTCCTCCTTCATCACCACCCACCATGAACCCCCCATCCAACTTTTGCTCCATTTCTTGACAATAATTCCTTGAAACCCAGTTCCTAAAACCTCCTACCCCATCTTCGATTCTCTCAAGATCTAAAGAAGAAGAAGGAGAAGAAAAGTTTGAGAATCTGCTTCGGTTTTTCATCTTCTTCTTCAGTTCTTCCTTCTTCTCCTCTGCGCCAAACCTCTCTCTGATTTAGGTTGAAATTTTTTTCGCAATGACCGCGCAAGCTGATCTAGGTCGAAATAGCAAAAAAAATTTCGCCAATTTTTCGCAATGACAGCGCCAATTTTTTTCGCCAAAGCTTGACAGAACGCGAAATCCACTCTCCCCCCATTTTCACCAGAGCGCGAAATCACTTTCCAAATCACTCACCCGCAGGAGCGCGGCACGTGCAAAATGGTTTAGTTTAGCAACGGTTTTTAGCCGTTGCACAATATAGCAACGGTTTTTGGCCGTGGCTAACTATTTTTTAGCCACGGTTTTAGGCCGTTGGCCACTCTATCCACGATTTATAGCCGTGGCAAATAAACCAACGGCTTAGAGCCGTGGCCACCTCCCCGTAGCTAAACAAGCATTTTGGTGTAATGTGTACCCGCCTCAAGCCGTTTGTTGTTACATCTTTCTTCCAGTAATCAATAGAGTTCGTTTTTGCAATTCTTTCTTTATTTGTTAAATGACGGTAAATCACACAAGTCTTTAAGAACCAAAACTCCACATTGATTAAGGAAATGGGAATGAACAATTGAAAAAGACTAACTGTTGTCGGAGAGAGATTGATCTTGACCTTGATGTGAATTCGGATGGCCCTTGCGGATCGTTAGTGTTCTCAGCGGATTGTTGGGCTTCGCTGGCATTACAGAGGTTACTGAAGAGTAATCCTTATAGAGGGGTTTATCTCAGCACCGACGGAAGGTCGGGGGGTTGTGTTCCCATTGGCCTCGGCCTCTTCGTTCCGCTTGGCTAAAAGTCAGATTGCTCCTGTACGACTTGACTGTGGTGTTTTTGCCGTCATTGGACCTGGCACTAGTTCAGGCTGCTCCATAAGACTCAGTTGGATCTGGGAGTACTCTATTTGTTTCAGTGTGACGTAATGGCAACCTCGTGACGTAGGTTGGTCTACACGTATTGTCCATTCGGAGCGGTTAGCGGTGTACTTAACGCACTGGTGAAGGGTGGAGACTGTTGCTTCCATCTGGTGGAGCCATGGTCTTTCTAAGTAGGTTGATGATGCGTCTACAACCATGAAGTCCAGAAACAAGACCTTTCTTAGCTGCAGCTCTCCTGCCACTATTGCTAACCATATCTTTCTGATGGAAAACATTTCTCCCAACTGAATTCAATCAGCGGGCAATCTAAGAACGTCAGGTTTCCCTCCTTGAGGTCCATACTGCGGAACAAGTTGTAGAACAAGACGTTGAGTGTCACGCCCCGACCCGCCACGGGAATCGCAGCGTGCCGATTCGTGAACTAACCCGTAACACAGGCGGATCGTAACCGGCCACAACATCATAATATAACACATTCTTGATACGAGAATGAAACAGAAATAAAAACTACGATAAAATTTGAACAAAATAAATATATATTTGATTCGCCCCGCCAGAGTCATAGCGACAAAACCAATATACAAACATCTCGTATAACCATATAGTACATCTAAAACACAGAGGAAGCAAAACATACTCGTACAGGGTGGACACGACCAAACACCACAAAACGCGCCTACAACGGAAACCGGGGCCTACCCGCCACGCTCAGCAAGAACGCCAACACTGCCTGCACTCCAATAGAAGCACACCCTTTGCGGGGTCAGCAAAGCACAAAGCTAGCTGGTGCGAGCAAACTAAATACAAATAACAGAATACTATACCAGAAAAATTCATGCCAGACAATAAATGATAAATAACAAGTTCTAAAGACTAAATCACACCGTGTCTCTAAAGATAATATTTTTAAGTTCAAGCAACAACACAAACATTTCAGATTCAGCAATAACTACCAATTTACGATATATGCCGATCATTACACGTGATTCAAACATGGTAAATATCAAGCGATGAAAATAAAGACAATCTCATAATTCTTCCTAGTCTCCTAGGTATAGCAATCAGGTTGAAACAAAAAATTATGTAAAATTCTGTATAAGTGTCTCATATCGTAGGTATCCACATACCCTACGAATGTGTCTCACTCAGACACAACCCACAATGTGCACCAGAACCACTTCGGGCTTGTTTCTATCCTAATGGGGTGCCATCTGACAGGATACAAACTCCAACATCCCGAACGACTGGCCTAACACGGCCTCACCGCACCTCAGCAAGCTTGCCACATGCAATAGCGTCCACAATGTCCGGTGCGAGTCATCTCAAGCACCATCCAACTCACGATGCGAGCAAGCTCCTAAGCATCGGCACAACATGCATTATAGCGGGGTAAAGACATTTATACTACTATCCACATGCACAAATGATAAGTCTGTACATAACCAAAGGTACAGACGTGCAATCATAAACAATTCGGCAATTTTATAAAACAACGACTATGCATGCCAGGGTCCCAACATGACCCAATTCACCACAATAAATTTATTAGAGTCGATTATCATACATGCTCAAGACTTGGAAATCTACGGTAAAACATGACATACTATGCAAACTCGAAAACGAAGCATACAAGTCCAATGTCATTACACCAAAGCCTAATCACACCAAAATTCATTCACTATTCGATTTCATTCAAGTATATCATGCTTTCAGGAAACCCAATACATAATTCACGGTATGATGTAAAACTTAAATTCAGGATTTCAAATACTTATTTCTTAAAATAAAAATTATAGTTCCACTCACCTGAGCAGAATGGATTTTCAAAACCCAATTCCTACCAGTCGAAGCTCCTAACACGCAAAACCACGAATGCGGGACCACACAAATTTTTAAAACTGCAAGGCAGACTAGAAAATGTGTAAACTAGCCGAAAATTGAAAAAATAAATAAATTACAAGCGGCGCGTGATTGAAAGAAAAACTTACAGGCAATTAAAATTTGGCAAACACCCCGCCGAAACCCAAAGTTTGGCGAAAACGCGCCGAAACCCTCCCTACTCCGGTCTGATCGCCTCCAAACTGCACAACAGCCCCCAAATGAGTCTAAGGGCACTTGGAGTCACGAAAGTGAGGCTCACCCATGCACCCAAAGCCCGGATTCATGCCGAAGAATCCTCCAAACGAACATGCACCCTGATTTTTTGAAAAAAGTTGGCCAACCCCAAAATCAACCTTGCATGTCGGTTCTAAGGGCTCCCAAAGACGCCACTAAGGCCCCTCCACATCTAATTGGAGCTATGGAAACCGATCAAACCCCAAACCCAAATGAAAACTGATTTTTTTTTCTTGCGAAAAACAACAGAGAAAATGAAGAGGGAATGAAGAGAGGAAGAAATGAGGAGGAGTTGAGCTTTGGAGGAAGAAATCACCCAAAATTGTTGACGAAATCCCACTGGAGACGAAGAGTTCGAAGGAACCTCGCACTGTGAAGAGAAAAAAAAAAGAAAAGGAAAGAGAAGGAAGAAAAGGGGGGGTCGTTTTAAAGGGTGGGTGGCTATGCGCCCCCACCACACTTACTGAGTACACCCCCAGACCCAAATTTTTAAATTTTTTTTTAAAACACAGGTATTACATCATACACACCTTAAAAGAGATCTCGTCCTCGAGATCAGACAAAAGCCACGACAAGAAAACCTAGGTGAAAAGCTCGGGGTATTTTTGTCTCATCTGGTCCTCCAGCTCCCAAGTCACGTCACCCGCTCGGTGGCTCCACTGAACCTTCACTAACTTCGCTGTCCTCCGACTAAGTTGTTTCACATCATCATCAACAATGGCTACTAGCCTCACTGGATACATCAACTCATCCGAAATCTCCACCTCAGCAGGCTCTATAATCTGTGACGGGTTTACCAAACACTTCTGCAACATGGATACGTGAAACACGTCGTGGATACCTGACATACTCTACGGCAAAGCCAATCTGTAGGCCACTGGTCCAATCCTCTCAGTAATCTCATATGGCCCTACATACCTCGGTGCAAGTTTCCCACGACTTCGGAACCTAACAACTCCGCGCATCGGGGAAACTTTTAGAAAAACCCTGTCACCAACATCAAACTCTAACTCCTTACTCCTCCTATCAGCGTAACTCTTCTGTCTACTCTAGGCCGCCAACAAACGCGCTCTAATCAGCTCAATCTTCTCAGTAGTTTCTCTTATCACATCCGGCCCCATCACAACTAACTCTCCAATCTCTGCCCAACAAACAGGGGACCTACACGGTCGTCCGTAGAGTGCCTCAAACGGTGTCATGCCAATACTTACGTGGTAGCTGTTGTTGTACGCAAACTCGCATAACGGTAGGTGATCTTCCCAACTGCCCCCAAAGTCTAAAATGCATGCTCTAAGCATGTCTTCCACTACCTGATTCACTCGCTCAGATTGGGCATCTGTCTGTGGATGATAAGTTTTACTCATGTCCAATCTAGTACCCATAGCTTGCTGAAAGCTCTGCCAGAAGTGGGCTGTGAAAAGCGGATCTCTGTCGGATACAATCGAAACAGGCGACCCATGAAGGCGGACTATCTCCTGAATGAACAACACCGCTAGACTGTCTGTCGTTCGATTCCTACTAACAGGAATGAAATGTGCACACTTCGTCAACCGATCAACAATGACCCATATCGACTCATTACCTTTCCTCGACCGTGGAAGTCCATCAATGAAATCCATAGTGATATACTTTCACTTCCACGTTGGGATATCCAATGGATGCAATAACCTAGACGGTCTCTGATGCTCGGATTTCACCTGCTGACAAGTCGCACACCGCGCCACAAGCTCTCCAATGTCTTTCTTCATGCCATGCCACCAGAAAAACGTCTCAAATCTCGATACATCTTTGTTCCACCGGGATGAATGGTGAAACGAGATCTATGAGCTTCCTGTAAGATATCTCTTCGCAACTCCTCATCAGACGTAACACAAAGCCGCCCACGAAACCGCAACCCTCCATCTGAACCCACCGACCAATCGGTAGGGCACTCATCCAATGTGTCGACTACCAAATCTGCTATCTGCCTCGTAATCACTGGATCAGAGGTCTGTCTCTCCACCACTCTACTGATCAACGACGGATAAGCTGCTAAACCCGCTATCATGCTGCCCTCTATACTGAAAGTAGGCTGAACTGCAAATGAAACTAATGTCTCAAGTGTTCGGTACTCCTGAATCATCATGGTTGCCATCACTGCATGTCGCCTACTCAAGGCATCTGCAACCACATTGGCCCTACCAGGCTGATACTGTATCTTGAAGTCATAGCTGCTAAGGAAATCAACCCATCGTTGTCGCCTCGTATTCAACTCCCTCTGAGTGAATAGGTACTTCAAACTCTTGTGATCTGTGAACAACTCAAACCTCTCACCATACAGATAATGTCTCGAGATCTTCAAAACAAAGACTACGGCTGCCAACTCTAAGTCATGTGTCGGATATCTCCGCTCGTGGGGTTTCAACTGTTGAGACGCATAGGCTACAACCTTCTTGCCCTGCATCAACACTCCACCCAATCCTGTACCGCAAGCATCAGTAAATACCACCAGTCGGCTACGAGGTGTCGAAATAGTCAACACTGGTGCTGAAGTCAACCGAAGGTTCAAAGTTTCAAAAGCTTCTTCACACTTTTTTGACCATACAAAAGGAACATTCTTCCTAGTTAACTGAGTGAGTGGTGCTGCAATCAAGGAAAATTTCTCGATAAACCGTCGGTAATAACCAGCCAAACCCAGAAAACTACGAATCTCCGTCACACTACTCGGTCGTCTTCAAGACTTCACTGCTTCGACCTTCTCGGGATCCACTGCAATATCTCCACTAGAAATGACATGCCCGAGAAATCGAACTTCAGGCTCCCAGAAATGACACTTACTGAACTTTGCATACAACTTATTTTCTCTAAGTGTCTGCAAAACAATGCGAAGGTGCTCTCTGTGCTCCTCTAAACTCCTCGAGTACACTAAGATATCATCAATGAAGATTACCACAAACTTGTCCAAGTATGGACTGAACAATCTATTCATCAAATCCATGAAGAAAGCTGGTGCATTTGTCAATCCAAATGGCATGACTGGAAACTCGTACAAGCCATAACGGGTCCGAAAAGCGGTAATTGGAACGGAATGTTCCTCAACTCTCATTTGATGATACCCAGACTGCAAATCTAACTGTGAAAACACTACGGCTCCCCTCAACTGATCCAATAGATCATCAATTCGCGGCAATGGATACTTATTCTTGATGGTCACTTTATTCAGATCTCGATAATCTATGCACATCCTCAATGATCCATCCCTCTTGGATACAAATATTGCTGGAGCTCCCCAAGGTGAATTGCTCGGCCGAATAAACCCCTTACGAAGCAACTCATCAAGCTGTACTTTCATCTCTTCCAATTGCTTAGGAGCAAGCATGTACGCTGATTTAGATATAGGTGCAGTACCAGGAACCAAGTCAATCCGAAACTCTACCTCACGACGAGGAGGGATACCAGGAATCTTCTGAAAGACATCAGGGAACTCACACACAACCTCTATAGAGCTGGTGTCGGGACAAGAAATCTCAAGAGAGCTAAGAAAACTCGACATCAAAGAAACCGAATCGGGCTCACAAGCCAACACACGAGGCTAAACATCAGGTGGCGCTAACATCCCCGACCTATGCAAGCAATCAATGATCACCGGATGACTGGACAACCAATCCATCCCTAGAATCAAATGATAGCCCTCAAAACCCAAAACAATAAAGTCAAACACAAAGTTGTACCCCAACAAGGAAAACTCGAAACGGGGACAATATTCCCACAACCAAACCGAACTGCCCAAGGGAGACACAACGCACAGGGGCTCCGGGAAAGGCACTACCTCAAGGTTGTCTCTAACAACCAACTGTATAGAAATAAAAGACCTAGATGCTCCTGTATCGAAAAGAGCCCTCAACAGGGAAGACGACGAATGCACAAAACCTGGCACACAACACATGTATTCTGAATCACATAACAACACACTAACATGCAATTTTTCCTACGCATCATGCACACAACACAAATCTTACTACATCTGGCACACACAACGACAATAAAAATAATAATAACATACCCTCAACATTTCCCTGACTGGGAATAGCTGCTAGGCGAACAGGCGGTGTTGGGAGAGGGACTCTCTGACCAATTCTAGGCGCAGGTGCTAACTGTCCCTGAGGCGCCCTCTGCTGTGCTGGTCCATCCCTATTCTAAAGACAAAGTCTGGAAAAGTGCCCCAATTGTCCACAAATATAACAAACTACATGCTCCCATCGATTTGTCTGACCTCTTAGACAATCACGTGCTACATGTCCCTCCTGACCACAAGTGAAGCAACCGCTCCTAGTTCCTGTCTGACCACCCCACCTAGGATGTCTTTGTTGCTGCTGTCGATGATCTCCTTGAGAACGTTTGTCACCTCTGCGGTCTCTGCCAGTCCTAGTTGGTCCCCCCTACCAGGGTCTCTCTTCTGGACAACGACACGCTCTGGCTGTTGTGCCTGCTCAATTGTCTGGCTTCCTCGGCCAAACCTCTAACTACGTTCTGAACCTCTTGCTCGTCGAACCAAAGTCTCTTGTCTACACTCAACATCCACTCGCTCCTGACTCAAAGTAACGTCCACTAATCTCTCAAAAGGACAATCAATCATCACCATCAACTGTTTCCTTAGGAACGGGTTCAGACCACTCAAAAGCTTCATGTTCTTCTTCTCTGGAGTATCTATAAAACAAGTGGCATAGCGGCTCAACTGTGTAAACTCGGCCAAGTATTCAGAAACCGATCTAGAACCCTGCTGTAAATGTAGAAACATGTCCACTATCTCAGCTCTGGCAGAATCAGGAATAAAATGTTGTTCAAACACCTGGCAAAATGTATCCCACTGCATCTCTGACACGTCACGGCTCTGCCTCACTGAATCCCACCAGTACATAGCCTCTCCGTCAAACTGGTGTGCTGCTAACTCAGTATGCTGTATAGGTGTCAGCACCATCCTCTCAAATATGAGCTCTACCTTACAGATCCACCGATCTGCAGCTAGAGAATCTCCAATACCATCAAATCTTTCACCACCCAAGTTGACGAAATCCTTGTTGCGCCGAGTAAACAAATCCTCTAACTGACTGCCCTGCCTCATATTCTGTGCCAACTGGGTCATCATTTCCATAAAAGCTTGAGAGACATCCTCTCCAGCAGTGCCTGAGAGACATCCTCTCCAGTAGTGCCTGATCCCTCACCCTTGGATCTCTTACCACGTGCCATCACCAAACAACCTCTACGAAAAAGAAAACACACATACCATACATCAAACAACACAACAAAAGTCCTAACTCCTCTACCCAATCCACTCAAGAAAGTGGTATACGATGATGTTCTATGTGAACCAGTAAATAATGGCTCTGATACCAACTGTGATGACCCGATCCCACACAGTGCAATACTGTCCGCTTTGAGTCCAACCGACTCGCACGGATTTAAAACACGTCGCACTATGAGGAGTCGACCTCCCACATATAAGCTCATCCCCCTACCCTCACCCAGGCGATATGGGACTATGATTCCCCTTGTAGCTCGTCCAACCTCTCTCGGCCTGTTGGGCCTATTGGGCTTGTTGGGCCTCCAACCCTCACCCTCACCCCAGGTCCGCCCACTTAGGGTCTCAAAATCCACCCCCGTTAAGGCCCAACTTCCTTGTTGGCCACACAGGCACAGCGTACACGTCACCCGAGGGCCCACCACTGTGGCATACTTCCGGCTGGGTCAGGCTTTGATACCAAGCTCTGTCATGCCCCGACCCGCCACGGAAATCGCAGCGTGCCGATGCGTGAACTAACCCGTAACACAGGCGGATCGTAACCGGCCACAACATCATAATATAACACATTCTTGATACGAGAATGAAACGGAAATAAAAACTACGATAAAATTTGAACAAAATAAATATATATTTGATTCGCCCCGCCAGAGTCATAGCGACAAAACCAGTATACAAACATCTAGTATAACCATATAGTACATCTGAAACACAAAGGAAGCAAAACATACCCATACAGGGTGGACACGACCAAACACCACAAAACGCGCCTACAACGAAAACCGGGGCCTACTCGCCACGCTCAGCAGGAACGCCAACACTGCCTACACTCCAATAGAAGCACACCCCTTGCGTGGTCAGCAAAGCACAAAGCTAGCTGGTGCGAGTGAACTAAATACAAATAACAGAATACTATACCAGAAAAATTCATGCCAGACAATAAATGATAAATAACAAGTTCTAAAGACTAAATCACACCGTGTCTCTAAAAATAATATTTCTAAGTTCAAGCAACAACACAAACATTTCAGATTCAACAATAACTACCAGTTTACGATATATGCCGATCATTACACGTGATTCAAACATATCAAGCGATGAAAATAAAGACAATCTCATAATTATTCCTAGTCTCCTAGGTATAGCAATCAGGTTGAAACCAAAAATTATGTAAAATTTTGTATAAGTGTCTCATATCGTAGGTATCCGCATACCCTACGAATGTGTCTCACCCAAACACATCCCACAACGTGCACCAGTACCACTTCGAGCTTGTTTGTATCCTAATGGGGTGCCATCTGCCAGGATACAAACTCCAACATCCCGAACGACTGGCCTAACACGGCCAACCTAACACAATCAAACTCAAGCGCGCTGGGAGGGAAAGCGAGTAATCTCCAAAGCACGTCCTCCGGGACCCGTCCTACTGCACTCTATAGTGGCAAGTGCGTGCGGGAGCTCACTACACCTCAGCAAGCTTGCCACATGCAATAGCGTCCACAATGTCAGATGCGAGTCATCTCAAGCACCATCCAACTCACGATGCGAACAAGCTCCTAAGCATCGGCACAATAGGCATTATAGCGGGGTAAAGACACTTATACTACTATCCACATGCACAAATGACAAGTCTATACATAATCAAAGGTACAAACGTGCAATTATAAACAATTCGGCAATTTTTATAAAACCACGACTATGCCAGGGTCCCAACATGACCCAATTCACCACAATAAATTTATTCGAGTTGATTAACATACATGCTCAAGACTCGGAAATCCACGGTAAAACATGACATACTATGCAAACTCGAAAATGAAGCATACAAGTCCAATGTCATTACACCAAAGCCTAATCACACCAAAATTCTTCCCTATTCGATTTCATTCAAGTATATCATGCTTTCGGGAAACCCAATACATAATTCACGGTATGATGTAAAACTTAAATTCAGGATTTCAAATACTTATTTCTTAAAATAAAAATTATAGTTCCACTCACCTGAGCGGAATGGATTTTCAAAACCCAATTCCTATCAGTCGAAGCTCCTAACACGCAAAACCACGAATGCGGGACCACAAAAATTTTTAAAACTGCAAGGCGGACTCGACAATGAGTAAACTAGCTGAAAACTGAAAAAATAAATAAATTACAAGCGGCGCGTGACTGAAAGAAAAACTTACAGGTAATAAAAATTCGGCAAACACCCCGCCGAAACCCAAAGTTTGTCAAAAACGCGCCGAAACCCTCCCTATTCCGGTCTGATCGCCTCCAAACTGCACAACAGCCCGGAAATGAGTCTAAGGACACTCGGAGTCACGAAAGTGAGGCTCACCCACGCACCAAAGCCCGGATTCATGCCGAAGAATCCTCCAAACGAACGTGCACCCTGATTTTTTGAAAAACTTCGGCCAACCCCAAAATCAACCTTGCATGTCGGTTCTAAGGGCTCCCAAAGACGCCACCAAGGCCCCTCCACATCTGATCGGAGCTATGGAAACCGATCAAACCCCAAACCCAAATGAAAACTGATTTTTTTTCTTGCGAAAAACAACAGAGAAAATGAAGAGGGAATGAATAGAGGAAGAAATGAGGAGGAGGAGGTGAGCTTTGGGGGAAGAAATCACCCAAAATTGTCGACGAAATCCCGTTGGAGACAAAGAGTTCGAAGGAACCTCGCATTGTGAAGAGAAAAAAAAAAAGAAAGGGAAAGAGAAGGAAGAAAAAACACAGGTATTACATTGAGTACACCCCCACCGCACTTACTGAGTACCCCCCGTGACCCAAAGTTTTTATTTTTTTAAAAAAAAAAACACAGGTATTACATTGAGTGAGCTTCTTGTGTCCACCAAAGATTTATTTACCTCCCACCTTGCAATGGAGATCGATATGACTAGGGCGTCATTGTGCGGTACTCAGATTCCTTTGAGGTCTTTGTCTGTAAAGGTCAAGGTGGGAATGGGGCTCTAAATCCTCGAGTGGCAGATGCGATATTCCTTGTCCGCGGGTTGTGTCTACATTTCCAGTAGAGTACGCTTGTGGACTTGTACGACTGGTCTTCAATCGGTCTGATTTCATGAAGGACGTAGATTATCCTTGGAGTCTCCTTCTATATTTCTTAAACTGACTCCCCTCGATCCCTGGTTCGTTTTAGTCGCTTCACAGAGTTCAAGAATTTTTTTAGTTTGCCCTTGCAAATCCAGTACTCAACCTAATACCTCAGAATCTTGCAGTCGTTGGTATCATGGCCACCCTCCTTGTGGAACGCGCAATACTTGTCGTTGTCACACTTGGATGGGTCTCCGCGTTGCTTTGGGGCCACTTCAGATCTTCCCAATTTTTATAGAGTTTAGTACGTCCGACAGGCTAGAGTTGAGGGGTGTCACAGCTTTGGATTCAACGTAGTGGGAGGCTTTTTCTGGTCTGGACTGACTAGGGTCTGACCTGTCACTGCACTTTTTCTTACTCCTTTTTTCATCCTCGTGCCTCTTTCCCTCCTTCTTGTCCTTAGGAGCAGATAGCTTCTTCTCGCCTTTGGTTTCCCTCTTTACAGTCCTCAACTCCTCCAAAGTAATGTATTTCTGGCGCTATTGAGAAGATCTGTCATGTCCAAAGGGGGCTCCAAGGTGAGGTCTTCGTAGAGCTTTCCCTCCTTGAGGCCTGCAGTGAAGGCTGTCACGGCAGTGTCGTCGCTGCATCTTTCAATGAGAGTCAGCTCATTGTTGAAGTGTGTGACATACTCTCTGAGTGTCTCATTGGACTTATGATTTAGAGAGAGTATGCAGTGTAGACCTTTTCAAAAATGATGGCTCCCAACGAAACGTGTCAAGAACTCCTTTGCCAACGTTTTGAAGGATCGATCGACCTCAGCGGAAGGCTGTGAAACCACATTAGTGCTGACTTCTTCAAGCTAGTGGAAAAAGTTCTGCACATTACCGACTCAAATCGTTCTTTGAGAGCCATTACGTGTTGGTAATCGCGTAGGTGATCGAATGGGTCGGTGGTTCCATCGTAGATCGTGCGCCTTCTACGGAGGGGGTTCTGAGGGTCGAGCCTCTCTGCCTTGGCGGTGGGCTCAATGTTAGCAATGCAACCTCCCCTACTCCAATGAGAGCTAATGGGGGCTTGGCTCTCATGTGCTTCCTCTTTGCCATCTTTCGGAGATGGAAGATGGTCCTAGTCTCCATTAGCAGGTGGTGAATTTTGTCGCGTGAGAGATTCCACTGCTTTGGCCATCTGCTGTATTTGAGATGACAACATATCTATTTTGGGGTCTGTCGGCGCGGGGCCGTGAGTCTGTTGTTCGTGCATGATCGAAACCACTGAAAGTGGTGGTACAGTCCCAGCCTGAGCGTTTGAAGTGTCACCTTGTTTTCCATTGTTGCATGATCTAGCTGTCACCATCTCTCTGGGTTTTGAAGGGAGACAGTGCTAGTTAAAAGTTTAGAACTTTGTCGTCCCCATGGACAACGCCAAATTGATGCAGTCATTTTTCACTCCCTGCTTTGACCTCCCACTAACCTGTACAAGTAACACACGTGAGTCATGGACCACCGCTGTGGTGGTCGATGACACTCCGATGCTAAAGTCAGACAAGGATTTTGATGCGGGAGGGTTTCTAGGGTTCCTAAAGTTCCTAATTTGGGTTTCTAAGGTTTTTAATTTTCTCTCAAAGTTATTTACTAAATAACTTTGAGTAATTTTCAATTTAATTATGAATCTTTTAGTTTCCTTTTAGGATTAGACATTATTTTCTTTTAGGAATAGACTGCTTGTTAATTTTAGTAATTTTCCCTTTATAGTAATATTTCAATTATAGTTTAGGAAGTGATTCTGAACCCAATTTGGGCCAGATTTCTGATAGTTTATTTCTTTTATTACGTATTTTGTTTTAGCATGATTATTTGGGTTTTGCTAATTTTGATAAATTTCTAATAATCACGAATTTTAGCTATAAAGCCTGGCTTGTGGGCTGATCTTAGAAAGACATTTGATTTGATAATTTTAATTGAACATTAGAGTATTTTTCTATGTTTTGGGTAATTTTATTGTGTTTTTCCCTATGAATTGTTTGTTAAACTAGCCCATAGGATAATCTCTATTCTGCCCGGCGTCAGTTGGTATTAGAGCTTCAGCATCTTCTTGGGGGTGAGATTTCATCAGTTTCTATGGCTGGTGGTCGTGGTCGTCGCGGGAAAGTTTTGAACGAGGAATCCCCTCACCGTGATCGTAACGTTAAGAATATGATGATTGAGGATTTACAGAGACAAGTTGCAGAGTTAACCCAGCAACTAACGACGCAGGATTTCGGTAATCGTGATATGGAAGATCACGATTCTGATTTCAGTTTTGAAAACCCGTATCACAATCATGCTCGATTATGGGAGCATGGAGAGCATGTGTATGACGATGAAGAACTTGGAAAGCCTGTGTATGTCAATGAGGAACTTGAGAAAGACGTGGTAAACGAAACTGAGGACCTTAGAGAGCCTCTGTATGACACTGATGACGATAGAGATGTGATGTATGGGGATTGCCATGAGACTCTGATTGTTCATAAGTGCCTACTGACTCCCAAGGGCGATTCAAGGGATGATTGGTTGAGAACCAATATTTTCTGCACAACATGCACAGTTGCAGATAAAGTCTGCAAGATGATCATTGACAGTGGCAGTTGCGAGAACGTAGTGTCTGAAGAGGCTGTCCAGAAATTGCAGTTGAAGACAGATCGTCATCCCAAGCCGTACAAATTGTCGTGGCTGAATAAAGGCAGTCAGGTAACAGTAAATAGGCCATGCCTAGTATCTTTTTCGATTGGTAGGAAATATTTTGATAATGCTTGGTGGGATGTTGTGTCTATGGATGCTTGTCATATATTGTTAGGCAGACCTTGGCAGTATGATCGCCGTGTTATTCATGATGGGCGGAAAAATACATATTTCCTTAGCATTAAAGGGAAGAAAATTGTGTTGGCACCTCGTCGGGAAGGAACCACTCCTACCCTGGCAGCCAATAATACTAACCTGCTTTCTAGGTCCATGTTTTTAGATAAGATTGAGCGTGAAGATGTGGTCTATGCTCTGCTGCCTTGTGGGACTAGTACAGCAGAAGTGATTCCAGATTTGCCAGCGAAGGTGTAGTCGCTGCTAGTCGAGTTTTCTAACCTGATGCCAGAGGACCTTCCTCTGGGATTGCCACCTGAAACTATTGTGAATTCCAAGAAAGCTAATGTAAACTCGAGGACGAGTTCTTTCTAACCCGGGCTGACTGATGCAGGAGGGTTTCTAGGGTTCCTAATTTGGGTTTCTAGAGTTCCTAATTTGGGTTTCTAAGGTTCCTAATTTGCTCTCAAAGTTATTTACTAAATAACTTTGAGTAATTTTTCAATTTAATTAGGAATATTTTAGTTTCCTTTTAGGATTATGCATTATTTTCTTTTAGGAATAGACTGCTTGTTAATTTTAGTAATTTTTTTTCCTTTATAGTAATATTTCAATTATAGTTTAGGAAGTGATTCTGAACCCAATTATAGTTTATTTCTTTTATTACGTATTTTGTTTTAACATGATTATTGTGGTTTTGCTAATTTTGGTAAAATTCTAATAATCACGAGTTTTAGCTATAAAGCCCGGCTTGTGGGCTGATTTTAGAGAGACCTTTGATAATTTTAATTGAACATTAGAGTATTTCTCTATGTTTTGGGTAATTTTCTTGTGTTCTTCCCTGTGAATTATCTGTTGAACTAGTCCGCAGGATAATCTCTAATCTGCCCGGCGTCAGATTTGGAGAATGTGTAATGTTGTAAACAGGGAATTCGTAGCGTACCTTAGCTTACCAACCTCATGTCTTATTCATAGTGCAGGAGTCCTGGTTCTACCATGCCATCAAAGACGTACTTTAGGAAGGAAATCTTCGTGGAGATCCTTCTTTAATTAGGAGTCGTGCTGTAGGATGGAAGTTCCCTGTTAGCCTGTGCTCCTAGATACGTGGGAGATTGTTCCCAATCCAAGAGCAATCCGTAGAAGGAAGTTTCTCTGCGTGAAATGTACTCTGGTATTTGCTTCCTAGTTGGAAGGATAGAGCTGTTGTAATTGCCTGTTTGAAGCTGATCCTCGAGATATTTGCCTTAGTAGGACTTACTGGTATTGATGATAGTTGTGAGACGTGTGGGCCTAGCATGCTATAAGAGTCTGGGTCTGTCTGGCGGACTGAATTAGGCAAGCTTGAAGCTGCTTGGGCCGAATTAGTGTTGGACTGGCGCTGAGGCCCGTAATTCTTTGAAATAATCATGACACATATATGGCTCAAGAATGTGACCGTTTTTGTGTATCATCGGCATTAATAACCTACTTGGTAATTTTATATATGTCAAGGTAAGTTCATTGACATCAATCACTTACCATACATCAAAATTTGTTGGTGCACCAATATCAAATAGACTATTAGTGTAGTTTAATTTTTTGGATTTCTAGGATCATGTTGCACATGCATTATGCCTTATCAAAACTTCACAATAAGCTTCTCTCCTGTTATGTCAAATAATCCTTGCAAGCACATATGCGGAAAATATAAATTAAGTGAAAAATCCAATACCCACTTGGAGGATGCCATTATGTTAAGCTCTAGAATGGCTAATGTATAGGGTAAATAGTCATTTACCCATATTAATAGACAACTTGCATCAGTAGTCTTTAAGGGTGTGTTTGGTTGGATGGAATCCTATGCTATGGGAATTCATGAGGGGACCCCTATACTTTAGGTTAAATTGATGTATCATTCCACATCCATCATTTGATTTTGTGATCAATGGTGGGGATGGAAGTCCCATGAACATGAAAATCTCACTTCTTGGTCCCCCAAGGCATGTGATTCTTATATTCATGGGACTTTCATTCCAACCATTGATCACAAAATTAAATGGTGGATCAAATTAGCATAAAATATGGAGGTTCCCTCATAAATTCCAATGGCATAGAATTTCATGCAACCAAATACACCCTAAATATAATCAGGTTCAACAATTCTGTGAGTGAAGTTTAGGAGCCACTTTTGAGCTAGGTTGGAGTTTTTTGACACTTCTACCACTTTCATTGATGGTGTTTGCGGTGGTGTTTTATATAAAAGGAGTAAAAGTGTAAAAAAAACAAAACCTGACTCAAAAGTGGCTCGCAAACCTAACTCCTTAGACTTACTCAATCAAATTATACCAGACTCTAGACTCTGGTAAATGGTTAAAAGCTAGAGGAGTCTGGAGTTATTGGTAAAAATACTAGTGATGTCCATCCCGTCCCCGTGCCCACCCCTACTTAATATAGTAGAGATGTCCCTCTTATTAAGAAGCTAAACAAGAGTAAGTCTACGGAGTTATTTGGGGACGTTTGTTTTTTTTTTTTTACACTTTTTACTTTTTCTCTTTAAAATTGTCGGCTAAACAAAAGACTCGCTAATACCAATCCGTCGATAGAGTTTCCATGTAGTCGAGGTCCCAAAACAAAGACTATATATAACTATATATGGAAGGATAAGCACCACAGATAGTTGTCTAATCTTTGTTTTAGAAGAAGGAATTGGAAAGCAATCCAGTCATCCCTAGCTAGGTGAGTGATTGAAATGCTGAAAGGCGAACAATAATATTGAATCAGCAAGCTGGATTATTTTGGGTTGGGAAGGGAGGGGACCCCATGAGTTTTTAGACAATGCCATTCATTACTAGTTCATTTCCTTTTCACAAAAAGGAAAACGCGCGTGCTCCAACAAGTGTTTATAAGATATTTAGAAATTAATTTAGCAAATTCCAATACTTCAATTGGTTTACGCGTACCCATCTAATTTTTGGTTGGCATCATATCCCTATTCTTATGTATTTTATTTGAAAAATCCCCAACACTTTGAAATTTTCCTTCAACCAGTATTAAACTTGAACAAATATTAAAAATGGACTAAATTTTGGTGAGACGAATCCATATATTTCCAGAAAATTTGAGTTAGAGATCCTGAATTCATAACCCTTTCACAGTAATTTTTTTTTTTTTTTTTGTAAGTGGTAGTTAAATAACTCATATAATTATTTTTCTTCCTCTATGATTAAGAAAGTTTGGCAGCCACGTTGACTACCTTTTAAACAAATAGTGAGCCAAACACGCTTCACGTTTACAAAATATAGTGAGCCAAACACGCTCTACGTTTAGCACGTGCTTTATTTACATCTAGACTTCCTGTTTTAATTATAAAAAGTTGGGCTTTGGCAAGTCTAATGAAGCATATATAGAGAGAGCCGAGTGGTAGCCTTTTCAAAGACACAAAACTGTTTGCGTGTGAGGGAGAGAGAGCAACACAAAAATAAAAAGATATGAAGGCAAAGAAGATAGTTTTAGTCCCATATCCAGCACAGGGACATGTAACTCCCATGGTCCATTTAGCCATGGCTCTTCACAAAACTCATGGTTTGGAATCAATAATTGTGACCCCAGATTTCATCCATCAAAGAATCGCTGAATTCCAAGCTAAAGAACATGGTGATCATGATGGTGTTACGTTCATCTCTATTCCAGATGGTTTAGATGTGAATGAGCCTCGTGACTTCTTCAACATCAGTTTCACTATGGAGAACAATATGCCCGTTTATTTGGAACAGCTTATAGATAGCCATGATGGAGTCGTTTGCATAGTTGTTGATATATTAGCTTCTTGGGCCATCCCAGTGGCTAACCGTTGCAACGTTCCAGTTGCAGGGTTTTGGCCTGCCATGTTGGCGATGTACAATTTGATCACTGCTATTCCAGATATGATCCAACTTGGCCTTATTTCAGAATCAGGTACCATGCCATTTCCTTCACACTTATATAAGTTAAATTTGTTGGAGTTTTGTATCAACTGATACATATCTGGTTGTCTGTTTCTTTTTGAATCTTTAGCAACATCAGAGGATATATATCAAATTCTAAAAACAAATACTCCTACCGCATGATATTTCTTTCTTTAAAAGGTTATTTCTGTCCCACTTTATTTGAATTTTGGGTATGAGTCATCACTAGTGTATAATTAGTGCATGGGAATCAACTAGGAGGCAATATTTTGGAATGTCACCTCACTTCTCATTTACGTTATTCCTGAAAACAAAGACTACTAAGCATGTAATTTAGAATTCTATTCCTTTTGCTTTGGTCATACATCTTTGGTTTGATATAATTAAGGAAATTACACTGAAAAATAAATAAACTTGGGTCATTCCCTTGTGTTATGCAGATTTTCATTATTTGATTGTCTATTTACTGATAGGAAATCGATTATTCATAAGACTATTTTCCACTACTCATGAGAATCCAAGTCTGAGAGAAGGCCTCAGAATCAAAATCACGGATAACTATTCATTGTCAATCCTAACTAATTAGACCCTATATTATATCCAAAAATTTTAGCGCTTTTTTCGCTTAATCCTTTGGGAACAAACTAAACTTTGGATTTCAGAATGAGATGATCACGTAGATGTGCTATCATAATGAATGTTTAGTCACCTTTAATTTAAAAATACATGTGAGAGATAATGACTAACAGACACGTACTCATAATATATCATCCATGTTTGAATTCAATTTTGACATTAATTATTAAATATGGCAGAAGACTATTAGCAATGTGAATCACCAGCTATTTATTTGCCGAAAATCATTGATCAATCTTTGAATGTTATAAGATCTTATAATGTATATTAAATGCAGAATCGCCAGTTTAAGAATCTAAGAATATCTCTCTTTATTCCAGTCCACTATGTAAAATTTGTTTTATAAATGTTTGGCTTACAATTTGTTGTATTTTCATATAAAAATTAAAAGACCCTTCCTAAGTCAATGAAGTATAGGAGCAGGGACCATGTGCAAATGCACATGGTACATGTGTGTAAGGCAATCATGCATATCAAAATGGTGATCCATATTGTTTCTAAAGGAAAATTCTAAATTCTAAATGAAGGTTTAAATGTTATACTCAACTACATTTTATATGATTCTTGACAGGAATTCCTCGACATCAAGGCACATCTTTCGTCTACCCTGACCACCCAAGGCTGAGAGTCGAAGACCTACCATGGCTAATAGGAAATACGAGTGCCCAAAAATCACGATTTAGATTTTGGATACGAGCTTTAAGTCGATCACGATCTCTTAAATGGATTTTGGTGAACTCCTTCTTGGAAGAATGTGTTGATGACTGCCATCCAAAACAGAATTCTTCAATTCAATTCCAAACAACTTATCCACAAGTATTCCAAGTTGGGCCATTGAGTAAGAATACACAAGGAGCAACCAAGAACCCAAGTTTTTGGGAAGAAGATCTGAGCTGTATAAATTGGCTAGATAATCAAAAAGTTGATTCAGTGATTTATGTATCATTTGGAAGTTGGGTGGGTCCGATTGACGAAAATATGATCACTGAACTGGCCTTGAGCCTTGAGGCTACAAGGAGGCCATTCATTTGGGTACTAGCACCCACATGGAGAAAAGGGCTTCCTACTGGGTACATTGAGAGAGTGGGTAGGCTTGGTAAGGTGGTGTCTTGGGCTCCGCAAAAAGAGGTGCTACAACATGAGGCAGTGGGGTGCTATATCACCCATTGTGGATGGAATTCAACAATGGAAGCCATACAATGTGGCAAAAAGCTCTTATGCTATCCTGTGGCAGGTGACCAATTTGTGAACTCCGCTTATATTGTGAAAGTGTGGGGGATTGGAGTGAAGTTGGATGGACTTGAAAGACATGATGTTGAAAAAGGTGTAAAGAGGATAATGGAAGAGGGAGGAGATATTCAACAAAGGGTGATGGAAATGAAGGAGAGGATAACTAGTGCACAGAGTACTTCAAGAGCAGACGCTATTCTTGCAGCCTTCATCGAAGATCTTGAGAAGTCAAATACAAACTCTCATGTTGATAGTGGTGATCTATAGAAAACTCTTTACTTTTTAATAAGTTCACTACACCAAATTGGCATTTTTGTAACAACTCTCAAAGCAGTATCATTTTTTAAGTGTAACAATCCACCTAACAATTTTACACATTTTCACAAAACAAAATGATACAATAATTGTATCACCATGAAGAGTATGGTTATAAAAGTGATACTATTCATGGTGATCCAACTTATTGTATCATTTTTTTTGTTACTGTTTTTCGTTCTTTTGACTAAATTTAGTTTTGACTTGATAGGTGATCCACTACTCATTTTTTTGTTGCGCATCGCGAAAGTGTAACAGATTTCGAAACACAATTGATAGTTGCAATAGAAAGTAATAAATCCAAATTATAAACACGGCAAGTAAAGTAAATGGAAATTAAATAAAATACGTATTGTACAAACAATTTAACGTGGTTCGGCAAGTTTGCCTACGTCCGCGGGCAAAGAAAATATTACTAGTGAGATCGAAAAGTACAAATAGAGAGAGATACACAACGTCTATGACGTTAGATATACACGTGTCTAAGCGACACCACAAATATACGCAGGGTGTGTATATCCTACACACACAAAAGAAAAGAAATTCTTTTTTTTTCTTCTCTCATCACGTCTCTCTTCTCCCTTACATACAAACAGAGGATGGGTTGAAGAATCCTAACCTCTCACAACTCACAAGGCTCACAAGGGAAGGATGATCATGATGAAGAGGGGGAACCTCTTTTTATAGCCACCTAAGGCGATGGAGAGAGGCGGTAATGGAGGGTTCTATCACCTTCCCCTTCCTTCTTATTTTTCTTCCAACCCAAATCCAGCCACTTCAGAGCAGATAAACATCTCCATCCAGTTGTCCTCTTCATGAGCCAACAATTGTTCACGCCGAAATCCAGGTTCTTCTTCAACTCATTTTTCAATCTGCCAACTCTGTTTGTTTTTTGCTCTGCCGACATGCCCTGTTTGTGTTATCTGTTTCAACAATTCTCCACCTCAGTGAAGATTTCATAAATCTGAGCCGATTACAAAGCATTATCCATCTTTGCCCTTCACAAACCCAAAGAGGTTCAACATACACGAAACATGTTGATCAAATCCAAACAATGTTAGAACTTGACCCCATAAACTATCTTTGTCAACATATCTGCAGGATTTTTTTTTGTCAATCTTCTTCAGTCAGATGTTACATTCTTCAATGATTTGAACATCAATGTGCTTCGTACGTGCATGATGAACTTGATTCTTCGCCAAATAAATGACACTCATACTATCTTAAAAGACATCTAGATGGTTTTGTAATACACCCAAGTCATCAAGCAATCCTTAAAGTTAAATTGCTTCCTTAACGGCTTATGTAACCGCCATGTACTCAGCTTCAGTTGTAGACAATGCAACTGTAGACTGTAACATAGATCTCCAACTTACTGGTCCTTTAGCAAGAGTAAGGATATAACCGGTAGTTGATCGACGTTTATCCAGAACTCCTACATAATATGAATCCACATAACCAACACAATGTTGACCACTACTCACATCCTTCTCGAAGAGTAAACCAACATCTATTGTACCCAGGATGTACCGTAGAATCAATTTCACCACTTGCCAGTGTCCTTTGCCTGGATCATGTATATATGTACCGACTTACCATACTAATTGCCTGTGAAATGTCGGGCCTCGTACACACCATTGCATACATTAAGCTTCCCACTGTATTTGCATATGGCACTTGAGCCATGTACTCTCATTCCTTATCAGTGTTAGGAGACATAGAAGTTGAAAGCTTAAAGTCAGGGGCAAGAGGTGTACTAACCAATTTTGTGTTGTCATTCATCCCAAATCGTTGTAACACCTTCTTCAAATATGCTTGTTGTGACAAGCTCACAATTACCTTCACCCCGTCTCTTTGAATTTCCATGCCAACAGTGTTCTAAAAAGGGGCCTGGGCGGCCGCCTAGGTGCTAGTAGGTAAAGAGACGCCTAGACTAGTTGCTGGGCGGAGGGAAAAATCGGTCAGGCCGCCTAGGCGGGCTTGGGCTTGTCTGGGCGTTTTTTTTTTGTTTTTTTTTCTTTCTCTGGTTGCAAATAACCAAAACCAATCGACCAAATACCCATCGAAATTCTTAGGTTTTGCAAAACAGAGAGCAAAGAAGAGGTTGAGAGACCAGTTGAAGGAAGATTATAAACAAGAACAAAAGGGAGAGGGAGAAGGGAGTAGATGTACTACTTGCTAGTTAAGCTAGTCAGGCGCAAGGATGGATTGTTGATGGTGGCGAATGAAGAAGTTGTCCCCTTGGAAATAGTTGGAGAGGTATCGGAGGCGGATAGTATTCTAGAGCCTAGGAGAAGTTCTAGAAATGTGGAAGTAAGAGAACTCCATGAAGAAGATTTTGTATCTGATGAGGACACTGAAGGGGGGGAGGATGTTGAGTTTGAGTCTGACACGGAGAGAGTTGTTGAAATGGAAGGATATGAAGAAGGGATAGAGGCCTAGCATTTCAAGTTCAACTATCAACTTTCAAGTATGTTTTTTTTTCCTCTATGTTGTTGAAACTCTATGTTATGCAACTTATGCTATTATAAATTTTAATGTAAGCTTAATTTTTCATGTTTATAAATTTTTCATATGTATTATTATTCTGGCATTAAATTTGAAGTAATTGATAAAATATTAATGCATTATGCTAAATTTTTGTAAATTATGAAAATTATAATACAAAATCTAAAACCGCCTAGGCACCTGCTGGCCGCCCGCCCACCGCCTAGCGATTTTTAGAACACTAAATGATCTTCTTAGCTTTACCAAGATCCTTCATCTTAAAGTGAGTTCTCATCTAGCATTTCAACTTATCAATCTCATACTTGCTCTTGGAGGCTATAAGCATATCATCTACATATAAGAGCAAATATATAAAGGAACCATCACGAAGCTTTAGAAAGTAGGCACAATGATCATAATGGCTACGAGTGTACTTCTGCCCTAGCATAAACTGGTCAAAACGCTTGTACCACTGTTTTGGAGACTGCTTCAACCCGTACAAGGACTTGTTCAATTTACACACACAATCTTTATTCTCTGCAACGTTATACCCACTTGGCTGAGTCATATAAATCTCCTTTTTTAATTCACCATGTAAAAATGCAGTTTTCACATCAAATTGAGCTAACTCAAGATCAAGTTGTGCAACCAAGGCTAGCAAAATTCGAATGGAAAAATGTTTCACAACTAGATAAAAGACTTCATCGTAGTCTATACATTCCTTTCGAGCATAACCTTTCGGAACTAACCTTCCTTAAAGTGCAAACCATCACTAGGAGATCCTTCTTTCTTTGTGTATACCCATTTGCACCCAATAGCTTTCTTACCTTTTGGTAAACTACACAATTCCCATGTTTCATTCTTATGAAGAGATTGCATCTCTTTATCCATATCATTCTTCCACTGTTCACAGTCGGTACTTTGAATTGCTTTTTTATAGGTAGAAGGCACTTCATCCTCAACTACTGGAAGTGCATAGGTGACACAATCACTACACTTTTGAGAATGATTTACATTCCTCTTTGGTTTACTTGTTGCAATTGACTCCTGAATTGGGGTCTCTGGAACATCATCAATTGTATCTACTGCATTCTCACTATTTGTGTAATCATTTGTACACGCTGTGGAATCAATAGGTACTACATCTGTAGATACAAGACTAGTTGGAACACGTAGAATAACATTAATCTCCACCTGTTTCGAATTCTCTTTGGTCGAACTCTCCACTTGCTGAGAGTTTTTTGACTTCAGCATAGGAGCCTCATCAAAAGTCACATCTCTGCTAATAACAGTCTTCCTGGATTCAGAAACCCACAACTTATAGCCTTGTACACCATACACGAAACCTAAGAAAATAACTTTCTTAGCTCGGAGATCTAACTTACTTTCTTGAACATGAGAGTAAGCAGGACAACCAAAGATATGCAATCTATCATAGTCATTAGCAGGATTTCCAGACCATACCTCCATAGGAGTTTTTCTATCAATCGCAACCGCAGACAATCTGTTGATGAGATGGCAAGCATATGTCATAGCCTCAGCCCAAAACGCTTTGCCCAATCAAGCATTGGACAACATACAACAAACCTTCTCCGGCAATGTACAGTTCATGCGTCTTGTCACCCAATTTTGTTGTGGAGTATCTTCAACCATGAAGTGTCTGACAATTCCCTCATCCTAACATACTCGCAAGAATAGATCAACTTTGTATTCACCTCCATTATCTGAACGGAGCCTTCTGATCTTTCTACCAGTCTAGGTTTCAATCATCTTTTTCCACTTCAGGAACACATTCAAGACCCCATTTTTATGCTTCATGGTGTACACCCACACGCGTTTTGAATAATCATCTACAAAAAGTGAGGAAATAGCGAATACCTCCCAATGATGCTTGCTTGGCAGGTCCCCAAACGTCCAAGTGAACATAATCAAGAAGTCCCACGAGTACGGTGGATAGCGGTGCCAAACTCGACTCTGGTCTTTTTGCCCATTACACAATGTTCACAGAATTCTAACTTGCAAGTTTTAACACCTTTTAACAAACCTTGTTTCACAAGAGTTTGCATATTCTTCATACCAACATGCCCTAAATGCACGTGCCACAATTTAGTCGTATCACAAGAAGTACTTGCAGTCTCAGTAACTGCAACTTCACTCGTAATTGTAATCCCGGTAAAGAAATACAAATTACCTCTTTTGATTGCCTTCATCACCACCATTGCACTAGACACAACCTTGAGAACACCATGTGACATGGTTATCTTATAACCTTTGGTATCCAAGGAACCCACTGATATGAGATTCTTCTTCAAAATAGGAACATACCTTACTTCTTTCAAATCCCGAGCTATACCATTGAACATCTTTAGCTGGATTGTACCTATCCCTTCTGTTTTGCATGTCTGATCATTACCCATCAGAACAGCTCCACCATTTAGCTTTTCAAAACTAGACAACCAGTCCCTCTGGGGACACATATGATAAGTACAACCCGAATCGACAATCTACTCGTCAGTGGAACACATCAATGCTGATATAAATAAGGAATACTCATCAGAATCTTCATCACTACGCTCGACAACATTCACAGTGGTGCGTTTCTTTCCTTTATCTTTGGCTTTGATTTTCAGACAATCTTTTACTACCCTTTCTGATGACACTAAGTGCATTCATTTCTCGCCGGAGCTTTTGACTCACTTCTTGATTTGGATCAAGATTTATTTCTTTTATCACTAGATTTTCTACTTTTCGATCTGTCCCTCCCATTCAATGCTTCAGATGCTGCATCCCTATGGATTTTGAGGTCCATCTTCCTGTATTCATAATTGAGCAACGTTGTAGCAATCTCGTCAGAATTTAATGACTTTTTTCTCGTTAACAAAGTTGTCATGAAATGTTCATATTCTTCTGGAACGGAATTCAAAAGGACAAAGCCTTATAATTCTCTGGAACAATTTCTTCTAAATTCAGTAGGTCGGCAATTAGCCTATTGAATTCATCTAGATGCTTAGACAAAGTAATACATTGTCTCATATTCATCAAGAAAAACTGCTTCATGAGGAAGAGTTTATTTTGAATACTCTTTGTTATGTACGTGTCTTCAAACTTTTTCCACAATACTTTAGCGGAGGTTTCCTTCATGACGAAGTATTTTTGTTCCTTCACTAAACACAGTCGGATAGACCCACACGCTTGCCGATTCAACTTGTTCATATCTTCTTTTCCCATGGCATCCGGCTTATCAGCCAAAACATTCTCCAAATTCTGTTGTGTGAGCACATCCGATACTTCACATTGCCACATGCTGAAGTTGTTCTTGCCATTAAACTTTTCGACATCAAACTTGCCGACTGTAGCGGTAATCATTTTCAAACTTGTCTATCATGTTCTTCAATACTTTCATACAAAATTATAAATTCACATACTTACAAACGAACCCAAAAAAATACCTTCAGCTCTGATACCAATTTGTTGCGTCTCGCCAAAGCGAAACAGATTGTGGAACACAATTGATAGTTGCAATAGAAAGTAATAAATCCAAATTATAAACAAAACAATGTAAAGTAAATGGAAATTAAATAAAACACATACCACACAAGCAATTTAACGTGGTTCGGCAAGTTTGCCTATATCCACAGGCAAAGATAATAGCTTTACTAGTGAGATCGAAGAGTACACAACGTCTATGACGTTAAATACACACGTGTCTAAGTGACACTATAGATATACGCAGGGTGCATATATCCTTCACACACAAAATAAATTTTTTTTTTATTTCCTCATGTCAGTCTCTCTTCTCCCTCACATACAAACAGAGGATGGGTTGAGGAACCCTAACCTCTCACAAATCACAAGGCTCACAAGGGAAATATGATCATGATGAAGAGGGGGAACCTCTTTTTATAGCCACCTAAGGCGGTGATGGAGGGTTCCATTACTTTCCTCTTCCTTCTTCTTTCAGCCCAAATCCAGCCACTTCATAGCAGATAAACATCTCCATCCAGCTGTCATCTTCATGATCCAGCAATCGTTCACACAAAAATTCAGATTCTTCTTCAACTCCTTTTTCAATCTGCCGACTCTGTTTGTTGTTTGCTCTGCCGACATGCCCTGTTTGTGTTCTTTGTTTCAACAATTTCCACCATAGGTTAAAAGTTTTTTCTAAACTCTACAAAGGCAACATCAACTTGGCGAGTTGTGTGCCAAGAGCAATACTGGTTGCATATGCCAATTATGCATTTGCATAAATTTTAAGTCTTTGGGTTCTTACAACACAAAAACAATTCATATGTGCAACAGGTCAGATAGTCCTTTGATGACGACAGGACCATAAATAGTATATTGTATGGTGGCAGTAACAATTTAAGTATGCAACAGAAAGTCGAAATAGCATGAGAAATTAAACAAAAGAATTACAAAAAAAAATAAAAATTCCCGGAAGGAAATGGGTCTTAATTTCAGTTTTTGAAATATTTTGATTGTTGTTTTAGAATCTAGGTTATTTATTATTATTAAAAAAATTAAGTAAAGAGAACTGGTGGAAGAAGTGTAATACGTGAATGCACGTTGCATTTGTCTTCTTCGAACTTAACAGCCAACAACCTAGGTTCAGTTGAAATCAGTTCTTACTTCTGACCCTCTCTTCCTTCTCTCATGACGTTTTACAACAAATCTCATGCAAGTAGAAATCTTGAATGAATTAGCTTACTTAGATTAATCACGAATTGCCATTTCATCAAAGTTTACAATACACAAATGGTATTACCTTGCTAAAAACATCACCTTGCAATACCAGAATCATATTTCAGCATCGAAGTTTGACTGTAGACAGCCAAACATCATCTTAGGGATTCTTTTTGCCTTTCGATCTATCTAGTATTGTTTTGCTGAATATTGCATGTTGTTCTAGAAATTTGGACAAACTTCTACCTAGATTAGGGGGAGCAAACACCCCTTACCCTTGGTGACAAAATTTACTGAAAATATAGAATGATGAGTTTCTGTATATTGAGTCAGAGCAATTCTAATGAATGGTTTTCTTCTTTTAAAGCTACGTTTCAGTTTATTCTTTTAGTCACATGTACCTTGTGCTATGAAGAAGGTCGCTTATTTTAGTCATTAAATGAACTTTTTTTCTTCTTCTTTTGAAGCTACTGGAACAACCATCATTACTTTTTTCTACTGACAAGAATCTAGAGTGTGGAAACTTGCAAGAAAAAATGAAGGGTAATCAAGATAGAATCAGCAATTTACCAGATATGCTTATTCATCAGATACTTTCTGTCATGGATGAAGTATGAGTGCAAACAAGTGTGTTGTCTACAAGATGGAGGTCTATGTGGTCCTCTCTGTAAGGATCGGGTGGATACTACCAGATAGAGAAAAACAAACAAGAAGTCAAAAAAAAAAAAACCCGGAGGTAATTAGGCACCAAAATTTTAATGTGGTTCGACAATTCGTGCCTACATCCACGAAGCAAAGATCTCTCTTCCACTATAACTGAATAATGGGTATTAAAATAACAATCTTACCAAGCCACAGACAAGGCTTGATGAATACAAAAGAAACACTCACTCACACTTGAGTGTGGAACACTCTTCTTCTCACTCTCTACTTGGAGTGAGATGTTTGGCTTCTCTCTGGATTGGATGATCACAAATGGATAAGAGTTCCTCTATTTATAGGCATGGAAAAGGCTCCTTGCATTGAATGTACTAGCCACCTACCTTGTTAATGGAACCTCCCAACTACCAACTACTTCCTCCATTATTCAACCTTCAAGCTACCTTCTAGAAATTCCAAAGCATTCACCATTATGGGCTGGATTACAAGAATATATTGACTCCATCATGGGCTGGATCAAGGTATGCCCAACAATCTCCCCCTCTAGTGCATGAGGGAGGAACACCAACCTTGACTCCAAGTTACCTGAAGTCCATCCCAACAGCCTTATTACAAAACTCCTGCCTTGATTTGAGGACAACCTTTGTCAACATGTCTGAAGAATTATCATCAATATGAATCTTCTTCAACCATAACAATTTACTCTCAATAGCATCTCTAATCCAATGATAATGGATATCAATGTGCTTAGTGCGAGAATGATATCCAGAAGTCTTGCTCAAATCAATAGCACTCTGACTATCACAATAAACAACATAATCATCTTGCTTCAAACCCAATTCTTGGAGGAACCGCTTCATCCACAATAACTCCTTGCATGCTTCTGTGGTTACTATATATTCAGCCTCGGTTGTGGACAAAGCAACACACTTTTGCAACTTTGATTGCCAAGACACTGTCCCCCCTGCAAAAGTGAACAAGTATCCAGAGGTGAACTTTTTACCATCAAGATCACCTCCCATGTCAGCAGTTGTAAACCCTTCCAAGATTGGTTTGGAACCACCCAAGCACAAGTACATCTTAGAAGTGCCCTTCAAATATCTGAGAATCCACTTAACAATTTCCCAATGGTCTTTCCCTGGATTAGAGAGAAATCTGCTCACGACTCCTACTGCATGAGCAATATATGTCCATGTACACACCATAACATACATAAGACTTCCTACAGCCAAAGAGTAGGGAATAACTATCGTCTTCTCCTTTTCTTCATCTGTATTCGGGCATGACTTCTTACTCCATTTGAAATTATTGGGTAGAGGTAAGCTTACTGGTTTAACATCTTTCATGTTGAACCTCTCAAGCACCCTTTCAACATACCTTTCTTGTGACAGCCACAACTTCTTGGATTTTCTGTCACGAATAATCTGCATGCCAAAATCTGTTTGGCTGGCCCCAAGTCCTTCATGTCAAAGAACTTGAATAACTCTTCTTTAAGCTTCCCGATTATAAAAGTGTCCTGACCAACGATCAACATATCGTCAACATAAAGCAATAAGATATAGAATTTGCCTTCAAAAAAACGTTTAATATAAACACAAGGATCAGCAGTAGTTCTCTGGTACCCATGACTCACCGTGAATGAGTGGAACTTCTTATTCCACTGTCTTGGAGCTTGCTTAAGACCGAATAAGTTTTTCTTCAGTTTGCACACAAAGTCTTCTTTTCCCTTGACTTCAAAGCCTTTTGGTTGCTCCATGTATATCTCCTCGTCTAAATTGCTATGGAGAAAAACAGTTTTAACATCTAACTGCTCAAGCTCTAGATCCATGCTCGCTGCCATATTTAAGATGACTCGGATAGATGTCATCTTCACCACTGGAGAGAAAATCTCATCAAAGTCAACACCTTTCTCCTAACCAAAGTCTTTGACTACCAAGCGAGCCTTATACTTTGTCATATCGCCATCTCCTTTTAGTTTAAACACCCACTTATTTTTAGTGCTTTTCTACCATCTGGAAGCTTTACCAGCTCATAGGTATCATTCTTTATTAAGGAATCCATTTATGACTCCATTACCTTTATCCATTTGTCATTGTCATTTTGAGCTTGGGACTCCTTGTAAGTTTCTGGCTCTCCATCATCAGTCAACAGAATATACTCTGATGAGGGATATTTAGTAGATGGTCTTCTATCTTTAGCGGATCTTCTGTGTTGAGCTTCACTTTCTTGTGGAGTTGGAGACTCCCTTTGATCAGGCTCCCCTTGATAAGTAGTCTCATGGTCTGGCTCCTCTTGATCATGTTCCCCCTGATCAGTATTCTCTGGTTTTGGAAGTATTTCATTAGTAGATGTTTCAGGCATGTCACCATGGTCTTCTTCTTATGAAGCTAAGGGATCAACTCCTTTGACCGCGACTTCTAGCTGTGCCTTTTATCAAAACCACCAAGTGCCCGATCTTCATAAAAGATTACATTTATTTTTCTAATAAACTTCTTTTGATTTGGGTTCCACAATCTGTAGCCAAACTCCTCATCACCATGAGGAATATGCACGGTGTAGCCTTGTAATCTAACTTCTATCTCTGTTCCTTGGGCACGTGTACAAAAGCTTTGCAGCCAAACACCTTTAGATGAGAGAAAAACACATATTTACCAGTCCATACTCTTTTTAGAATATCAAGGCCTAATGGAACTGAATGAGATCGATTGATCAGATAACAGACCATCCTTATTGCTTCACCCCAGAATTGCTTGGGTAGCTTTGCAGTCCTCAGCATGCACCTTACTTTCTCCAAGATGGTTCTGTTCATTCTTTCAGCTATACCCTTATGTTGGGGAGTGCCAGGGACCGTCTTCTCATGTCGCATGCCATGTTTTGCACAATATTCTTTGAACTAATGAGATGTGTACTCACCACCATTGTCACTACGAAGACACTTGAGAGGTCTCCCAGTCTCCCTCTCCACATGGCATGAAATTCTTGAAATGTCTGCAACATCTGGTCTACGAATTTTAAGGAAAACACACAAACCTTTCGTGAAACATCATCAATATAAGTAACAAATTATTTATTTCTTCCATCGACTCAACTTCTATGGGACCACATACATCTAAATAAACACGATCCGACAAATTTTCTTTCTTTGTAGAGGGAACTGAAAACCTAACTCTCTTTTGTTTGCCAAACAAACAAAATTCACAAGAGTTTAGCGTTGTACCTTTGGCAAAGGGAATGTGAGACGTTTTTGTCAAAACTTGTAGGCCTTTCTGACTCATGTGACCTAGCCTCTTGTGCCATAGGTCTAGAGATGAGTCCTCCACAACATTCAACTCATTCTTCAAGACCTATGGGTGTTGGGTGGTCTTGGGCATCTCTTAACCCTAAAAGCTAGCTCATCATGAGGTGAGGCTTTCCCTCACACTTATAAATCGACCACCTGCCCCTTCCACAACCGATGTAGGATAAACCCAACAATCTCCCCCTCACACATTGGGCCTTTGGTCGGCTAACCTTCGACTACTTTTTCCTTTTGTGACTATTGGGCTGAGATGTTGTAACCCGGGCTCTGATACCACTTATAAGGATCGGGTGGATACTACGAGATCTAGAAAAACAAACAAGAAGTAAAAAAAAAGGAGGTAATTAGGCACCAAAGGTTTAACGTGGTTCGACAATTCGTGCCTACGTCCACGGAGTAAAGATCACTCTTTCACTACAACTGAATAATGGGTATTACAATAACAATCTTACCAAACCACAGACAAGGCTTAATGAATACAAAAAGAAACACTCACTCACACTTGAGTGCGAAACACTCTTCTTCTTACTCTCTACTTGGAGTGGGATGCTTGGCTTCTCTCTGGATTGAATGATCACAAATGGAGAAGAGCTTCTACAATACAACAAAGCGCAATAGAGTAATTGGCACGATATAATCAAAAGAAGTCCACGCGAAGAGGAAAGTCCGAAATAAGTAACAATGGCCCAGCAGGGACTTGCTATTTTTAATTCAGATTCCATCAAATCTCTTATTGGCATCTTTGCTAATAATTGTTTTAGCAGACTTTTAATTCCGTTTGAATTCCGTTTCTTTTAGGATGTTATTATTAATAAGTAAAAGAGTCTTAGGAGTACTTTGGTTAAAATAGGAACCTTACTATAGTTTAGAAAGTCGTGTTTCAGGTAGGTTTAGTATTCTTTTCTTTATAAATGGTGATTGTAATAGGAGAAAGTCAGTTTTTTTATAATAATAATCCTGGATCAGTTTTAGAGAACTTTCTCTTGCTGCGTTAATTCCCTATTGTTCTTGGTATTCTTTGTGGAGAATCAACAAGACTGTGGAAGGTTGTGTTAGTCGCCTAGCTAATTTTGGCCCCTCAAAATGTTCCCTACATCAGTTGGTATCAAAGCCAAGTCGTTTCCTGCACCATGCCGCGTGGAAGACGTCCTGGTGTTCGTGAAGTTCCGCCAGAAGAGGTAATTGAACGTGATGATATAGCGTGATTGGCACAACAATTCGAAGCAAGGTTTGAGGCAATGTCACAGCAGGTGGCTGCCTTGACTGTCCAACGACACCCCCCAAATCCACGTTATGTGGAGGAAGATGTCGGTGATGACCTTGATAACCCCTTTGCCGAGCAAGGACATAGGAGGAGGAGACCGGTGGTCGACAATCCCATACAAAATCGTGATTCGAGGCGATGGGAGTCCGGGTTGAAGGTAGAAATACCCGAATTCCATGGGGGTTCGCAGCCGGAGGAATTCCTTGATTGGGTTAATACCGTCGAGGAGGTTCTCGACTTCAAAGAAGTCCCCGATAACAAGCGTGTTCAGCTGATAGCAACGAGGTTTCACGGGAGAGCTGCTGCTTGGTGGCACCAAAACAAACTCGCTCGAGCCCGACGTGGAAAACAAAACTTGTTTCGTGGGAAAAACTTAAGAAGCAAATGCGCTTGGCATTCCTACCTCATAACTACGCGAGGGCGTTGTACCAACGTCTTCAAAACCTGCGACAGGGTGCTAAATCAGTCGATGACTACACCACTGAATTTTATCAATTAGTGGTGCGCAATGACCTAGTAGAGACAGACGAACAGCTGGTCTCTCGGTACATTGGAGGGTTGCGACAACAGTTCCAGGACATTCTCAATCTGTTTGATCCATTCTCAATCTCCAAAGTGCATCAGCGGGCGATACACCTTGAAAAACAACTGAATCGGAGGGGCGGTAATCTTCCGTGGGACGACATTAATGCGAACAGCCAAAACAGAGTGCTGCCAGGAATCCAAAACAGCGTTGGCACGCAGCCTACGACTCGCGCACCAGCCCAACAGGGTGCTGCCAGTAATCCGAACGTCCCTGGACAGGTACATAGAGCATCCATCTCGGGGGCCAAGTACTTCAAGTGTGGCGAAATAGGCCACCGAGCAACTGAGTGCAGGAAGGGTGATCGGACAGGTAAAGGATTGTTTGTTGAAGGCAAAGACCTTAGCGATGAGCAATTTGGGGACTTCGACCAAGACCCTGTGTTCGATACCAATTGTGATGACCCACCGCAAGAGGAATAAGTCCCAGGCGATCAAGGATAGTCCTTGGTAATAAGAAGAACATGTTTCACTCCGAAGGAGAGCGAGGGCGATGCGTGGCTTCGCAATAACATCTTCCATTCTACGTGCACCATTGGTGGGAAAATTTGTCGCCTAGTCAATGATTCTGGCAGCTGCGAAAATGTGGTGGCGGAGGAGGTTGTTCGAAAGCTGAAATTGGATACAATCCAACGTCCAAGTCCCTACAAGCTCTTCTGGCTTAAGAAGGGCAATTAGGTAACGGTTTCGAAACGTTGCTTAGTAAAGTTTTCTATTGGTTATAAGTATAAAGATCAAGTGTGGTGTGATATTGTCGCTATAGATGCGTGTCATATTTTATTGGGTAGCCCTTGGCAGTTTGATAGAAGTGTTATGTATGATGGGCGTAAGAATACTTATAGTTTCATGTGGGATGCTACCCGAATTGTACTCATGCCTAGCAAAGAGGTCACACCTAAACCACCAACTGGGGAGGACTCAAATCTCTTATCTATGAATAAATTTGTGGGTGAAATGGAAGAATCCGGGATGATATTCGTACTGATAGGAAAGGATGAGCAGATTAGCAATGACATTCCGAAAGTTGTGCAACTTCTTATTGATGAGTACCAAGATGTGTTTCTAAGTGACCTACCGTGAGGGTTACCACCTATCAGGGATATACAACACCAGATTGACTTGGTACCCAGCTCAAACCTTCCTAACCGGCCACATTACCGTATGAGCCCAAAAGAGCACGAGGAGCTTCGACTCCAGGTAGAGGAACTTTTGTCCAAGGGCCACATCCGGGAGAGTCTTAGCCCCTGCGCAGTACCCGCACTGCTCACGCCAAAAAAAGATGGTAGTTGGCACATGTGTGTCGATAGAAGAACCATAAATAAGATAACAATCAAATACCATTTTCCTATTCCTCGGTTGGATGATGACCTGTTGGATCAGCTATGTGGAGCCAAGGTGTTCAGTAAACTTGATCTTAAGAGTGGTTACCATCAGATTCGGATTCGCCCGGGAGACGAATGGAAAACAGCCTTCAAGACGCGCGAGGGGCTATACGAATAGCTGGTAATGCCTTTCGATTTTTCTAATGCACCAAGTACTTTTATGCGGGTCATGAACCAAGTGTTGTTTCCTTTTATTGGTCAATTTGTGGTCGATTATTTTGACGATAAACTGATTTATAGTGCTAATGTCGACTTACATATTCAGCATCTTCAAGACATTCTTTCAGTTTTACGCAGGGAGATATTGTTTGCGGCAGCCAACAAGTGTTCATTCATGACCGATAGGGTACGCTTCCTTGGGTACGTGGTTTCCAATGATGGAATTTTAGTAGAAAAGTCAAAAGTGGAAGCAATCAAGCAGTGGCCAACGCCTTCCAACTTGCATGAGATACAAAGTTTTCACGGGCTAGCATCTTTCTATTGCCTATTCATTCCTCATTTCAGCACCATTATGGCACCCATCACCGATTGTATGAGGGCTGGACTGTTTTCATGGTCTGAAACAGCAGAAGTCGTTTTTTGCGTGATCAAGGAAAAACTAATTTCATCGCCTATCCTTATTTTGCCTGATTTTTCTCAACCGTTCGAGTTACATTGCGATGCCTCCAAAGTGGGTATTGGCGCGGCCTTAAGTTAGCATGGCAAACCAGTTGCCTTTTTCAGTGAAAAGTTACATGGCGCAAAATTAAATTACAACACCTATGATGTGGAATTTTATGCAGTGGTCCAAGCATTAGAACATTGGCGCCATTATTTGATACACAGCGAGTTTGTCTTATATTTTGATCATGATTTATTAAAACATATTAATAGTCAAGATAAACTCTCCTTTCGACATCGCAAGTGGGCTACATATTTACAAGAATTTACGTTTGTCCTCAAACACAAGGCTAGCATGCAGAATCGCGTGGTTGATGCTCTTAGTCGTCGGTCTTTTTTACTCACCACTATGCGCACCTAAGGTATTGGGTTTTGATTATTTCCGTGAATTATTGGCTACTGACCCATATTTTGCAACTGTGGTGGATGATGTACTAGCAGGCAATCATTCCGACTTCGTGGTTTGTGACGGTTTTCTCTTCAAAGGGAACCAGTTGTGTGTGCCTACCTCTAGCCTCAGGTTGAAGATCATTCAGGAACTACATGGGGAAGGCATGTTGGGAGAGATAAGACGTATTAGCTTGTTTCAAGCTCTTACTTCTGGCCGACCATGTGCAGAGAGGTGTATAAATTTGTGAAGGGTTGTCGTATCTGTCATGTTTCTAAAGGCAAAGCAAATAATGCAGGGTTGTACATGCATTTACCTGTTCCAAGTCAACCGTGGACTGATGTTAGCATGAATTTCGTGCTGGGGCTTCCTCGTACCCAACGCGGATTAGATGTTATTTTTGTGGTCGTTGATCGTTTCTCCAAAATGGCACAGTTTGTTGCCTGCAAAAAGTCGACAAATGCAGTGAATGTGGCTCAATTATATTTTCGGGAAGTTTATCGTCTTCATGGACTTCCTATGTCTATTGTGTCGGACAGAGACACACGATTCCTTAGTCATTTTTGGCAAAGCTTATGGAGACTTGCCAGTACCAAGCTCGATTTCAGTAGTGCGTATCATCCGCAGACAGATGGGCAAACAGAGGTTGTTAATCGCTCATTAGGTGATATTTTGCACAGTTTGGTTGGCACTCATTTGAAGTCGTGGGATCAGAAACTCTTTCAGGCTGAATTTGCTTTCAATCGTATTGTCAACCAAAGCACGGGATTTAGTTCATTTTGTGTGGTTTATGGCTTCAATCCTAGGTCACCTCTCGACCTAGCACCTATACCGGACCGGGCTCGTTTCCATGGTAAGGCTGAGACCTTCATTAAACAACTTCAACACATTCATGAGGATACTCTGAAAAATTTATTAGAGTCTATTGCTAAGTATAAGGTCGCAGCTGATAGGAAGTGACGACTTGTAAACTTCGAGGTAGGGGATTTCATGTGGGTTGTCTTAACTAAAGACGGATTTTCAGTTGGAAAGTATAACAAAATTGCTGCACGAAAGATTGGCCCGTTGGAGATTCTCGAGAAGATCAATTCTAATGCATACTGGTTGAAGCTACCAAGTCACATTCGCACGTCTGATGTGTTTAATGTGAAGCACCTTATTCCATACCATGGTGATAACTCTGATGATGATACTTTAAATTCGGGGACGAATTCTCTTGACCCAGGGGAGAATGATGTAGTACAACAAAGCGCAATAGAGTATTTGGCACGATATGATAAAAAGAAGTCCACGCGAAAAGGAAAGTCCGGAATAAGTAACAATGGCTCAGCAGGGACTTGCTATTTTTAATTCAGATTCCATCAAATCTCTTATTGGCATCTTTGCTAATAATTGTTTTAGCAGTCTTTTAATTCCGTTTGAATTCCGTTTCTTTTAGGATGTTATTATTAATAAGTAAAAGAGTCTTAGGAGTATTTTGGTTAAAATAGGAACCTTACTATAGTTTAGAAAGTCTTGTTTCAGGTAGGTTTAGTGTTCTTTTCTTTATAAATTGGTGATTGTAATAGGAGAAAGTCAATTTTTTGATAATAATAATAATCATGGATCAGTTTTAGAGAACTTTCTCTTGTTGTGTTAATTCCCTATTGTTCTTGGTATTATTCGTGGAGAATCAACAAGACTGAGGAAGGTTGTGTTAGTCGCCTAGCTGATTTTGGCCCCTCAAAATGTTCCCTACATCAACTTCTCTATTTATAGGCATGGTAAATGCTCTTTACATTGAATGTACTAGCCACCTACTTTGTTAATGGAACCTCCCATCTACAAACTACTTCCTCCACTCTTCAAGCTTCAAGCCACCTTCTAGAAGTTCTAAAGTATTCATCATTATGGGCTGGATTACAAGAAGATATTGACTCCATCATGGGCTGGATCAACGTATGCCCAACACTCTCTGCATGTTCTCAACTTCAACATCAACATTTATTCTAATCCCTCTAGAACCGCAGTGGAAAACTATTACCGGTTTATGGAATTTGTAGACCAATTGATGCAGGAGGATCCGAGTCAGATGATGCTGAGCTGTCAGATAACACGTTATTAGCACTAAAATATCTCGAATTAGCAGATCAACGCAAGAATGGCAGGAAATCATAATTCTATTTCAAATTTGGCAATTTAGGGTGCGTTTTAGTATTTTGGCTATAACTTTGGCTACGAGTATCAGAATCGCGCAAACGACCCCAATTTGGAAAGCTCTTTTCAACGCACACGTCATGGTCAATCAGCTACGCTTGTTGCACATCTTTTCAAAGCCAAAATCCACCGTTTCCCATTTCGAATCCACAAATTTAGTAAGTTATTTCCCTTTATAGTAATATTTCAATTATTGTTTAGGAAGTGATTCTGAATCCAATTTGGGCCAGATTTCTGGCAGTATATTTTTTTTATTACGTATTTTGTTTTAGCATGATTATTGGGGCGTTGCCATTTTTGGTAAAATTCCAATAGTGATGAGTTTTAGCTATAAAGCCGGGCTTGTGAGCTGATTTTAGAGACCTTTGATTTGAGTAATTTGATTAAACATTAGAGTTATTTCCTCTGTGTTTTTGGGCGAATCTCTTGTATCATTTCTTGTGAATTGTCTGTTGAACTAGCCCGAAGGAAAATCACTATTCTGCCCGGCGTCACCAAGTGCGTCTTCTTCATGATAACACTTATATAGATGGGTTTTAACTCATTTATTATGAAAATGTTTTTGGTCTACTATTACTTATATGGATAAGTTTTGTCTCATTTATTATGAAATTGTTTGCGGTCTACTATCACGTATATAGACAAGTTTTGTCTCATTTATTCTGAAAATGTTTGTGGTCTACATGGATAGTTGCTAAATAGTCTGATGTAATGTCCACGAGATACATTGCCTTCCAAAAAAAAAATGTCCACGAGAGACATCTCGAATCCATTCACAAAGCAAACTTAAGTTGCCTCACTTCTTGTTTACTTATAAATCACTGATGTGCAGTGATTCACACTATTATTTGGACCTGCCTGACTCTATTAGTTTACCCATTCTTCATACGCTTTGTATTCATGGATTTCGTTTTCCCGATGAAAAATTGTCTTCTGAGCTCTTTTCAATCTGCCTAGTTCTAGAATCCCTTACAATCAAAGGTGTAATATTGACTTTCTGAAGAATCTCGTCATCTCTACTCCTAAACTTAGGCAGTTGGATATATATCGTCTTTTTGGTGTCAAAAGCATTGTAGATTGTTGAGAAATCAAGATATATGCTCCAAATCTCACCTCGTTTGAGTTGAGATGGCCGAAGTAGAAAATATCCTCTACAAAACTTTTATGCCTTAGAAAGTGCAGACATTAACCCTGGATTAATTGGCTATGAGCCCTATATATGCTCCAGGAACGAGAAGAGATCATCTTGCAGAATGGACTAAAATTTTAAGAGCAGTTTGGAATGTGAAGGCTCTAAAATTATCAGCTCAGTTGCTTGAGATATCCTTCCAGATAAATAGCACGAATACTGGTAGGTTTTTAAGTTTTTGGTAGTGGTGCTTTTGTTACACAAAAGGAAACAGGGCGCTATTAACAAACAATGACAGTTTTGACTTTTCCTATACCTAACCTCATTCTTAGTTATTTAAAATCGATAGTTTGCAAATTGCATGAGATACATATTTGGTAAGAATAAAATGATTTTAATGTTTCTTTAAAAGATGATTAGAGCTTTCACCCATAAAACATTTAATCTTTTGGGCTACAATTTGTTCTTGGTCTAGTTCATATCGAGTGTTAACAATGCCATCTAGTGCAATTTTTTTGTTGAGTCGCCACAAACTATTCTCGTAGGTAAGGAGGTGTGACTGAACAGGTTCCATACAGTCGCGTGATTGTTTTTATATTTTTACTATTTTATGTTTTAATTTGGTTAATTGTTATTCAACTATTGCCTTATTCTGACAGATTTTTCTGTGACTATGTTCTTGTGGGTGAGAAGATCATCTAAGAGCCTCTTATTGTGGTAGAAAGCCTGTAATCACAATATTCTAATCTGCATTCTTTGAAGTTGAATACATGGCTTTCAAGAGATTGTGTCAATGGTATAATATACTTGCTCAAAATCCCCCAAATCTGGAATCAACATTCATCTACTATATGGCATTACTGTACGTACAGCTTGAATCAACATTCATTTATCAAATTTAACTTTGCTTTCAATTGATATCTAGGTTCCTAATCCGGTGGTCCTTACATATTGTGATAAGGTAATCATCTACTATAGCATTTTTTATTTGTATCGGTTAATTCTTATAACAAGTTGGCGACCACTGGACGACATACTTCAATGTTTTGACTACACTTCTGTTTCTTATCTATAAAATGTTTGAATCCGCAAATGTGGCAGAATATCAGGTAGTTGAGCTATTGTGTGAATTCATGTGGCATCACCTTAAGTTCATCGAGTTGCGAAATGTCCTAGGTAGTGGGAGCGAACTCACTTTTCTAGAAAGTTCATTGCCGAATGCATCAAGAATGGAGAAAATAGTTCTTTACATTTCAAAATTACCTGAGACGAGGAAGACATTTATTAAATTCAGAGAGACGCTATTGACGTTTTCTCGAGTGTCATCAAATTTTAACTTTATTTTTCTTTTAAACTTTCGAGTAGAGTTTTATGAACATAATATTTTGGAGTTGAGCTTCAGTAGATTTTGCTTTGCTTGGTATATGGTTATTGATAAAAATTTCCTTGATGGTGTGTTGGATGATATGTAAAGACAAAATCCTGGATTGTTTATAGAGTCGTGATTCAGTGAGGTTAACACTCTCCACCATTAAATTTGATAGATCTAATAGATTAATCTTAGGGATATATTTCACTTTTTAATGATAGAAAAAAATAATGTTAAAGATTCTCTTCGGTTTCCAATCACGTAATCCTTAACCAAAAAAATAAAAATATAAACTAGTTTCACTAGGTTTATCTTCCAATGTCTCTCCCTTCGCACACAAATTATTCTCGTTCACAAACTCTGCTAAACAAGAATCCTTCCCATTCTCCCAACGTCTCTCCCATTCAGACAAGAATTCTTTATTAATTGAGTGTCGTTCCACCAAAACCACACTAGGATCAGACATTTGAAATTACAAAACTATACTGGGATTCTGGCATATGCATCATTTCTCCATGAAATTACTACAAACAGATTATAAAGTATCATATAAAACCATTTTTTATTATTAAACTTCCTCGTGTGGTTTTGGTGGAACGACACATAATTAATAAAGAATTCTTGTGTGAATGGGAGAGACGTTGGGAGAATGGGAAAAATTCTTGTATAGCAGAGTTTGTGAATGAGAATAATTCTTGTGTGAAGGGAGAGACTTGGGAAGAGAAACCCAGTTGAATTAGTTTCCCTTTTTTTTGTTAATGATTGGGTAATTGGAAACGTGGAGAGAATGTTTAACCATACTTTTTTCAATCATTAAAAAGTGAAATATATCTCTAAGATTAATCTATTAGATCCAATGGTCGAGAGTGTTAACCTCACCGAGTCCCCTGAGGTTAACCTCATTGAATCACGACTCTTGTTTATATGCGATGCTAATGCACTCAAACATTATCGGCTTGGTACACTGAAAGATAATACATTAGTTTGCAATGCACTTTACCGCTGCTTGGTAACAAATAGCGCAAAACAATGCAAAAAATGTTGTGCTTTATTCAAACAATAAATTCCTTAAGCCGCTGTCACGACCCGATCCACAGAGTACTATATTGTCCGCTTTAGGCTCAAGGCCCGCACGGCTTTAAAACGTGTAGTACTTTGTAAATCCAACCTCGTACATATATAGCACATCCCCTTCCCTTACCTAGACGACGTGGGACTATAATCTCCCATTGGTAGCTCGTCCAACCCCTTTTGGGATCCACGGGCCTATTGGGCTTCTCCCTCACCCTCCCCCTCAGGTCCGCCCACACAAGGGTATTACAGTCCACCCCCCTAAGGGAGCCCAACGTCCTTGTTGGCACACTTCCGACTAGGTCCGGCTCTGATACCATTCTGTCACGACCCGATCCACAGAGTACTATATTGTTCGCTTTGGGCTCAAGGCCCGCACAACTTTAAAACACGTAGTACTTTGTAGATCCAACCTCGTACATATATAGCACATCCCCTTCCCTTACCTAGGCGATGTGAAACTATAATCTCCCCTTGATAGCTCGTCCAACCCCTCTTGGAATCCATGGGCCTATTGAGCTTTTCCCTCCCCCTCCCCCCAGGTCCGCCCATACAAGGGTATCACAACCTCCCTCTTGTTGTAACTAACTGTTTTGCAGTCAACTTTTTTCCTATTGTTAATTTGAAACACAGAGAAGACTCCTCAAGGTTTAATGGATGCTCGAAATGCAAGGTTCAACTAGAAATGTGAAACTAACATGAATGTTCATTATAGAGATTGAATAATGCATTGGATTAAAAGTGATGCTTGGTTGGGAACTTTGGAATTGCTCCATTAAGCAGGCAATAGTAGTTGTTAAGGCTACGGGAGTCACTGCCCTCTAAACATCATAATCTTTTAGAACATCAAACCTAACCATACAATTCCCTAAATTAGTGGAAGCTTTTCGTACTCTGGTGTGTAGAAAACACCGAAAGCAACAACGCGCAAGATGGCTTTGAATAAGGTATCATTTGAACGTATCACCCTACACTTTGAAGTTGCAGTACCTGATGCTAAGTAGCCCAATGGAATGCTCTTGATGAAGAAATTTTGCTTGTTGAAAAGCTCTAATGCACCGACTTGACGAAAAACCCCTGTATCACGTGTCAAATACGTGTCGGACACGAACACGCGCTCAACACGTATTTGACACGTGGTCAATGGTCAAAATTCGTTGACATGCACTAACACGTCTTGGACACGGTTCAGACACGTTGAGAGATAGATCGACAGATCGATGGACATCGATCGATCTGTAGAGAGGGATCGATCTGTCGAGAGGGATCGATCTGTCGAGAGGGAGATATCGATTTCGACAGAGAGAGAGGGAGAGAGAGAGATCTTACCTTCTTTAGTTTTTTTCCTGCAATTTCTCCTTTTGTGGTGCCGAGAATGGCTGGTTCGATCCAGAGATGTGTGTGGCTGAATGGTGGAGCGATCCAAAGCAAAGAACCCATCAAAGGACGAAGAACACGGTCAAAATATGAGTAATTTTTTTTTGTAATTTCTTTGGAAGAGAACCCATCAAAAGACGAAGAACAAGGGTTTTCCTCTCTGTCGATGGTGTCGCCTCGCTCGCGATTCCACTCCTTCTCCACCTCTTCGTCTGTGAGAGACCAAAGCGAGCGGCGAGACGATGAGTTCGCAGAAGGGGTTTTCGTTAGCGAGCCGAAAAAAAAAGTGAAATTTAGCTTCTCTATTGGGGGTTTTGAAGGAGGCAGCACTTCAGAATTAGAAATACCCACTGCCATAGGGGTAACTTAGTCATTTTATTACTAGATATTGTCTTAGGGCACCCACATACTAATTCAAATTTTCAACAAGTTTTTTATTTTGTAAAATCCATCCTTTGAAGATTGAGATTTTTTTTTTTGAAGACTGAGATTTATTTGCTTTAATCACATGTTCGTAAATATAAAGCATGTACAAGGGCAAAATGAAATAAGCATAAAACCTAAAATGACCATGTGGAATGTACATGTGGTGGAGAGAGAGAGAAAATTATATTTATTTTTTAAATGGGTATTATCATTCATTGAATGAATAAATTTGAATGCTTTATTGATATGTTTGGATTGTTCAATAGTATTATTTATGATTTTATGTTCATATGAGTTACAAAAAAAATATATTAAAAAAATAAGTTTGACCGTGTCTCCGAGTCCTATTTTTTTAAAATTGTCGAGTCGCCGTGTCGTATCCGTGTCCGATACGACACGCGTATCCGAATCTGTGCATCATAGCAAAGAGTCAATAGAGTACGTTGACGAGAGATATGCCTGTGTGTTGAATTGAGTGAAATAACTTCTATTTGAACGTGCACATTGATGACAATTGTAGTTTGTCAAAGAAATGTCATGTTTGTTATGGAAGCAACACTCGTTGTAATAAAAACCAAAAATTCAATAGAATGCATAGTGTTATGACAAGTTATGTTAAATTGGGATCTTCTAATAGTTATCCTTCCTAAGCGTGGGGGTATTATGATATTATCACACATACGGACAATTTCACCCAGTGGCTTAGATCATCAACCTTGAAGCAACTTTTTGAATGAGAAACTAACTTGAGCTTGATTTTTCTTTTTTTTTTACTCGAGCTCTGTCCCGTACATAGACCCCTTACATCCAAGAACTTGACAAGTCATGAATGGAAAAATCTACTTACGGACAATCTTTCATTCATCCAGTAGCTTAGATTAATTATTACCCTTGAAGCAACCCTTTGAATTAAAACTTACACTTGAGGGTGTTTTTTTTTTTTTTTTACTTGAGCTTCTCCCTTTATTTTCACAATTACTTGGTCAAGCCGCATAAACCCCTTGCATGCAAGAACTTAACACCTCATGAACTTCCTATTATATGGTTTTTGTCTATTTGGAAGGAGCTTTGCTAGAGAGCCAGGCCGACAACACCAAGCCCATGCCAAGTCGGTCCATCACCATCCATCATCCTAGAGATGCTGACAATGGGTCCATCTCTAGGATGATGGATGGTGGTGGGCGGACCTGGCGCTGTCGGCTTGGCTCTTTAGAATCAGGGATTTGGATGTTAAAAAGCACTTGAGTGTGTTCATGATAATGTTAGCATGAGTTTGGTCATAGCAAAATTAATAAGGTATTATTTAAATCCCTCCTTCCTACCCGATGAATCATTCATATTATTTTTCAATAGAATATTTTGTAGTCACAGGTTTTGTCGTTCCCATCACTTCTCAATTAATGGCTAGGTCGATACTTTGCAACAGAGCTCCTAGTTGTTTTTGAGCCAATATTCTCAATCTTTATTGACTCAACATTTTTTATTATTATTGATGATACATCAAAATAGACCATCACCACAGCCATACACGAGGCAAACACCCATCATGAGGTCTGGCGTCCCATCTACTAGGCCAGCTCATAAAACCCAGAAAGGTTAAAACCAATCATAAAGGCCCAACACATGGCTTATTAAAGGAAAACTTAATCGAATTCCAAATCCAGGCTTGCATGAATCAAAGCCCAAATCCATGCCCAATACGAGTTCTCTCATAAAGAAGATGAACATTGCACAAAAAGAGTCGTGGATGGAGTTAAGCCTACACGGAAATGTCTCCATAAAGAAGGAGAATGTTATGAGAAACATATTCTTTCGTTGCGCCTCACATGCTTAAGTAATGTAGAGAATTAACCGCGACCATTATAAAAGGTAAATGAAACATTTGACAAATGTATGCAACTTTAACTAAGTTTTGTCCATATTTATTTCCTTCTTTTAACAGAGTCCCTGACTTGAGCATCGGAGTGCCTCGGGCCACCAAAAAGGTGGTATTTGGCATTCTAACATCTGTTTTACAGGTCAAACTCTCAGGAGGATATGATTTGGATGCATCAGTTTGGCGCCGTCCGTGGGGAACGACGAGTTTCCTTTCTAAAAAGAAGATCCACAGTGACGAAGTTCACCAAAATCTAATAAACAATCAACGAGCTGTCAGAAAAAATGACATACTCTGCAGATCCTCAACCCAGTGACGATCACAATAACCCTCCTACTGGCAACCGTGTATCACAAGCAGCTCACGAACAAGACGCAACTCAAACTATCGAGCCAATTGCACCCGACAATCGAGATCCACAGCATGTAATAGCTCGAACAACCCAGACATCTGGCGACACTGCCATGGATCCTCGGATGGACCTGTTTATGGTCTAGATGAACCACATGTCGAAGATGCTATAAAAACTCACCCAGAAGCACATTTAGTCAATTGATCCTATCCAAGCGCCGCCCCAGCAAAACTCCACCAACTGAACTCGAGAAAACGATGAAGTTCCAAAAGAACCTCGATAAGGAAACTTCGATAGCAATGAACTTCCCTAGGGTAAGACTCCACAGAGCGATGGGACGCCTGCTGAAATCCTGTTCAAAATCGGAGTCACTGATACCAATGTATTGTACAAAGTAGCCAAGCCGCCATTCTTCGACGCCCTCATGATAACTCCCATGCCAAAGAAGTCCACTCCACAAAAGTTTGAAGTATATGATGGCACCACCGACCCAACAGATCACTTGAGGCACTTCCACCACATGACGGCATTGAAGGAGACTACATAGTCAATCTTGTGCGGAACATTTCCGACTCATCTTACCTCAATAGCAATGATTTGGTTCAACAGCCTACCATCGAGGTCAATAAACTCCTTCCAAGCGTTAGCCATCGCCTTTATCACGAGATTCATCGAAAGCCAGCGAATGAGGAAAGGACCACATTACCTCCTTCATATCAAACAAAAGCTCGAAGAAACAATAAGGGAATACCTCATTCATTTAACTAATGAGCTAACAATGATCGATCGATGCAGAGATGGCACAGTCGCCGCTGCTTTCACCGCCGGGCTGAAAAGATGCCCTTTTTTATGCTCTCAACCTGGAACCCCCAAAAAGCATGGCAATCCTTTTGAAAACAGTTCAAAAACACATTTCTCTAGAGGAGATGAAACTTGTCAGGAGGAAAAATGACCAAGAAATGGAGAATCATTCAAGGAAATGGGAAAGGAAAGAGAAAAGAAGACGAGATGACGGACCCCAGAAGGATAGCATTCATTCAAAGAGACATTGAAATAGCAGAAGAACCAAATCTAACTAGCAAGAGTCCGAGAAGCTGCAGTCAACACGACCCCGACACGAGCGAGTAACAAGTGTGATGAAGAAAGGATACAATCCATATACGACCTTGAAAACGAGCTGAGCCAATATACTAAAGCATATAGCAAAATGGGATGGCATCAATTGGCCACTCAGAATGAAAGGAGACCCGGAAAGAAGAGACAAGAAATTATTGTTCCTTCCATAAGGACCACGGGCACGATACCAAAGACTACTACTATCTAAAAGATGAAATTGAGCACTAGGTTTAGAGAGGGCGACTGGACGAATTCATCGGAATGCAAGACAAACAGCTCAAGGGAAAAGAAAACGCAAATACCACTTCAGGATCAAAATAACAGCCCAGAGAACTAATATACGCCCAACACTGCATGGTCGGAGGAAACAAAATGATCAACCCAACTGAATGAGCAGGCAGAAATGCCTCCCACTCGAACTGATTTATATCGATGTAGAAGTACAAACAAAATCAGACGAACCATTTTACAATGCACAAAATATGGAGAAGTTTGCACCGATCAACAAACATGATTCAAGGACCCTTCCGACGGATGCAAGCCAACTCGAACTACTGACTAAATTGACAACAACGAACTTGACCAAACCTCAACAGTTGGTGTTGAACCCGTTACTAACGTGAGCATGATTGGACAATTTGGCACTGATGTGAGCATGATTGGACAGTTTGGCGCTGATGTGAGCATGATTGGGCAGTTTGGCACTAATATGAGCACGATTGGACAAATCAATACTGCTCAGGTACCAGATCAGAAAACACCCCGAGTCCGTTAGCTACGATAACATATACGACGAACGAGCGAAGCATAACCAATAGCAAATACGACGATTGAAGACATAGAAAATACTAGATAAAACAACAAAGACATGAATCTCTTACGCGAGGATAGACATCAACCAAGCATAGATCAGAGGACAAAACAAATCACTCTTCAATCTAGAATAACTGCTAAAAAAAACAACCGTTAGGGTCGGTTAGAATATCCAGAAGGGAATATCAATAAAATTACAAATTAGGAATCCCCATCTTATATGTGGGCAACGGGATAAATGCATCAAAACTCAGCCATACAGAGCAATCGACATACCAAGCCAAAAGAAATCAGGACACAAGTCGGATATATATAATAAACTTCTGGTCTAATCAACCACGAGGTAAGAGTTGGACGAACAAGTCAACATAATTAAGAAAACTTCGAGTCGACCAATGCATCGAACCAACAAAGTAAAAGTTGGACAAACGAGACAACTTAAGTAAAAAGCAACTTCAGGCGGACTAGTACGTCAAACCAATGAAGTAAGAATTAGACGAACAAGTCAACTTAATTTAGAAAACTTCGAGTCAATCGATGTGTCAAACCAACGAAGTAAAAGTTTGACAAACGAGTCAACTTAAGTAAAAAATAACTTTGGGCTGACTAGTACGTCAAACCAACGAAGTAAGAGTTGGATGAACGAGTCAACTTAACTAGAAAACTTCGAGTCGACCAATGCATCGAACCAACGAAGTAAAAGTTGGACAAACGAGTCAACTGAAGTAAAAAAGCAACTTCGGACTGACTAGTACGTCAAACTAACAAAGTAAGAGTTGGACGAATGAGTCAACTTAATTTAGAAAACTTCGAGTCGACTGATGCGTCGAACCAACAAAGTAAAAGTCGGACAAACATGTCAACTTAATTAAAAGACAACTTCGGGCGGACTAGTACGTCAAACCAACGAAGTAAGAGTTGGAAAAACGAGTCAACTTAATTCAAAAACTTCGAGCCGACTAGTACGTCAAACCAACGAAGTAAAAGTCGGACAAACAAATCAACCTAATTAAAAGACAACTTCGGGCTGACTGGTGTGTCGAGCCAATGAGGTAAAAGTTGGACAAACGAGTCAACATAATTAAAAGGCAACTTCGGGTTGACTAGTACGTCAAACCAACGAAGTAAAAATTGGATAAACGAATCGACTTAATTCTAAGAGCTACGGGTCGACCGATACGTCGAACCGACAAAGTAAAAATTGAGGCGAAAAAACAACTTGCTCGAGCAAGCTCCAACACATCAAGAAAAAAAGGATAAAGTCAACCCATCTCAAGACAACTAATGCGTCAAAGCATGAAAATAGCCATAAGGGAATTTGAGTGAATTTTGATACGCAATTCATGCAACTACAACTGGACTAAAAAGGAACAAGCGACACACAAGTCGACAAGATAAACTACGAAAACATGCAATACCAAAAAGGAAGCTCTTTTCATTAACGACATTATTCTGTTACATCCGGAGAAGAATATGAAGGAGTAGGAGAAGAAATAGAGGCAACCACAACATCGTTGGCAACATCATCTACGGAAAAGGTTGAAGATCTCTCTTTAGAAAGAGAAGGAAACAATGACTATTCAACCACTGGAGTGCTCGAAGGGTCCAGGGAAACTTCTTCACCATCGTCATCTACGAATGACTGATCAACCAAGTGGCGGTACCTAAGCAAATCCATACTGAGCCTCTCGATATAATCCATAAGCTCAATCCGCACGTCAACAAATCGCTTCTAATCTTCAACCTCCACAATGTGAACCTTGTCCATGGCAGTATCGAGTTCATTTTTTGCCAAGGCAAGTCGTCCCTCAACGGAAGTATTTTCCTTGACTTCGTCAAACGCAGTTGTCAACTGTTCCACGGCCTCTCAGCAATATCACGATTAACGGATTGTTCAATCGCAGCACGTGAAGCCTCATCATAAGCTGCCTTATCGGTCGATAACTCCTTCTCAACATCATGTAAACGGGCATAGACCCCATCCAACTTGGCTTTCAAGGACTCAAGCTCAATGGCAGACTTATCCCGTACACTTTCCACCTCAATCAACAAAGTCCGAGCAGCTCTAACAGTCTTCTCCGACTCTACATATTGTGTTATCAACACGTTGAATTGGGAAAAGACGTGAGAAAATACCAGCAATAGTGCTGCCAAATTTCTCTCCAAAGAAACCACCTGCTCGATAAACAAAGCCCATCAACCCTGCATAAGTGAGATGATTCATCTCGTCCATTATCTGCTCGAGACCATAATCTAGGTGATCGTTTGGATCCAATATGGGTATCGAAGATTTTTCCACTGATCGCTTGTGCCATTCATTTATCAACCTGCGTGCACCATCTTGCACATCAAGATGAGTAAACCAGCAAAACTTATCGTCTGACTTTATACAGATATCTTTTGAGCTAGGCTCAGTCCAGCCAACTCGTGGATGAAGAACACGGGGATCCAGAAGCACTGAGGAACCACCCCCAACAGCCGAAAGGGCAGGTGGGATGACAATGACAACATAAAAACCACTCTTACCCTCTCGGCGCTAAGCGACCATAGTAGGAGTGAGACTAGTAGTGGCAGCGGGAGCAGGAGAGTCCAAACGAGCAGGAGAAGAAACTAAAAATAATATGACCGCAGTACTAATGTTAATAAAAGGAGAATGAGGAAAATGAACTTCGAAACGCTGACCACCACCGACAACCTCTTTACATTGCTCCACTGCCAACTGAAGCATCTTATCATCAATAGCTCGAGGATCATCGTTAGACCATTCAGCAACATTTGAAACACCATTGGCGGAGAAAATCCTCGCAAGCTTCCTCTTCCTAGAGGTCGAACCTACGACATTGATAGAAGCATCGAGATTTGTATCACGCCTGTCCGTACTCACTTCCCAATCAATGCTAGCACCATTAACGCCAGCACGAGTAGCGCGAACAACAATATCCTCAACACTAGATTTAGTAAGCAAGGCCCGCTATGCTTCATTCATGGTGTACAAACCACTACAATCCAAGATATCCTCAGAAAGAAATGCCTCCACAGGGAACTGGAGAAGCTTCAAGAATTGGTCACTGATCCACCGCTATTCCGCAGTCAACTGAAGATCCTTCCATTTGTTGGGAACTCATAATGATAAAAAAAAAAAATCAGATTACCTCGCAATTGGAAGTAGCCAGAGTTAACAGAAGCATAAAACCAAGACCTCGACCAATTGCGGATATCATCGTTAGGCTTTGCGAAACAAACAGGATAACAGAGGAAGCAAATATCCTTGGTCACCATTAGACCAACCACCGAATGTAGAACCCTCACAGTCAAAGGATTGCCGGATAGAATAGCCTTCACATAAGAAGAAACCATGACTCTCCAACCATTAAGACCCATTTGAGCAAGAGGAATGCCCAAGAAATCCAGATGCTCCCAAAACAACTCTGGAATTGGGAATCGAAGGCCAGAGGAAAACATGCACGGATATAACGCAATGTACCCAGACCTTGGACAACGAGGACTTTCGTTCTGTCTAGGCAAAATAATCTCAAGGTCGAGTGGCAAATTATAATTAGAACGAAGGTTTCCAACATCGCTTGAGAAGCTTTTTTGGGAGGAAAATAAGCCTCACAAGTAGCTAGCGGTTACCGCTTAATTTATCGCCAACAAACATCATTAAATAACGAAGAAGCAAAAATAACGAAGAAGATGAAGGAAGAAAATAACCCTAATTTCAAAGATAGCGTAAATAGGAAAAACAAACCCATCACGTCCCCTTTTATAGAGCTAAGCAACGAAGGGATTTTTCATGGGACGACATGCGAGATATGATGGCTACGTGAAATCCCAAAAATGTGGGCAAAAATGAATGGGCAAGTAGAAAATCGAGACACCAACCCACAAAAAGTTATTGACAACATTAAATACAAACTAGTGATAGAATTGAAAGACAAACCATCACGAAGTTAGTGGCCACGTCAGCATACCCACTAACTAAGGGGGTGTAGCTGATGATACATCAAAATAGACCATCATCACAGCCATATACATGGCAGAAAATATCCATCACAAGGATCTGGTGTCCCATCTACTGGGCCAGCTCGTAAAACCCTAAAAGGTTAAAACCCATCATAAAGGCCCAAACATGGCCTATTAAATTAAGACATAATCGAAGCCCAAATTCAGGCTAGCAAGAATCAAAGCCCAGATCCAAGCCTGATACGAGTTCTCTCATAAAGAAGAGGAACATTGAACAAAAAGAGTCGTGGAGGGAGTTACGCCTCCACCGACGCGTCTCCATAAAGGAGGTGACTATTACGAGAAACATCTTTTTTCTATTGCGCCTCACATGCTTAAGTCACGCAGAGAATTAACCGCGGCCATTATAAAAGGTAAAGGGAACATTCGACAATGATATGCAACTTTAACTGAGTTTTGTAAAAAAATATTTTCTTGTTCAAACAAAGTCACTAACTTAAACATTGGAGTGCCTTTGGGCACCAAAACGGTGGTCTTTGGCAGTCTAACATCTGTTTTGCAGGTCAAACTCTCAGGAAGACGTGATTTGGACGTATCAGTTTCGCGCCATCCATAGGGAACGACGAGTTTCCTTTCTAAAATGAAGATCCACGGTGCCGAAGTTCACCAAAATCTGATAAATGATCAACGAGCTGTCAAAACAAATGACACACTTTACCGATCCTCAACCCAAAGACAATCACAATGTATCACAAGCAACCCGCGAACAAGACGCAACTCAAACCATCGGGCCGATTGCACCCGACAATCGAGATCCACAACATGCAATAGTTCAGACAACCCAAACGTCTGACGACACTAACATGGATCCTTGGATAGACCTGCTTATGGTCCAGATGAACCACATGACGAGGATGCTAGAAAAACTCACCCAGGAGCATATTCAGTCAGTTGATCCTATCCAAGTGTCGTTCCAGCAAAACTCCACCAACCGAACTCTAGAAAGCGACAAAGTTCCAGAAGAACCTCAACAAGGAAACCTCGAAAGCAATGAACTTCCCCGGGTAAGACTCCACAGGGTGATGGGACTCCTACCAAAATCCCATTCAGAATCGGAGTCACTAATCACAACATATTGTAAGAACTAGCCAAACCGCGATTCTCTGACGCCCTCATGATAACTCCCATGCCAAAGAAGTTCACTCACCAAAGTTCAAAGTATATGATGGAACCACCGACCCAACAAATCACTTGAGGAACTTCCACCACAAGATGGCGTTGAAGGAAACTACGAAGTCAATCTTGTGCAGAACATTTTTCACTAGTCTTACCTCCACAACAATGAATTGGTTCAATAGCCTACAACTGAGTTCAATAGACACCTTTCGGGCATTAGCCACTGCCTTTATCATAAGATTCATCGAAAGTCAGTGAATGAGAAAATGACCACATTTCCTCTTTCATATCAAAGAAAAGCCCGAAGAAACGATAAGGGAATACGTCACTCGTTTTACTAACAAGCTGACAATGATCGATTGATGCAACGATGACACAACCGCTGCTACTTTCATCATCGGGTTGAAAAGATGTCCCTTTTTATGATCTCAACCTGGAACCCCCAAAAAGTATGGCGATCCTGTTGAAAACATCCCAAAAGCACATTTTTGTTGAGGAGAAAGTTGTAAGGAAGAAAAATGACCTAGAAAAGGGAGATTCATTCAAGGAAATGAGAAATGAAGGAGGAAAAGACGAGATGACGGACCCAGGAAGATAACATTCACTCAAAGAGGCATCAAAATAGCGGAAGAACCGAATCTAACCAACAAAAGTCCGAGAAGTTGCGGTCAGCACGACCCTAACACCAGCGAATAACAAGTGTGGTGAAGAAAACATAGAAACCATATACGGCCTTGAAAAAGATCTGAGCCAATATACTGAAACATATAGCAAAATGGGATGACATCAACTGGCCACTCAGGATGGGAAAAGACCCGGAAGGAAGAGACAAAATAAAATATTGTTCCTTCCATAAGGATCATGGGCACGATACAGAAGACTGCTACAATTTAAATGATGAAATTGAGTAATGGGTTCAGAGAGGACGACTCGACGAATTCATCGAAATGACAGACAAGCAGCTCAAGGGAAAGAAAAAAGCAGATACCACTACGAGATCAAAAGAACAACCCAGAGAACTAATATACGCCCTACATTGCAATGCTGGAGGAAACAAAACGATCAACTCAACTAAAGAAGCAACCAAAAATACCTCCCACTCGAAATCAAACAAACCATTTTACAAGCCAATGCACAAAACATGGAGAAGTTTGCACCAATCAACTAACACGATTCAAGGACCCTATCGACGGATGCAAGCCCAACCCGAATTACCAACGACGAATTTGACGACAACGGACTTGACCAAGCCTCGGCAGTTGGTGTCGAACCCGGTACTAACGTGAGAATGATTAGACAATTTGGCACTGATGTGAGCATGATTGGACAGTTTGGCACTGATGTTAGCATGATTGTACAGTTTGGCGCTGATGTGAGCACGTTCGGACAAATCAATACTGCTCAGCTACCAGATCAGAAAGCACCCCGAGTCTGTTAGCTATGATAACATATACAATGAACGAGCGAAGCATAACCAATAGAAAATACGGCGGCTAAAGACATAGACTATACGAGATAAAACAACAAAGACATGAATCTATAACGCGAGGATAGACATCAACCAAGCAAAGATCTAGAGGACAAACCAAATCACTCTTCAATCTAACATAACTTCTCAAAAAAAAACAATTGTTAGGGTCGGTCTGAATATCCAAAAGGGAATATCAATAAAATTACAAATTCAGAATCCTCATCTTCCATCTTATGCATGGACAACAGGATAAATGCATCAAAACTCAGCCATACAGAGCAACCAGCATACCAAGCCAAAAGAAATCAGCACACAAGTCGGATATATATAATAAACTTCTAGTATGATCAACCACGAAATAAGAGTTGGACGAACGAGTCAACTTAATTAAGAAAACTTCGAGTCGACCAATGCGTCGAACCAACAAAGTAAAAGTTGGACAAACGAGTCAACTTAAGTAAAAAACAACTTCGGGCCGACTAGTCCGTCAAACCAACGAAGTAAGAGTTGGTCGAACGAGTCAACTTAACTTAGAAAAATTTGAGTCAACCGATGCGTCGAACCAACGAACTAAAAGTTGGACAAACGAGTCAACTTAAGTACAAAACAACTTCAGGCTGACTAGTACATCGCACCAACGAGTAAGAGTGGGACGAACGAGTCAACTTAATTAAGAAAACTTCAAATCGACCGATGCGTCGAACCAACGAAGTAAAAGTTGGACAAACGAGTCAACTTAAGTAAAAAGCAACTTCGGACTGATTAGTACGTCAAACCAACGAAGTAAGAGTTGGATGACCGAGTCAACTTAATTTAGAAAACTTCGAGTCGACCGATGCGTCGAACAACAAAGTAAAAGTCGGACAAACAAGTCAACTTAATTAAAAGACAACTTCGGGCTGACTAGTATGTCAAACCAACGAAGTAAGAGTCGGACGAATGAGTCAACTTAATTTAAAAAACTTTGAGTTGACCAGTACGTCGAACCAACGAAGTAAAAGTCGGAAAAACAAGTCAACTTAACTAAAAGACAACTTTGGGATGACTCGTATGTCAAACCAACGAAGTAAGAGTTGGACGAACGAGTCAAATTCAGAAAACTTTGAGTCGACCGGTGTGTCGAGCCCACGAAGTAAAAGTTTGACAAACGAGGCAACTTAATTAAAATGCAACTTCGGGTTGACGAGTACATCAAACCAACAAAGTAAAAATTGGAGGAACGAATCGACAATTCAAATAGCTACGGATCGACCGACCCGTCGAACCGACAAAGTAAAAATCAAGGCGGAAAATCAACTTGCTCGAGCAAGCTCCAACGTATCTAGAAAGAAGGATAAAGTCAACCCTTCTGAAGACAACTAATGTGTCAAAGCATGAAAATAGCCATAAAGGAATTCAAGTGAAGTTCGATACGCAATTCATGCAACTACAGCTGGACTAAAAAGGAACAAATAACACACAACGAATCGACGAGTTAAACTACGAAAACATGCAATACCAAAAAGGAAGCTATTTTCATTAACAACACCATTCTATTACATTAAGAGAAGAAGATGAAGAAGTAGGACAAGAAATAAAGGCAACCACAACCTCATTGGCAACATCATCTATGGAAAAGAGCGAAGTTCTCCATTCAGAAGGAGATGGAAGCAATGGCTATTCAACCACTGGAGTGCTCGAAAGGTTCGGGGCAACTTATTCATCGTCATCATCTTCAAAAGCTTGATCAACCAAGTGGCGGTACCTGGACAAATCCACACTAAGCCTCTTGATATAATCAAGAAACTCAACTTGCCTATCAATAACTTGCTTATAATCTTCAGCCTCCACAATGCGAAACTTGTCCTTGGCAGTAGCGAGTTTATTTTTTGCCATGACAAGCTGTCCCTCAGCAGTGGTAAGCATAACGGAAGTATCTGCCTTGACCTCGTCGAGCACAGTTGTCAATTGTTCCACCCGCCTTTCAGCAATATCATGATTAACGGACTGTTCAATTGCAGCACGTGAAGCCTCATCATAAGTTGTTTTCTCAGCGGATAACTCCTTCTCCATATCATGTAAACGGGCACAAAACCCATTGAACTTGGCCTTCAAGGACTCAAGCTCAACTGCAAACTTATCCCGTATACTTTCGCCTCAATCAACGAAGTTCGGATGCCCTGGCAGTCTTCTCCGACTCCGCGTATTGTGCTCTCAAAACGTCGAATTGGGAAAGAACGTGAGAAAATACCAGCAACATTGCTGCCAATTTTCTCTTCAAAGAAACCACCTGATCGCGACCGGCTATAGAGCCCATCACCCATGCATAGGTGAGATGATTCATCCCGTCCATTATTTGCTCAAGATCATAATCATGGTGATCGCTTGGATCCAATACGGGTATCGATGGTCTTTCCACTAATCGATTGTGCCATTCATTTATCAATCTGCATGCACCATCTTGCACGCCAAGCTAAGTAAACCAGTAAAACTTACCGTCTGACTTGAAACAGATATCTTTTGTAGGCTCAGTCCAGCCAACTCGTGGATGAAGAACACGGGGATCTAGAAGCACTGAGGAACCACCCCAACAACTAGAAGGGCAGGTGGAATGATAACGACAACGAAAAAACCACTTTTACCCTCTCAGCAGGAAGCGACCAGAGCAGGAACGAGACTAGTAGTGGCAGCAAGAGCAGGAGAGTCCAAACGAGTAGGAGAAGAAACTAAGAATTTGGTCGCATCACTGACGTTAATAGAATGAGAATGAGGAGAATGAATTTCGAAACGCTGACCACCGTCAACAACCTCTTTAGATTGCTCCACCGCCAATGAAGCAACTTATCATCAATAGCCCGAGGGTCATCGTTAGACCATTCATCAACGTTCGAAACGCCATAGGCGGATAAAAGCCCATTTTCTTATCGTCCAACGAACGAGTAATCTCTTTTACACTCTTCTCTAGCACCAGCCTCATCTCTTCAGCCTGTTCGAATGATGCACGATCCTCTTTCACGACATCCTCACAGGAAAGACTCGGACGAGAGGTAGCTTCCATAACATCCTTTTTACGGCTCGGAACCCGACCAGGATCTGCCGACAATCACCTTGATGGACTAACGGGCCTTGCAAGATTGCTCTTCCTGAAGGCCGGGCCTACAACATTGACAGGAGCATCGAGATCCGTAACGCGCCTATCCGAACTCACTTCCCAATCAATGCTAGCACCACTAATGCCAGCACGAGTGGCAGGAGCATCGATATCCTCAGCACGAGATTCAGTAAGCAAGGCCCACTATGCTTCGTTCATGGTGTACAAACTACTACGATCCAAGATATCCTTATAAAGAAATGCCTCCACAAGGAACTGGAGAAGCTTCAAGAATTGGTCACTGATCCTCTGCTTCACCGCAGTCAACTGAAGATCCTTCCGTTTGTTAGGAACTCAAAACGATAGAAAAATTAGACGACCTCGCAATTGGAATTAGCCAGACAGAAACATAAAACCAGGGCCTCGACCAATCGCGAATATCATCGTTAAGCTTCGCGAAGCAGGCGGGAGAACGGAAGAAGCAAATATCCTTGGTCACCATCAGACCAACCATTGAATGCAGAACCCACATAGTCAAAGGAATGCTAGATAGAATAACCCTCACATAAGAAGAAACCATGACTCTCCAACCATTAGGACCCATTTGAGCAAGATGAATGCCCAATAAATCCAGATCCTCCCAAAATAGCTTTGGAACTGGGAATCGAAGGCCAGAGGAAAACATGCACGAATACAGCCCGATGTACTCGGACCTTGGACAACAAGGACTGTCGCTTTCTCTTGGCAAAATAATCTCAAGGCCAGGTGGAAAATTATAGTCAGAACGAAGGATGTCCAATGTCGCTTGGGGTGCTTTCTTGGGAGAAAAATAAGCCTCACAATTAGCTAGCGGCTTACCGCTTAATTTATCACCAACAGACATCATTAAAGAATGGAGAAGCAAAAAGCACGAAGAAAACGAAGGAAGAAAAGAACCCTAATTTCAAAGATAACGTAAAAAGGGAAAACAAACCCATCACGTCCCCTTTTATAGAGGTAAGCAACGAAGGGACTTCTCATGGGACAGCGTGCGAGATATGACGGCTACGTGAAATCCCAAAAATATGTGCAAAAACTAATGGCAAGCAGGAAATCAAGACACCAACCCACAAAAAGTTGTTGACAACATTAAATACAAGACAATGATGGAATTCAAAGACCAACCATCACGAAGTTAGTGACCATGTCAGCATACCCACTAAGGGGGAGTAGCTGATGATACATCAAAATAGACAGTCATCATAGCCATACACATGGCAGAAAAACATCAATCACAAGGATCTGGCATCTCATCTACTAGGCCAGCTCGTAAAACCTAAAAAAGGAAAACCAATCATAAATGCCCAAATATGGCCTATTAAAGGAAGACGTAATCAAAGCCCAAATATAGGCCTGCACTAATCAAAGCCCAAATCCAGGCCCAATACGAGTTATCTCATAGAGAAGAAAAACGTTGCACAAAAATAATCGTGGAGGGAGTTACGCCTCCATGGACACGTCTCCATAAATGAGGTGACTGTTACGAGAAACATCTCATTTCGTTGCGCCTCACATGCTTAAGTCACGCATAGAATTAACCGCAACCATTATAAAGGTAAAGGGAACATTCGACAAAAGTATGCAACTTTAACTGATTTTGTCCAGATTTATTTTCTTTTTCAAACAGAGTCGCTGACTTAAACATCGAAGTGCCTTCGACCACAAAAGAGGCGGTCTTTGACATTCTAACCTTTTGTTTTGTAGGTCAAACTCCCAGGAGGACGAGATTTGGATGCATCAATTACTAATTTTCAGCTTGGATAGTCTAATTACATAATTTTAATAATTAAAAAATGAATCCTTATTTATGTTATGTTACATTGCCTTTTTTGAGATGATTCACAGACCATACATCATATTTGGAATCACATATCTTTGATATTTTATTTTCTCTTCCTCTTGCACTTCCACTTATCCATATCCCCCTATTTTTATTTTACAACCTTATACTTATAATCCGATTGATTTATTTTTTATTTTTTTGGGAAAAATATATCAGTTGTTGTAGCGAGATGATCGATACGTCTTATAGTGATTAGTTCCTTAGATCCAAATAATACAAACCAATGGACTGGTTATTAGCTAAATAAATTACTAGCAGTAACTTAACTATCTAAGAATGCTTCTTAGTACAAGACAAAGTGTTAGTGTTAAAGATGATTTGTAACTTTTTGTAGATGGATTCAAAACATGTCAAACTCAAATGGAAACATTGTGAAAGCATAAAAATTACATTCATCATATTGTTCTAATGCCATTAAATCTTAAATCCACACTCATTTCCCTATATTCTAACAAACGAATCGATATATCAGTGGGTAACATTCAATCTCATCCTTGGATTGTGTAGGGGCCTTTTAGTCATCAAAATATGACCATGTGAAAACAGCTCGAGTCTTGACGGTTGCTCATGTATTGACGGTTAATGGACAAAGACAGCTAGTATGGGGGAAGGCGATATCAAATAGGAAGCATATCTAATTAGTTATTTATAATAGGTAGGGGTGATGTTTGGACGGAACAAATCAGAAACTTGTGGTCCAATTTTTGTTCCAAAAATTTTCGAAACTAAAAATTTTGGAATTTGAAATTTCCAATAAAAAAAAATTTAGAAATTTCGAAAAATATGGAATTTCACTTTTCGAAATTTCGAAGATTATTTTTTTTGGTAAACAATTTGGAAATGAATTTTCAGAAAATGGGGACTAGAATAAATCAAAGTTTAAAATAGTGGTCAAACTCTATTGGGCATTAACTGATGGGGGGGCAAACTAAAAAAAACCTTAACTACAACTTACAAATAATTATATAATTAATCGTTTGATTATATTAAATCTTATTTTATGTTACCATAATGAATGCAAACATATATTTATAACTTGTAAATTATAATACATATTAATATTTTATTAATATGATCAACGCAAATATTTAGTTATAGTTTACACTATAGAATATGAAATCTTATGTATTTAAGAAAATTTCGAATAACTCAGAAATCTCATATCAAAATGTTTTAGAATGCAATAATCTGATTATTTTTTTACATTTTTCGCAACGAAATGCTTTCGGCAAATTTCATAATTATTCGGATCAGAACTAGATTAGAATCAGATATTTAGGAGACATTCCAATTCCACTCCAAAAAAACTAGAAATCACAATTTTTCACAAAAATTCAGCTCAGAATTGGTCGAAATCGAATTTTCCTATCCAACTTGCAGCCCCTATTGGTAGGAGGGAAGACAGGGGTCTAATTAGTGATCGACATGACCAACTTTATAGTGGCTTTGGGTTTGAAAAAATATGACTCGACTAATAACCATGTTGACATGCCGCAATCCATCAAATTTGTGGGTTGAGTTTGAGGTCTTAACACAATTGACACAGGATCAACCCATTTGTTATTTTGGATTTATTACTTATTAGTTAAGCATATTCTCTTTCACATAATTATGGACTCTCAAAAAAATAAAATCATGGCAAATTTGCATATAAAGTATGTCCAAACTTTAGAAAATGGATTTGACACGTTCAGGAATACCATCTAAAAGGTAGCAAGCAAGATCAAACGTGTAAAAGCGGGTCACCCTGACACATCGTGACTCAAAACCGTGTTGTGTTTGAGTTTGATATCCTTGATACGGTTACTAAATGGGTCGGGTTTGAGTTTGACAAGACAAGAAAAGATCGAAGAAGGTAAAGATGAATATATACCCAAATTGTTAAAGAGTCCCCTGTTTTGTCCAAAATTACGCGGCGGTGGGGGGGAATCAAGGATTGGCAGAGAATAAGATAAGTGTTATGGCAATATAGAGAAGCAAAAGCGTATTCATCAGATATCAAAACCATTTGTTTTGGTAGCAGGCAGTGGGAGGAAAAGAGATGTTAGCTTCATCTTATTCACCACCGGTTCGCTCTTCTCCTTCTTCTTCTTATACCCTCAAAGGCCCAAACTTCTACAACAGACCCACAACAATCACAAGAGATGTTGTTCTACATGCAACTGAACCAACAATAGCAATCTCTTCCGATTCCCACCAAGTACCATCATCATTGCCATTGTCATTATCAAGGAGGGAAGCAGTTGGGATTGGTTTGTGCCTCAGTGTTTTCTGGGATAAGGCACAAGCAACAGCTGAAGAGGGTGACACCAAATGCCAATTCAGTGTTGCTCCTTCAGGAATCCAATTCTGTGATAAGGTCATTGGGACTGGACCAGGGGCCTCTAAAGGCCAATTAATCAAGGTAACTCACTAATTCTCACTACCCCATTTCCATTTTCCGTCAAATAATAGCTTATTACTAGATGTCTAACATGTTGAATACCAATTGTAATTTCCCATTAAATCTCAAACATATTACAAAGTTGGGTTTAGATTGCAAAGTTGCTTGGGGCTGGGTTGAGGAAGTAGTCAATGAATTAGCCAAGTTCAGTTGATATATATAGTCTTAGACATTCTTTAATTAATTAATTTATTATTATTCTTTTCATCAAGATAGGTTCATCCTATTTTGACTTCTTATAAGATTAATTGCGACATAACATTATTTGAAGCCAATTAAACGATTGTTTATGTCAGTTTGACTACAAATGATAAGTATAACACAACATTTCATAGGGTTAAATATTTTAGTATTTGGGATGGTAATGGTCGGACCCAACTCAGCCAATTGCGTCCTTTGGCAACATACATGGAGGGAATTTCTTCAAAGCTAATCATACATGATTTGCAAACATGATAGTCGGTCCTATTTGAATGAGTGGGTAATGCTGAATTAACATTCCCTTTAATCTCAAAGTTATTAGTGAATAAGGATCATCAACATGTGAGGAAGTAACTAGAATCAGTAAGAGTTCAGTTTTGTGTGAATCCACTGCTTGAAACGAATTTACATATTGGATACAAATAAGAGCTGCGCATAATGGAAATGATAACTAAGTTAGGCCACGATGATGAGTATCACAGATTTTGGCTAACTTGATATGAAAAACCTAAAAACCATTTGCTTCAATCAGTTTTCAAGCAATATTATAAGAAGTGGGGGCGCCGACGATCTTCATAGAGCAGAAAATTGGCTGTCAGGATCTAAAGTATATTAGAATTGTTTTGCTTTGATTACTTTTCCTAGATAAGTGATTTTCTCGTTTCTAATTTCTTTCCTAGGTCTGGATTACTCACACTCACAGATCGAAAATGATTCATTGGTTCTTTTTGATAAATTTTAGACAAGAACTCTAACAGACTTTTGTAGTTTTGTACAACCTTGTTAAGTTTCTGTAACCTATAAATTTTTACTCGTTTTTTTTAATCCATAAGACAGTGTATCATAATACTCACAAAAGTTTGGGGGAGGTGAGAGAGGCTATAAAATTAAAATAATTGTTATACTAACTTCTTTAAGTGATTTCTTTTACACATGTCCGACCTTCAACCATCATGTGAACTTTTTTTATCAGAAAAACAAGAAATTCTATTGATGGGCAGAACTTTACAGTTCCAAAACATATACGTCAATCATGAATTCTTATTGGGGAGAACCATCACATCAAGGAAGCACAAACTCTTCGAAAAACTTGCCGTATTCGTGTCCGACATATATCCGACACCAACACTCGCTCGACACGCGTCAATCACTTGGTCAAACGTGTCCGTAGGTGTCAGACACATGGTCAATCTAGTCAACGTGTCGGATTTGTCTTTGATACACCCAGAACTTGGTCAGGACACAGTCAAGACTCAAAAACCTACTTTGTTTTATTTTTTACTTTTAGATGTGGTTGTTGATCCATCCGAAGTGAATGACTCTTTCAATTACGATTTAAGACAAATAAGGGCAAAAAGACACTAAAGCGGTAGTTTATGCTTCTTCTCTCCATAACTTCTTCTCTACTCTACTTTATTTATTTCTTGCAACAGAGTGTCATATTATTAAGACACTCTAGGAAGGCACTTTATTATTTATGTTTACATGACTTATTAAAAAAATAGTATGACGTGTCAACGTGTCCCCGAGTCCTAGTTTTTGGGGAATTGTCGAGTCAACGTGTCGTGTCCATGTCCATGCATCCTTGCATCACATGAACATTTGTTGCTTTGATATAGTCAACCATCTTGTACATTATGTAAACACGTGTTTGAATTATTTGATTTTTGCCTTACACATCTATGTACCTTCTGCCTTGCACATGTATATCTCTCAGCCTTTCTATGAATAGTTGAATAGGTCTTAGTATAATAAATAACTGCCTCTTGTTATTTTTCCTTTATGAATGTGTGGGAATAAGCATTATTCCAGCCTGATCTATCTCAAGTGTTGAATGTCACTGATTCTGAAAGCTCAATCTTTTTCCAACTCATTGAGTTCAAAACCCTTTTCATACTTTGCAAAGCGTCCTCAATGTACTTATTCTGGTGTTTCCTATGCTTTGTAAATCATGATATTATCGCTTTGAGATCTTCAACAATGAATGGATTTCGTAACACTAGCATAACATCTTGGACTTTGACTCTCACATGCTTTTAGCTTGAAATTAGGTCAACATGGCAAGTCATCTGTATTAGAGGTGTCTGTCATTTTCAATAGAACCTGTCACTCAATGTGAAAAGCCAAAACAACTGTGTAACAACTTGTTAAAACTTGCATAGATGTAATAACTGAAGAATTGTCTTCACTACTTCCTAATTACATGGAATTTCCACATGAAATACAAACAAGTTTCCCCAATGGACAATCTTAGAATCATCATAATTTCTAAAACACAAAGTCATACTTGAACTAGATTCGTTTAATTAAACTATCAACTTGACCAACAGATGGAGCTTGACATGAGCACATATTTGTTCTTCAACTTAGATAAGGGTTTAAGTGGTCAAGAAATGTTTCTTAAGTCCATTACAATCAGGACCTACTTCTAAGATGCATACTTGAACTCTTACATGCCTTGGCAAATACAGCAAATAAAAATCACAAAATTAATATTTTTTCACCAATTTAACTTCAATTTCCAGTAACAAGATTGGGCTCTCCCTAGGTGAAGCATCATTTTCTGACTGATTCATAATGTTCATCCCACCATTTTATAGGAGGAAACAGACCAGTCAGGGGTTTCATCATAGGACACCCTCAGTGGGGAAGACTGACACCCTTGACCTTCCGTGAGGGGATACTAGGATACATACCAAATTCTCTTGGCGTATCAACTGTTTGGTTGTCTGAATATTAAATGTATTTTACTCATAAAGTAGGTGTTTATGCTCTAAACATGAAAAGACATCTTTGTATTGTTTGTGGGCTTACGACTCTAACCTTATTATGCTATTGATAATTTTGTAGGCGCATTATGTAGGGAAGTTAGAGAATGGAAAAATCTTTGATAGCAGCTACAACCGTGGGAAGCCTCTTTCATTTCGTATAGGCGTTGGTGAGGTACTGTGCCAGTTAACTCCATGTTTATCTCTTTTCTTTGAATTAGTTTTTAGATTTTCGTTTATGATGCAATGCACGTGTGCTAAAGGCGTTAGCATATATTATGGTTTGGATAAATAAGCATTTTCATATCAGAACACTCCCCAACCCTGCATTTAATTGAAACCGAAAAATTAATTTTTAAAATATTCAAGGGCTAGAATCATCACAAATTTATGATGCCTGGATGTGGATTTGTGTATGGACACTGACATAGGATATAAAGATAATAGATGAAATTTCAGAAAATCTAGGGTAGGTAGGATGATAGGTACATGTGTGTAATAGATTTCTCTTCAATATAAAATCAGGATGTTCGTATATGTGTGATATATTATGTTATTTTCATAAAAATTGAGCCTGTATCAATATTATAGGAAAAAACATATAGAAAAGATGAAGTGTCGTCAAGTATCCAGCATAGGTTCTGAGTGTTTTATAGATGATCTACAATATATTAAGGTAATGAAGTCTGCAGTGTTCTCAAGGGCTGGGTCTCAAGGTTTGATGGGGGACAACAATTGATTTTAGCATGACGTTTGGATGGGTTCTAATCCCCATAGAGAGAGGTTCCCTAGACCATTTCTAGTATCCTCACAAAAACGTCGTTTCAATTCAGAGTTTGGCTGTTACGTGGAAGGAAGGTTGGTGTGGAATATTCATCTGACAAGAAATTTGTTTGAATGGGAAGAAGAGGAAGCTTTTCAATTTTCTGGTGCATTCGAAGGCGTAAACTTGAAGGATGATGATGAATGGTTGTGAAAGTGGACGACAAAAGAAGATGATGATGAATGGTTGTGAAAGTGGATGACAAAAGACGCTCACTATTAGTTTCTTCTTCGGTAACTGTAAGTTGATGGAAGGGAAAATGCTAAAAAAAAAGAAAAAAAAAAAAGAAAGAAAAGAAAATGCCCATTGAAACTCCTACTTTCCCTCATCTATCACTTGGAACAAGCTGAATCCTCCTAGAGTGATTTTTTAAAATTATTTTTGTGTGTGTGTGGAGGCCTGTTTTCATCTGCTCCTACATTGCTTGATGCCCTCAAGGCCGTGGAATTGCTTTCTTGCCAAGTATGGTACTATTTGGACTATGCTAAGATTAATCATGTGGTGGTCATAGAAGGGATGCCCCAACCTTAATAATATTGGATGGATTATATGGAAAATCATACCATATGCTATATGTTGGACTCTTTGGAAGGAGAAAAACCAAAGGATTTTCGAAGGACTAGCGATGGACGAAGCAAACGTTGTATGAAAGGCCTTCTTGTGTGAAATTGGGCTTCCGTAACGAACGGACTTAATGGGGTGGCCTTTGAGAGATTGTGGGTACATTGGGATAGTCTAATGTTCTCTCACTAAATCGTAAATCCTATTTAGTGTGGTTTATAGTATCTTTTATTGCTAATGGAATGAAAATCCTTTGATCTGTTTTTCTTTTAAGTATGACCCAAGGCAACTTCATTCTAATAATTCCATACATATTGTGCTTACACTCATCTATGTGGATGTTAATAATCATGTAAGAACAAATGTTTCTCTTCTGAAATTCACTGAGTAATTTGGAAATTCTTTTTAGCAGCAATTTCCATTTTTACTGCGAATTTTGGTTTATTGGAGTACATATTATTGAATTCGTGACCATGGTTGCACTTTCCATATGGACCACATTTACCTTTTAAAGTTGGAAAAAACTGAAAAACAAGGGCTGATATTTCAAGAAGTCACATGGTTTTACTTTTCTAATCTTTTTCAAAATCAACTGATAATATGAATAGCCGGACCAGAAGCTTTGTTGAATTGCAATCTATAGTCTGTTTTTGTTCTTAAATGATTGTCTCCAATTTAAAGCCAAATTGAAACTTTTTTCTGATAAGCATAAAAATGCTAATAGCTATAGAATGGCTTGGTAAGTCCTCTTCGTTAAATACAAAGAGAATGAACAAGACTTGTATTTGTGAAGAAGTCTGGGAGAGGCCTGGTCAACCATACCTGCCTCTATTTTGGCATTTTTTTCTCAACGACTCTTTTGGTAGAACAGCTAGTAAGCTTGACTTGGCTCTTGACTGGATTCAAATAATCTGGTTGACCAGGGATTGGCCAGACCTAGGTTAAGGCATTTACCGACAGAGTTGCAGATTCCAGCAGGTATCATAATCTTATGTTTTAGAATAAGAACTAACGTTTTCCTAGTATACTTGCATGCAGGTCATTAAAGGTTGGGATCAAGGTATTCTAGGTGGTGAGGGTATTCCCCCAATGCTTGCTGGTATGTATGAGTTTCTGCGACAATACACCCTTTCACGGTTGGGTGACATATAATCACTAATTGAAGTCTTTTGTCATTAAATCGTATAACAGGGGGAAAACGTACCTTGAAGCTTCCTCCTGAGCTTGGATATGGCATGAGAGGTGCAGGTTGCAATGGAGGTGACGATCCTGTAGCCTATATACCATAATAGCTATATATATGCTATGCACATTAGTATATGCTCGTATATCACATGCCAGGACAACCCCTTTATGCTATAGGCTATGTCATGTAAATGATAAAGTGTTTTAAGACTCCTGAAATATTTTACTCTGCTGCAGGTTCTTGTGTCATTCCTCCAAATTCTGTTCTCGTGTTTGATGTAGAGTTCGTTGGAAAAGCATGAGAGACTTGCTCTATCTTAGCAAAATACGACTTCATGCTATGGGGTGTTAACTGATAAATATGCTTGGGCAAGAAGAGCAACAACATCGGTCATTTGCTCTCTTTTTTGTTGTGTTTGTAGTTTACTTAATGATACTCATATAAATGGAAATTTGTTGTATATAGACCATTTATTAGTTGTATGTTCTGTACTTACTGAGATTGGCCTTCCTTCTTCCTTGGACGTGTGCTGATGAAACATCCTTTGTCAATCAATCAGCTACTACTATAGAAATTATGCCTAAAATGTATCTAAACCTTGTTACATGGGTATTTCTTTTTTGGATCAATGTACAGATTTGTCACAAATCAACCCTGGTAAACAACTCACTTGAAGTCCATGATGGCAAGAGAATTAGCTTTTGAAATGACATATGTCGAGGTGAACAGCCACTCAAACTTCACTTCCCTGTCATCTACAATGCATATAGCAACAAACAGGGAAGATCAAAAAATTTTACACTGGATCAGGCATGCAACTCTCGGAGTATCATGGGATTTCAGCTTAGGAGGAACCTTAATGATTGGAAGGTCCCTCAAATGGTTAACCTTTTGTAGTTGATAAAAATATTCACCTTGATCAGGAAGGAGGTAATTGTGTTTGGAAGGGAAAAGATAGCCCTTTTGCAGTCAACAAACCCACATGTTCAATTCAATGAGCGATCAGGAAGGAAGGATGTAACTGAATTTTGGAAGGGAAAAGATAGGTCTTTATTGCATTCTCACACATGACATTTGGGGGAGATGCCTCAGTGAATTTAGAGTGACTGCCCCCAGCACTACATCCATTGGAGGGTTGAGTTCTAGGCATCTACCAAGATTGACAACCTCAAGCTCTCCATGATTGGAAATGGGTCTTGGGCAGAATTCTGCATACCTTGCTTGTGTAATATGGAAAGAAAGAAACAATAAAATCTTTATAAATGTTTCAAAAGATGTACATACATAGTCTGCTTTTAGGTCTGGGGCATACATGTTTTCGGGGTATTTTCAAAGATATAGATGTCTCCTCTTGTAGGTTTGATTGGGGAGATATAGTAAAAAAATAGACACAATTAATTCTTGTATACTTTTTGGTCTAGGTTTGAGTTTTTGTACTCCAACTGCTAGCTTTTCATATTGATAATACTTCTTGTATTGTTAAAAAAATATATAAATAAAAATATAGATTTTTCTCCTATTGCTTAAGATCAGGAAGTATGGAATAGAGAATCAAGAATAGCGAGAATAGAGAACTGAAAAAGAAATCTTTCACACATTCAATTATTGTATGGAATCTGACCTGTCTATATCTATGGATACACATTATCCTTTTCAAAAAATAAATGTAAGATACACTATACAAAATCAGATAGATTACGCCTGAAAACTCCCTCAACAATGCATGATATCGGCTGTGATGCATTAAAGAACCCAAAATATGGGAAAGAAACTAGCTACAAAGCCTAAATTTTTAGGATGTTATATGGGGCAAAAATAGTAATGTCAGAAGTTTATACACCATGGTTTGTGGAAGCAAGTAATTTTTCTTTCTCTGACGGCATATCACTCATTAGGATCTGTGAGCCTTGCTTCTGATTTAATTTACTCCATTCCTTGTCCACTCGGAAGAAAATCCACTGGAAGCGCCTGAGCATCTCTAAGATTGTGATCGTAAAGACAGTCAAGTAATTGTGCCGGAGATGGGCAGACAGTTTGTATGTCCAAGTGCAACGTAAGATCAGGTTGCTTAGTATAGCCCAATAATAAACCTGCAATAAAATATTGAATCACAATTAGAAACATAACCAGGAAGGTGCTGAAAACACGTAAAAAAGTGCATCTTACCCATTGATTTCCTTGTAATAGATTGGAGCAGAAATTTGGGTTTTTGAACATGAATATCCGAGAAGAACTGCATGCAAAAAAGTGCAAACACCAAAAATGTGAGAATAATAGGAAGCAAAAAAATACCATGTTCTAGGACACAAACATTTACTCTTTATTATATAAAACATTAAAAAGTGTAAGTAAAAAAACTGGTTTACACTTCATACCAGTTCATGGTCAACGTTTAGTGGTTTTTAGGTATTGACTGAACACTATCTAGGGAAAATTTGTGGCAGAAAAGGTCGTATATGGAAAACACACATTTGTACCAATCAGAACATAGATTTCTAAACCAGAAATAAGATCAAAATCAAAGTTTACGTGTTCTAATCAAAAGAAAAATATTCAATTAAGTTTGAAATCCAAATTTTGATCATGTAAAAATTCTTTACATGCATATGTTAAAAAAAGGTGTGTTTTGCGAATGGAGACTCCGCATTTTAGAACCAATCTTTAAAAAGGACAATGTTAAAACAAAATGTACCATCCCTAAGAGACGATTTGTACCTCAAATCCCAATCTTGAGTTACATCCCAATAAAATGAGTACAAAGAGTTGATAACACTTGAGAGAAGCCAGAGGCGCCGGTATACATAAGTCCACTTATCAGGGTCGACATGATATTTAAGGGCTGAAAAATAGATCACTGGGACTGCCGTCGAATACTTTAAGGCTGAAAACCATATGCAAATAGTCAAGTTACATGATATAGAGATATGGAGAAAAAATTTATCTTCACTTGTACAGGAGAAGAAGAAAAAATTTCTCATGTCTGAGAACCATGGAGAGCGTGCAAGAAAAGTTAACCATATGAAAGTATCAGTTCAAAGAAAATGGAATCAACATCTATAGATCCAACTGTTGAAAATGTATAAAAGAAAGTTTCTTCCCATTAATCATTTGCAAAAAATATCACAATGATTATTATCTTTCTACAAACTTTTACACTTAAAAAATTCAAAAATCCACTTAGGGCGCATGTTCAACATACAGAAATGTTTGTTTAAAGCCTAATTTGCCTCGGTTAGTGAGCAATCTGGATTTATTCAGATATCTCAATTCCAGATAATATGTTTTTATCCAACTTTGTCAACGTGCTTTTCTCAAGAAAGCAATCACTGTCATAAAAAGCTAACCATTGTCGATTTCAGACATCAATTATCTAAAAGTTTCCTGATGATTTAGTATCTCGTATATGCTGAAACATTCCGAGAATAGAAACTCCAAATATATTGTACAATTCTTGTAAGTTAACAATTGATCATGCCAGTGACAATCCTACTCATGCTATATGTGTATTCAAAATTTTGTCATAAAATAATGAAATACAGTCATCCTTGTACATATATAATGTACCAAGAGACTGAAACAAACATTCTCCTTATAGTGGCTCTAATTAAAAATTTTCACAATTTTGTTATAAATTAGGAACTTTTTATGTGTGCCCAATGAGTTCTTGTTATTGCCTCCGGAAACACTGGCCCTCGGTTGTGTATCATTGCTTGTAGTTGCTTTGTTTGAATAAAATTTGAATCTTCTCTAAAAAAAATGTTTTAATTCTCCTGTATTAATGGAAGACCTAGACCCAAAAGATTATGTTTTGTAACTGATTTCACGTTAGAAACTCCGTAGTTTTCTAGCAGTTGGAACCCCCATTCTTTTGTTTTAATTGTGCTGCACAAAACTCAAAATTTGAGCCAAACTTTGAGTTACTTTTACTCTAATCTCCACCTCAATAAAGAATATTGGGACTTGGGAGAAGATTCATGGCGAAGTCTGTTAACTGTGCTGCAGTAAGTGTGTTAAGGAAACATTTCTTTAAGTTTCAGTTACTACATAGAACAGTCAACGTGTTTGAAAAAATGAAAAAGTCTTGGGAAGAAGAAATGTTTCCACATTGGTTGGATGGGAGGTGACCAAGGTAAGGATCAGATAGAGAAGATTATGGTCACATGGTTCCACATGAGGTCCACCTTGGGATAATTCTTACCGCATCAGCATAATACCAGCTTTAATCCGGGCAGTAATGTTGAAAAGAATAGTCCATGTAAAGCACATGCTTACAAACGATCTGTCACATCTGAAGAAGTGAAATTGAAGAAGGAGCTCAAGAAGAAACTGTAAGCAATTTTAGGTCTCCTGTTCAATAGAACTTGAGAAAGGTGTAATTTCTCCCTTTTGGAATTAATTCAATATTAATCATCAGTTCTTACTTTTGAATATCGATTGTTAAGTCACGGTTGTGACATTTAGTATCAGAGCAAGTTGTGATTCCCCTAAGTGATCCAATCATGGAAACTTGATCTAAAGAAATGGAGGCGATCTTGAAGGAGACAAAGAAGACTCAACTGGAAACAGCAGGACAAATGGAGCTTATGAAGGCGGAGAAGAAGAGATTGGCTATGGCGAATGAAGCTCAGGAGAAGCATATGGATGCACGATTGGAGCAGTTATTTTATTTCAAATGGGGCAGAGGCTCCGGAGTTGCTGAAGGGAGTTCTACTAATTCTCAGATCAGTGGATCTACTAAACCACATCAAGAAACTCTTCTACATGTTCCATTGGAGAGTCATGGTACGTTCTCTCGCTTACCTAGGTTAAAATTTCCTCAATTTGATAGTTCAAATCCACGATCATGGATCAAGAAGTGCAAAAGATACTTTACATTCTACCAAGTGATGGAAGAAAACAAGGTAGCAATAGCTTCTGTTCACTTAAGTGGAAGAGCAGATCTCTGGTTCCTTGAAGAATCAGTTCTAGATAATTATGTGGGATCCTTAACAAATTGAAACAAGAAACCACAGTAGAGGACTATTATGACATATTTGAGTTACTTAAATCCCTAATGCTCACTCACAATAAATACCTTGACTCTACATACTTTGTGCTAAGTTTCTTGACCGGTTTAAAACCTGAGATTAGAGCACTAGTTCAAATGTTTAAACCAACTACTGTTATTCAGGCCTTCACACTAGCTAGGATGCATGAATCATCACTTGGACACAACCATTCCACAACTAGAAACTATAACTACACCACTATATAACCAAGGCTTGTGAATCAATCAATGACCACACCAACTACATTCAGACCACCATTTCAATCTAATACACTCAACACTAATCAACAAACATTTTCTCACCCCACCAATCAGTCAAAACCTGCTTATTTTTCTTCCAACCAAAATGTTGTCAGACTTCCTGCTTCTACGCCTATTAAAAGACTGTCACCAGCACAGATGAAACTAAGAAGAGAGAAAGGATTATGTTACAATTGTGAAGAGCTATACAAACCAGGACATTTATGTAAACAACAACACTTATATATGATAGTACCAGAAGAAGAGACCTATAACACTGCTGAAACTGAAGATCTAGTTCAGGAAATACAATCAGACATGGAAGGGAGACACACAGAAGAAAGGAATCAAGGGAGGAAGGAAGAGATACGGACCTGAGATCACCGTCAAATAGCCGTTTCCTTCAGAACCAGATCCACAGAGGGAGACACACACCCTTACCAGTTGACCGATCATCGTCGCCATCCGTCGATTTCCAGAACCAGATCGCCCTTGCCGGCTCGCCCATAGAGGGAGACACACACCCTTCTTCTTCATTGCTTCTCTCTTCTCCTTCTCGATTTACTTTTCTGGCTCGAGTTAGGTTTTTTTTTTAATACACAACGAGAAATCGGCGTGTCAACTGGGCCGATTATGCGGTGACACGCTGATTTAGCGCCGATTTTTTTGAGTCTGCGAAACCCATAATGATTTCATTCATCCGGATCGGTCCACTTCCGTTTTCCGAGTAATCGGCGATTAATGGCCGATTTAATAACACAGATGGCAAGCCTGTTACCCTACAAGGAACCACCAATGAGAGTTCCTTATACTTCATGGAATAAAAGGGGATATCTAAGTTTCTGAAAAAACACACTTCCTTTATTTTTGGCCAATTGTTCTCCCTTACCCAAACTGCCTCACAAAAACTGGAAACAAACCCTATCTTACTTCAACTCCTATCTGACTTTGAAGACATCTTTCATATTCCCACTACCTTAACCCACCCCCCCCCCCCCCCCCCCCCCGCCACTAGATCATTGGACCACCTCCATCACAAAATCCCTTACATGCAAAAGTCAGTAGTGGAACAACTTATCCAAGAAATGCTCCAAGTTGACTTAATTCAGCATTCACATAGCCCTTTTGCAGCTCCCATATTGTTAGTCAAGAAGAATGATGGAACTTGGAGGTTTTGTGTAGACTATAGAAGATTGAATGAAATTACTATCAAGGATAGGCTTCCAATGCCATTGATAGATGAACTCCTTGGTGAGCTTCATGGAGCCACAATATTCTCTAAGCTTGATCTCAGGTCTGGTTATCATTAGATCTTGGTCCACCCCTCAGATATCCACAAAACTGCATTTACGACCCATCATGGCCACTTTGGGTACAAAATGATGCCATTTGGTTTAACTAATGCACCAATCTCTTTTCAAGCATTAATGAACTTCATTTTCCAACCTTACCTAAGAAAGTTTATCCGGTGTTCTTTGATGACATCCTAGTCTATAGTCCCTCCTTATCTCATCATTTGGACCATCTACACACTACCTTCTCTACCCTAAGACAACATCAACTTTATGCCAAACTACCCAAATGTTCTTTCATTCAACCTAGGTTAGAGTGCTTAGGCCAAATCATTAGCCAACAAGGAGTTGAGGCAGATCCCCAAAAGATTGAATCCATGGTAAATTGGCCCATTCCAAAAACTCTTAATCAGTTGAGGGGGTTTTTGGGTCTACCGGGTTATTACAAAAAGTTTATACAACATTATGGACAGATTGCACAGCCCCTTACTGATTTGCTTAAAAAGAACAATTTTAATCGGACAAAACAGGCTACCCAAGCTTTTCACTCCCTCAAAAAAGGCTGTGTGGTGCACTTGTGCTCACACTACCAGACTTTAGTTTTCCCTTCACCCTTGAGATTGATGCTTGCTCAAGGGGTGTAGGTGCAGTGCTTTCACAGAAGGGCAGGCCAATAGCTTTCTTCAGCAGGGCATTGGAACCAAAAAAATTGTCACTGTCCACATATGAGGAGTTGATGGCCATAGTACTTGCAGTTAACAAATGGAGGTCCTACCTTATGGGTTCTAAATTCTACATACTGACAGACCACAGAGTATAAGACACTTTCTGTCACAGAAAGTCACTACCATTCTTCAGCAAAGATGGCTTTCAAAACTGCTTGGTTATGACTATGAGATACAATATAAAAGGGGAGTAGACAATAAGGTTGCGGATGCTTTGTCTCGTTTTACTGAAGAAGTTGGACAACATTATGCTTTAACTACAGTCTTACCAGTGGCTTACCGTTTGCAACTACCAGTTCAATCACGCATTCATCTAGTGTTCCACGTATCTCAGCTGAAGAAGAAGCTGGGGTCTGCTGTCACTCCCACTCCACAACTACCTCTAGTCGATGCACAAGGATGTCTCAAGGCTGAACCAGCTGCCATATTAGTTCGAAGGATGATACCAGGTAGCAACAGAGCAATGACTCAAGTTCTGATTCAATGGGCAACTTCTTCAAAGGAGGATGCGATGTGGGAAGATTGGGCTCATATGGTTGCCTCTTTCCCTCAATTTTTTCCTTGAGAACAAGGTCGTGAAGAAGAGGTGGGTAATGTCACATCTGAAGACGTGAAATTGAATAAGGAGCTCAAGAAGAAAAGGCGCGGATTTCAAATTAAAAATTTTTAATGGCATTTCTGTTTTTGTTAGTTAAGTGGAGGGAGTCCTGCCATGTGTCAGTTTGTAAGTTGTCACTTTCGAAAATTGTTAGTTTTCACTGTAAGCAATTTCAAACAGCAATTTTAGGTCTCATGTTCAATCGAACTTGAGAAAGGTGTAATTTCTCCCTTTTGGGATTAATTCAATATCAATCATCAGTTCTTACTCTTGAATATTGATTGTTAAGTCACGGTTGTGACACGATCTCTTTGACAAAACCATCAAAAGTGGGGCCAATCCCTAATTTAACAATGTTGACCAAACCTCTAATTAGGAATTATTAGTTGGGACAAAAACTTAAAGATCCCTAAAAGTGACATCATAGAACAAACTTAAATGTTGTTCACATACTCGAGCCAAAGAAAATCCAAAAAGACAAAAGAGGGAGAAAGAGGTGATCCAAGAGAAAGCTTGAACTTTGTTCAATTTTATCAGCCTTCACTTGATACAATATTAGTAGATTTTTGTAGGCTTGTTTT